>OZ004588.1:4914704-5514704 GCA_963924555.1 Crambe crambe
GGTTAAACTTGCAGTTTTTTGATCTTCAGTTCAGTGCAGTTGATCTTGGTTTAAGTTTCCTATCAGTCTGTGAGTAAATATAATTCCTAGCTTTAGCTTCTTATGAGTTAGGCATAGGACGCCACGAGACACTCATTTTCTCCAAGCAACTTGACTAAACGATTCATAGCTAATAAATACCAAGAAGGAACAATTTTCAGCAAGCAAAGGATTAAGAGTAACAAAAAAAGTTTCCTTTTTATAAAGAAGAAAAAATAAAGAAGCTGCAGGATTCCATGAGACACTCATTTTCTTGAAGTAGCTGGACTAAACTATTCACAGATACCAAGAAGGTGAGCTGAAACCATCCACAGCAAGGAAAGGATAGAGTACAAAAAAGTTCCTTGTATAAAGAAGAAAAAATAAAGAAGCTTCAGGATGCCATGAGATACTCATTTCCTCCAAGCAGCTGGACTAAACTATTCACAGCTAACAAATACCAAAAGGAACTATTTTTAGCAAGCAAAGGATTAAGAGTAACAAAAAAAGTTTCCTTTTTATAAAGAAGAAAAAATAAAGAAGCTGCAAGATTCCATGAGACACTCATTTTCTTGAAGTAGCTGGACTAAACTATCCACAGCTAGCAAATACCAAGAAGGTGAGCTGAAACTATCCACAGCAAGGAAAGGATAGAGTACAAAAAGTTCCTTGTATGAAGAAGAAAAAATAAAGAAGCTTCAAGATGCCATGAGACACTCACTTTCTCGAAGTGGTTTAACTTGCAGTTTTTTGATCTTCAGTTCAGTGCAGTTGATCTTTGGCTTAAGTTTCCTATCAGTGTCTGTGAGTAAATATAATTCCTAGCTTTAGCTTCTTATGAGTTAGGCATAGGACGCCACGAGACACTCATTTTCTCCAAGCAGCTGGACTAAACTGTTCATAGCTAACAAATACCAAGAAGGAACTAATTTCAGTAAGTCAAAGGATCAAGAGTAACAAAAAGTTTCCTTTTTATAAAGAAGAAAATATAAAGAAGCCACGAGACATTTTCTCCAAGCAGCTGGACTAAACGATTCATAGCTAATAAATACCTAGAAGGAACTATTTTTAGCAAGCAAAGGATTAAGAGTAACAAAAAAAGTTTCCTTTTTATAAAGAAGAAAAAATAAAGAAGCTGCAGGATTCCATGAGACACTCATTTTCTTGAAGTAGCTGGACTAAACTATTCACAGATACCAAGAAGGTGAGCTGAAACCATCCACAGCAAGGAAAGGATAAGAGTACAAAAAAGTTCCTTGTATAAAGAAGAAAATATAAAGAAGCTTCAGGATGCCATGAGACACTCATTTTCTTGAAGTAGCTGGACTAAACTATCCACAGCTAGCAAATACCAAGAAGGTGAGCTGAAACCATCCACAGCAAGGAAAGGATAGAGTACAAAAAGTTCCTTGTATAAAGAAGAAAAAATAAAGAAGCTTCAAGATGCCATGAGACACTCATTTCCTCCAAGTAGCCGGACTAAACTATTCACAGCTAACAAATACCAAGAAGGTGAGCTGAAACTATCCACAGCAAGGAAAGGATAGAGTACAAAAAGTTCCTTTTATAAAGAAAATATAAAGAAGCCATGAGACACTCATTTCCTCCAAGCAGCTGGACTAAACTATTCATAGCTAACGAATACCAAAAAGGAACTATTTTTAGCAAGCAAAGGATCAAGAGTAACAATTTTTTATAAAGAAGAAAAAATAAAGAAGCTTCAGGATGCAATGAGACACTCATTTTCTTGAAGTAGCTGGACTAAACTATTCACAGATACCAAGAAGGTGAGCTGAAACCATCCACAGCAAGGAAAGGATAGAGTACAAAAAAGTTCCTTGTATAAAGAAGAAAAAATAAAGAAGCTTCAAGATGCCATGAGACACTCATTTTCTCGAAGTGGTTTAACTTGCAGTTATTTGATCTTCAGTTCAGTGCAGTTGATCTTTGGTTTAAGTTTCCTATCAGTGTCTGTGAGTAAATATAATTCCTAGCTTTAGCTTCTTATGAGTTAGGCATAGGATGCCACGAGACACTCATTTTCTCCAAGCAACTTGACTAAACGATTCATAGCTAATAAATACCAAGAAGGAACAATTTTCAGCAAGCAAAGGATTAAGAGTAACAAAAAAAGTTTCCTTTTTATAGAGAAGAAAAAATAAAGAAGCTGCAAGATTCCATGAGACACTCATTTTCTTGAAGTAGCTGGACTAAACTATCCACAGCTAGCAAATACCAAGAAGGTGAGCTGAAACTATCCACAGCAAGGAAAGGATAGAGTACAAAAAAGTTCCTTGTATAAAGAAGAAAATATAAAGAAGCTTCAAGATGCCATGAGACACTCATTTCCTCCAAGCAGCTGGACTAAACGATTCATAGCTAATAAATACCAAGAAGGAACAATTTTCAGCAAGCAAAGGATTAAGAGTAACAAAAAAAGTTTCCTTTTTATAAAGAAGAAAAAATAAAGAAGCTGCAAGATTCCATGAGACACTCATTTTCTTGAAGTAGCTGGACTAAACTATCCACAGCTAGCAAATACCAAGAAGGTGAGCTGAAACTATCCACAGCAAGGAAAGGATAGAGCACAAAAAAGTTCCTTGTATAAAGAAGAAAATATAAAGGAAGCTCCAGGATGCCATGAGACACTCATTTTCTCCAAGCAGCTGGACTAAATTATTCATAGCTAATAAATAACTATTTTCAGTAAGCAAAGGATCAAGAGTAACAAACAGTTTCCTTTTTTATAAAGAAGAAAAAATAAAGAAGCTTCAAGATGCCATGAGACACTCACTTTCTTGAAGTGGTTAAACTTGCAGTTTTTTGATCTTCAGTTCAGTGCAGTTGATCTTTGGTTTAAGTTTCCTATCAGTCTGTGAGTAAATATAATTCCTAGCTTTAGCTTCTTATGAGTTAGGCATAGGACGCCACGAGAAACTCATTTTCTCCAAGCAACTTGACTAAACGATTCATAGCTAATAAATACCAAGAAGGAACAATTTTCAGCAAGCAAAGGATCAAGAGTAACGAAAAAAGTTTCCTTTTTATAAAGAAGAAAAAATAAAGAAGCTGCAGGATTCCTTGAGACACTCATTTTCTTGAAGTAGCTGGACTAAACTATCCACAGATACCAAGAAGGTGAGCTGAAACCATCCACAGCAAGGAAAGGATAGAGTACAAAAAAGTTCCTTGTATAAAGAAGAAAATATAAAGAAGCTTCAGGATGCCATGAGACACTCATTTCCTCCAAGCAGCTGGACTAAAGGATTCATAGCTAACAAATACCAAGAAGGAACTATTTTTAGCAAGCAAAGGATTAAGAGTAACAAAAAAAGTTTCCTTTTTATAGAGAAGAAAAAATAAAGAAGCTGCAAGATTCCATGAGACACTCATTTTCTTGAAGTAGCTGGACTAAACTATCCACAGCTAGCAAATACCAAGAAGGTGAGCTGAAACTATCCACAGCAAGGAAAGGATAGAGCACAAAAAAGTTCCTTGTATAAAGAAGAAAATATAAAGAAGCTCCAGGATGCCATGAGACATTTTCTCCAAGCAGCTGAAACTATCCACAGCAAGGAAAGGATAGAGTACAAAAAAGTTCCTTGTATAAAGAAGAAAATATAAAGAAGCTTCAAGATGCCATGAGACACTCATTTTCTCGAAGTGGTTTAACTTGCAGTTTTTTGATCTTCAGTTCAGTGCAGTTGATCTTTGGTTTAAGTTTCCTATCAGTGTCTGTGAGTAAATATAATTCCTAGCTTTAGCTTCTTATGAGTTAGGCATAGGACGCCACGAGACACTCATTTTCTCCAAGCAACTTGACTAAACGATTCATAGCTAATAAATACCAAGAAGGAACAATTTTCAGCAAGCAAAGGATCAAGAGTAACAAAAAAAGTTTCCTTTTTATAAAGAAGAAAAAATAAAGAAGCTGCAGGATTCCATGAGACATTCATTTTCTCGAAGTAGCTGGACTAAACTATTCACAGATACCAAGAAGGTGAGCTGAAACCATCCACAGCAAGGAAAGGATAGAGTACAAAAAATTCCTTGTATAAAGAAGAAAAAATAAAGAAGCTTCAAGATGCCATGAGACACTCACTTTCTCGAAGTGGTTTAACTTGCAGTTTTTTGATCTTCAGTTAAGTGCAGTTGATCTTTGGTTTAAGTTTCCTATCAGTGTCTGTGAGTAAATATAATTCCTAGCTTTAGCTTCTTATGAGTTAGGCATAGGATGCCACGAGACACTCATTTTCTCCAAGCAACTTGACTAAACGATTCATAGCTAATTTTCAGCAAGCAAAGGATTAAGAGTAACAAAAAAAGTTTCCTTTTTATAGAGAAGAAAAAATAAAGAAGCTGCAAGATTCCATGAGACACTCATTTTCTTGAAGTAGCTGGACTAAACTATCCACAGCTAGCAAATACCAAGAAGGTGAGCTGAAACCATCCACAGCAAGGAAAGGATAGAGTACAAAAAGTTCCTTGTATAAAGAAGAAAATATAAAGAAGCTTCAGGATGCCATGAGACACTCATTTTCTCCAAGCAACTTGACTAAACGATTCATAGCTAATTCTCAGCAAGCAAAGGATTAAGAGTAACAAAAAAAGTTTCCTTTTTATAGAGAAGAAAAAATAAAGAAGCTGCAAGATTCCATGAGACACTCATTTTCTTGAAGTAGCTGGACTAAACTATCCACAGCTAGCAAATACCAAGAAGGTGAGCTGAAACTATCCACAGCAAGGAAAGGATAGAGTACAAAAAGTTCCTTTATAAAGAAGAAAATATAAAGAAGCTTCAAGATGCCATGAGACACTCATTTTCTCCAAGCAGCTGGACTAAACTATTCACAGCTAACAAATACCAAAAGGAACTATTTTTAGCAAGCAAAGGATCAAGAGTAACAACCTTTTTATAAAGAAGAAAAAATAAAGAAGCTTCAGGATGCTCTATGCTTGATACCTCCCAATACGATTCCAATGTTCCAATCAATTTGAAACCAGAATCAGTCAAGACTGTGGGTCAGTTGGGCTCAGCTGGCACAGAGAGTCCTCATTTAATGGATACGACGAAGCTCTTCCTTCGCTCCTTCTACAACAAGAAGCCGAGTATAAACCTCGGGCCCAGGAACACCAAGTAGCTGGACTAAACTATTCACAGCTAGCGAATACCAAGAAGGTGAGCTGAAACTATCCACAGCAAGGAAAGGAAGAGCACAAAAAAGTTACTTGTATAAAGAAGAAAATATAAAGAAGCTCCAGGATGCCATGAGACACTCATTTTCTCCAAGCAGCTGGACTAAATTATTCATAGCTAATAAATAATATTTTCAGCAAGCAAAGGATCAAGAGTAACAAACAGTTTCTTTTTTTATAAAGAAGAAAAAATAAAGAAGCTTCAAGATGCCATGAGACACTCACTTTCTCGAAGTGGTTTAACTTGCAGTTTTTTGATCTTCAGTTCAGTGCAGTTGATCTTGGTTTAAGTTTCCTATCAGTCTGTGAGTAAATATAATTCCTAGCTTTAGCTTCTTATGAGTTAGGCATAGGACGCCACGAGACACTCATTTTCTCCAAGCAACTTGACTAAACGATTCATAGCTAAACGATTCATAGCTAATAAATACCAAGAAGGAACAATTTTCAGCAAGCAAAGGATAAAGAGTAACAAAAAAAGTTTCCTTTTTATAAAGAAGAAAAAATAAAGAAGCTGCAGGATTCCATGAGACATTCATTTTCTTGAAGTAGCTGGACTAAACTATTCACAGATACCAAGAAGGTGAGCTGAAACCATCCACAGCAAGGAAAGGATAGAGTACAAAAAAGTTCCTTGTATAAAGAAGAAAATATAAAGAAGCTTCAAGATGCCATGAGACACTCATTTTCTCGAAGTGGTTTAACTTGCAGTTTTTTGATCTTCAGTTCAGTGCAGTTGATCTTTGGTTTAAGTTTCCTATCAGTGTTTGTGAGTAAATATAATTCCTAGCTTTAGCTTCTTATGAGTTAGGCATAGGACGCCACGAGACACTCATTTTCTCCAAGCAGCTGGATTAAACTATTCATAGTTAACAAATACCAAAAGGAACTATTTTTAGCAAGCAAAGGATCAAGAGTAACAACCTTTTTATAAAGAAGAAAAAATAAAGAAGCTTCAGGATGCCATGAGACACTCACTTTCTTGAAGTGGTTTAACTTGCAGTTTTTTGATCTTCAGTTCAGTGCAGTTGATCTTTGGTTTAAGTTTCCTATCAGTGTCTGTGAGTAAATATAATTCCTAGCTTTAGCTTCTTATGAGTTAGGCATAGGACGCCACGAGACACTCATTTTCTCCAAGCAACTTGACTAAACGATTCATAGCTAAACGATTCATAGCTAATAAATACCAAGAAGGAACAATTTTCAGCAAGCAAAGGATTAAGAGTAACAAAAAAAGTTTCCTTTTTATAAAGAAGAAAAAATAAAGAAGCTGCAAGATTCCATGAGACACTCATTTTCTTGAAGTAGCTGGACTAAACTATCCACAGCTAGCAAATACCAAGAAGGTGAGCTGAAACCATCCACAGCAAGGAAAGGATAGAGTACAAAAAGTTCCTTGTATAAAGAAGAAAATATAAAGAAGCTTCAAGATGCCATGAGACACTCATTTCCTCCAAGCAGCTGGACTAAAGGATTCATAGCTAACAAATACCAAGAAGGAACTATTTTTAGCAAGCAAAGGATTAAGAGTAACAAAAAAAGTTTCCTTTTTATAAAGAAGAAAAAATAAAGAAGCTGCAAGATTCCATGAGACACTCATTTTCTTGAAGTAGCTGGACTAAACTATCCACAGCTAGCAAATACCAAGAAGGTGAGCTGAAACCATACACAGCAAGGAAAGGATAGAGTACAAAAAAGTTCCTTGTATAAAGAAGAAAATATAAAGAAGCTTCAGGATGCCATGAGACACTCATTTTCTCCAAACAACTTGACTAAATGATTCATAGCTAATAAATACCAAAAGGAACTATTTTTAGCAAGCAAAGGATTAAGAGTAACAAAAAAAGTTTCCTTTTTATAGAGAAGAAAAAATAAAGAAGCTGCAAGATTCCATGAGACACTCATTTTCTTGAAGTAGCTGGACTAAACTATCCACAGCTAGCAAATACCAAGAAGGTGAGCTGAAACTATCCACAGCAAGGAAAGGATAGAGCACAAAAAAGTTCCTTGTATAAAGAAGAAAATATAAAGAAGCTTCAAGATGCCATGAGACACTCATTTTCTCGAAGTGGTTTAACTTGCAGTTTTTGATCTTCAGTTAAGTGCAGTTGATCTTTGGTTTAAGTTTCCTATCAGTGTCTGTGAGTAAATATAATTCCTAGCTTTAGCTTCTTATGAGTTAGGCATAGGACGCCACGAGACACTCATTTTCTCCAAGCAACTTGACTAAACTGTTCATAGCTAACAAATACCAAGAAGGAACTAATTTCAGTAAGTCAAAGGATCAAGAGTAACAAAAAGTTTCCTTTTTATAAAGAAGAAAATATAAAGAAGCCACGAGACATTTTCTCCAAGCAGCTGGACTAAACTATTCACAGCTAACAAATACCAAGAAGGTAGCAAGCAAAGGATCAAGAGTAACAAAAAAGTTTCCTTTCTATAAAGAAGAAAAATAAAGAAGCTCCAGAAAACTATTCACAGCTAGCGAAGGTTAGCTGAGACTATCTACAGCAAGCAAAGGATCAAGAGTACAAAAAAGTTTTCTTTTAAAAAAAGACCACTCCTACTCCACATCAAGATATCACTCCTGCTCGTGGTACACCCACGAATACCACTCCCATTTCACATAAGGACGTCCCTCCTGCTCATGGTACACCCATGAATACCACTCCCATTTCACATAAGGACGTCCCTCCTGCTCATGGTGCACCCATGAATACCGCTCCCATTTCACATAAATATAAAGAAGCTCCAGGATGCTTTGGAGAGATTCACATGATTTGGTGTGTACAGATGTAAAACTGTACTACTTTAAACCAGAGTGACAAAGAGGACGAGGACGTAGAGGTAATGGTGGTTCTTCCTGAAGCTGTGTTGAGTCAATCCCTATGACCAGAACAGATTCACAAGAAACTTTGATACTACCATAACCATAACTAGTGGGTTTTATTTCCCAGTTGAAGCAGGAATTACTGAATGTGCGGATGTTGCTTGGAAAGACAAATTGTTAGTTTACCAAGCCGAATGCAAACCACTACCAGGAAAAAAATCTTGATACTGAACTTTTTGATGTTGTACACCATGTTACAATCCAGCTATCGTACTTAAAATATGGAGAGTATCTGTTGGGTTTATGGTAGGTGACTCATGTTGTGGATAGAGGTTGGCCCCCATTAAATCTTCTATAGGGAGCAACTCATTTTCTCCAAGAATCTGGTTACAGCTTCTTGGAGCTAGCAAATACCAAGTAGGTGGGGGTGAAACTATTCAAAGGAAGAACGACTTGCTTGGAGATAGTCAACCACCAGAGTAACACACTATATTGAGAAGAAAAAATAAAGAAGCTTCAGAATGCTCATTTTGGCAAATACCAAGTAGCATTATAATCATTATTGTTTTGCTCATCGACTTCTTAAATAAGAACACCACTGACATAGTGGAGTAATTATTATTAAGGTGTGTACCTTGCTGATCTAAAGAGCTAGTGTCCCTGCTCCTCCCCCAGCTATGCCATGCAAGATGAAATCAACAAAGTAAGACAATTAGCTCTGATTATAGAAAGTATTATATTGAGAAGAAAGTCATAAGCAACCATTTCTCTGAGCAGATGGGCTGAACTACCTAGGACTGAAAACTGGCCCAGTTCTCTCGTCAGATGTGGCCGCACTGTTCATGATGCCTACATGCCAGGAGGAAGAAGAGATGTCTGTACAGAAGAAATCCATTCTACCTGAAGACATCACCAGCACACCTCCTGTTCAAAAGTGTGTCCTTCCTTCTAAAACTGCCACTCCCATTCCAAATAAGGACGTTCCTTCTGTACCAGTGGATGCCAACCCCATTCCTGTTCCTTCAAATTCACAGACAATCCATCCTCTGGATACACTGAGGATATTCCCCTGAGAGTTGGAATCAAGGCCTCCCTCAGTGGGCTATGTGGCATAGATGATGAAGATTGTCCTATTGTCCCTCACCGCAATAATTATTATAAATTTGGCATATCTATCATAGCAGCCCCCTATAGAGACACTGAAGATGAACTTGGGGAGTGGGGACAAAGGCCCTTGTTATATCGGTTGTTCCACTGTGTCCCTCCCACCTGAGCACTAAAACATCATGGTGTGGGATACCAGTTTGAGAATGGTTCCAGGGTGTTGCAACTGGCCTATACTGATGACTTTTGCCTAGTCACAGCAACCAGGGAAGAGGTCAACAGTCTGCTGTGTCTGGTGAAAGCCTTCTTGAGCTGGTCAGGCCTGAAGATGAATGTGGGGAAGTGTGGCTGCCTCTCCATGATTAACAGCTTGTCAAGGGGAAGATATGTGGAATCTTTTGCACCATCATACGGACAGAACACTATACTGGGAGCAGGTATCTGGGTGTGGAAATTGGACAGCCAAGAAACTTACTCCATAGCATGTGTATTTCCACCTCATAATAGACAAGGGTCATCAAGTTCAGATTGATTGTGTACCCTTTTTAGGGAAGAGGGTTGGTAACGGGATTAGCGATACAGGTAAGAGCGAGGCAACTGTTTTGAAACTGATTGTATACTCTTTTTCAGGGAAGAGGGTTGGTAAGTGTAAATCTAGTGACTTGATGAGGTAGAGACAAACTCAACTCCGTGGAATCTACTTTGTAGTTATCTTATGGTATGTAGGGATAGGAATAACACTTGGACTAACAATTCTAACTATATCAATTTATTAAAAATAATTATCCTCGAGCTGAGGCTAGGGGCTCCCTACAGAGCCATACTGCTCCTCCTCAACTAGCACAACAATCGGAGTAAGAACCCCAAATCACCTGGCCAGCCCTTTCAGAGGGACGGTGGTGGGAGGGACGCACAAAACTACCAGAAAAGCTTGAAGTGATGCATGGTACACCCATGAATACCACTCCCACTCCACATAAGAATATCCCCTCGAATGTCACTCCCACTACACAGTCTCTCCCTTCAAGTATCACTCCTAGCGATGATGCACCTACGAATTCCACATCCATTTTACTCGATAATATCCCACCTACTCCTACTCTGACCAATCAAGATGTCCCATCCATACCCATGAATGCCACTCCCACTCTTGAAAATGTCGACTCTGATTCTGCTCTGCAAAAGGAGGCCACATCCATCCCTGGTCCAGCCAAGACTGTGGATAATAATGTTACTCCCTCTCCTATTACGAATGAGACTGCCACTCCCACTCCATATATGGATGTGGATGCCCCTCCCACCTCACGTGAAAATTCTACTGATGTGCCTATGTCTACAGAGGTCCATCCGTCGGAACTATTGGTGGAAAGGAATGCGAGCAGACGTTCATCATTTTTGTAGAAGTTGCCAGGTTTGTGCAAGCAGGAAAGGACCAGGAAGATCCTGACCCTTTCATCGCCTTGGTGTAGATGCGCTACAGTTACCACTCACAGCCAATGGTAATTGTTATGTTGTGTTTTGTCGACTACCTAACGAAATGGGTTGAACCGTTTGCAGTCCCTGATCAACGTGCAGACACCTTTGCCAAACTATTTGTGGAGCATGTGGTATGCAGACATGGTGTACCAGAGGAGTTGCTTTCCGATAGAGGAGCTAACTTTCTCTCTGAAGTAATCAAGGGTGTGTGTGAAATTCTCAGAGTGAAGAAGATTAACACATCTGGATATCAGCCTCAGACTGATGGTCTTGTGGAGAAGTTCAATTCCACACTGATTAACATAGTTGCAAAGTGCTATACAGTTAAACAGCATGATTGGGATGAGTATTTGCAACACCTCGTTTGCATACAGATCTTCTGTCCAAGAGTCCACGAAGGAATCACCATTCTTTCTTTCATATGGCAGAGATCCACGTATACCAACAGAAACTGTCCAGTGTTACCGTATCTGATACATGTTGATGACTATCGTACTCAACTTGTGACAAAATTGTCATTTGCATGGACCACTGCAAAGGACAAGATTGGAAAAGCTCAAAAAGCTCAGAAGGAACAGTATGACTGTAAAGCCAGTGAGCCAAAACTGTCCTGTCACTTATGTGTGTTGTGCTCTCTTTCTACTATTAAAACTACTTCTATAATACACCAGAAGACCCTGAGCGTTACAAGTGCAGGATACCAGGAACAAACTGAGATGAACTGCACAAAGGATCGGGTAGTTTACCTTGCTCCAAAAAGTCCTGGACCTTCGAACTTGGCATCATTCAAAAGCTTTATGATCCTATATTATCAGCTATGAATATGATACAATCCTGTACTCATACAGCTGGGAATTCTGATTAAAAAAAAATCACTTTCGCAATTTTTAATCAGGGACGTAAGAAGCATCTTTTCAACATGATTTATTTAGCCATGTGCTCAATTTTACACACAGAACCAAGGCTAACTAACTCTGTTCTGAAACTAGAACAGTATGTAGAGGAGTGGGAAGTATCTCTTGCTCGAGATGACTGAATATCACTCAGTCTTTTTCTTGCATATGATCTCCAGTACATTCTTGATCATAGCCTGTGAATATGCTGCAATTATGATGGGACGCTCTGAACATTCGATAAGACAGTGGCAGACTGGTGAGATTTTAGAGCATAAACAGGGTCGTAATCAGAGGGATGGCTTTGCCAGGGGACATGTACGCATCATGGTTGCCCCATACAATGCTATGCATTCCTGTAGTAAATAGTGCCAAGTTGAAACGCACGATTGTGTGATATAGCTAGGTTACACAGGTTCTACAAATAACACACCATTTTATTGAGAATTGACAACGATTACACACACATGACCCCCTTATCAAAACTATTCAACACTATATATACTAGACTATGTTATGTGATGACCTTTACCAAAAATATTAATGCACTCATTTCCACTACACTTTAGGTTAGTTTCTACAAGGTGTTTATTATGTTCTGCTTTGTAGCTATGCATATGCAGTTGTCATTTGAAGGAAGGAATAAATACATACCAAGTAGAAAACTAAATAGTGTAATGCTGAAATGTTACATACAAATGCATTATATCGACGACCCTTACCCAACACACGAGTAGATAGTTCAGTAAGGCTAGATAGAGCAAATATAGCACTAAAGCTAGCTAGTTAACCATGAAAGCTTCATGCACGGAGAATCCAACAACAGAGACTCAAGAGTCGTGTGGAAAATCACCAAAAACTAAGGTAGGGCTTTCCAGCTTATATGCTTGTAAGTAACTTACCCGTCAGTACCTTGTTGCTCTTCACAAGGCTTTAGTTGGCACTTCATAGCATGAACTAGCTTCTTTCTGACTACTCCCCGCCCCTTACGCGACATGGTTCTAAAATAGCCAATATCTTCTACTTGGTATGTGGTTCCATTTGGAAAAAAATAATTATACCCAAGTAGATTACAATGTAATGTTTCTGCTCTTACATACTTTAGAGCTTCATTCTTCCCATTTCTGTGCTTACCAGTGTCATATAAGAGCCAAAAATTACACGCCATCCTCTCTTTCTCAGCAAACAGTTATTTCAGTGAGGCCAGTGGAACGGAATGCCATTCCCCCCCCTAGCCACGTAATTAGACGTTATGTAATTATTAAATAGCAGTGACCCTTACCCAATACACGTTTGAAATCTTCACAGCCAGTACTATGCAGAGAATCAGAATAGGCTAGCAGAGTTTAGAAAGGCTTCAAAAATAGCCACTAAAGCTAGAGTCGTGCACGGAGAATTCAACAGCAGAGTCGTGTGGAAAACCAGGCTTTTCAGCTTATACCTATAAAACTAAGCTATCTAAGCTACCTTTGGTACCTTATTGTACCTTATTACTCTTCCCTAGACTTTAGTTGATGCTTCATAGCACTTCCTCTTTGACTAGTTAGAAACCCCACCCCTTGTGCGGCATAGTTCAAAAACGTTATTTTCTACTTGTAAAAAAAGAAGTGGGTGTTAATTAGGTATTTTCAACAAGGTGATAAGTATGTACCAAGAATAGCTTAGGAAACACGACCACTATTAATGTACATACGTACAGCGTAGGCTTTGAAGCATCCTTAGACCACTTCTTTATCTGAGAGAGCTTGTTGATCAGAAAGATCCCAACTCCTTGTGCTACACTCACAAACAAAGAGAAACAAATAAACAAACAAGGTATATATAGTTATACAACATACCCCTCCTCCCCTTCCATACCTTTGCCAGGTGGTTTCATTATCCATGTGCTTGATGGATTTCTCCGAAACTCTTCAACGAATATATTGTAGTCCGCAGGCAGCATGAATGTAACTGGAATGAAGTCTAAAAAACAAACCAACAAAAATAACAAGTACTCACTACCTTTGCGAAGGGTTCTGGGGACTAACTTACACACAAGCCAGAAAAGAAATCAGTGAGGGCATGGATCCTCATCAATCTATTCATGCATTTGTAGGTGGATCACATGATCTATACTCATGTAAAAAGGGGTATGGTTACTGCCATTTTGTAGGGCAAGAAAGTACACAGAGCAGTGCTGCTTTACAAAGGTTAGAACTTAAAGAGCTAGGCACCAGATAACATCATAATTGGTAACAAATGAAACTGAAAACTAGTACACTACCAGACTAAGAACACTACCTGAACAGTTATATTTTATTGTTATTGAACCTTCAGCTTTGCACTAAGCAGACACTTGATACATACCTACCTACCTAGATGAATGTACTTCCCATGCTCGTCTCTCTCTGCCAAAGGACTGCCATCCCTCTCCAAGTCCTTGCGGTAACGCTTGATGTTCTTTACCATGCAGTCCTTGCGTGTCAACTCGTAGTGGTTAGGGAAGTGGCAGATAATCCTAGCAAACACACACACAAACCTACTTATAATTGTATGGGGAATAAATATAGTTCATGCCGGTGTCATTAGCTGAAATAAAACAAACATTGATGCTCTAGCTAGCCCATTATCATCATCCAATTACATTAGGAAGTACAAATGACTTTTACCAACTGCTTCCCTAGTAGTACAGTAGATAACTGGAAGAATTTGGAGAAATGGGGACACAGCGGAAAAAAGCGTGAAATTTTTTGTGGTGACTTCTTCAGTATTAAGGTTTAATTTTAGAGGGGGTGCCACTCATGGATGCTGGTAGGTATGGTTTTATTCATCTGTGAAGTGTTCCATCAGTGAAATGCGCAACAAAGCCAAGATAACTGTCCAGCCCCAAACACTGGACACTATCACGGCTGTGTTCGGGTCTGGCCCCAAAGACCAGACCAGAACCAAGCACCACACCCAATGAGACACCTCCGACGTGGAGAACCACCAAGCAAACACCCTCTGACAAAACACTACAGACCCAACTGGCCCAATAAAACCCCTCATTCGTCTCCCTGCTACAAATAAAGCCGAGATAACTGTCCAGCCCCAAACACTGGACACTATCAAGGCTGTGTTCGGGTCTGGCCCCAAACACCAGACCAGAACCAAGCACCACACCCAATGAGACACCTCCGACACGGAGAATCACCAAACAGACACCCTCTGACAATCCCTCACTACCACTTGCAGGATCCCACCCCAACAACAGAGAAAAAGACCCAGCAGAGACAGAAAAGAAACAAGTTCTCCTCCCAACACAAGACCGAGAAAAAGATCGTGAAGACCACACCCACCAGACGGAGCCGAAGCCGAATGCCAATACGTCATAGCCGACCAATCAGACTCACCAAACGTTGACCAATCAGAACACTCATATAGCTAGGTATATAAGACACACACGCTACGTACTCTATTCATATCACCTTGAAAAAGACTAGCCCTGTTAGTCGAAATGTTGGTGTTTTCAAAAAAGATTTTTTTGATTTTACCTGCTATATCCCTCTACCAATCTATTTACCTGCTATATCCCTCTACCAATCTATTTACCGGCTATTGAACTGTGGCAGAGACCACTCTGCTTCGTTTTTACCAGACACAGAACTCTTATCTACCAGAATCTTCCCACCTACAAGAATAATGGCAACCAAAGTGACAAAGAAAAACTACCCAAAGAAGAGTATCAACCAAGGCGTGGGTTCGCTTAAAACCAAATTAGATGCACTAGCCCTCGATGGAGCTGGACCCGTGACTCGATCCGCCACCACCACCAAACAAACTGACACTGTGCAAGAAACCCTCCAGGAGTTGCTCATGCAAACAGACCCTCCAGCTACAACCAAACAAGCAGAGCTACCGGACGACAAGGCACTACTAGCCCTCCGCCAGAAATTCAAAAGGACCGCTACCAACCTGACCAAAGTGGACTCGCATAGGCAGTTCCTCACGGACTGCCTCCAGAATGACAGAATCCCCAAAGGCCTACAGATGGGGACCAAGTGCAATGCTCTCCTGTCAGACTACACTGACGTACAGCAAAAGTTCAAAGAAACAACAAACCGCACCCAAAGAGAACTAACCTCTCTGCTCGTAGACCACTACGAACAAACCTTCCTCAGACTCTCCCGAGAAAAGGCGGAGATCCAGGAGGCCATGGATGCCAGACTCCCCCAAGTCTCCCCACATGATGACTAAGATCCTGGACAACGTCATGAGGGAGAGGGAAAAACTCACCGAGAGGAAGAAACGGAAACTCTCTAATCTGGAGGACCCAAATCCCCAGAGACCGAAGAAGAGGAGAAGACAGGACCTCCCAACCTCTGCCGCCTCCTCCAGCACTACCAACCGGACGAGAAGGGAAAGGGAAAGGGAGACCCACAAGAAAAAGGACCGCCGACCGAGACAGGAAGAGCTACCACCCACCCAAGCCCCACCCACTGGAAGTCAACACCCACCACCAATGATGGCCCCACCCATGGATCCGGGAAGAATCCTGATGGGTCTCCTCTCCTCCCTCGTCCAACAGGGGTATGCACCACCACTCACCCCCCACCAGGTACCCCCACCAGCACCTCTGCCGTACTGCACCCCTGGTTACCCTCAGCAACCACCGCTGTGGGCCCAGGGAGTTCAGCAGGAGCAGCAACCCCCGCTGCCTCCTCTGAACACGCAGGTTTTTCGGCAAACTGGCAAGTAACCAGGAGTACGGCCAGTAAAACAACTGTACAATTAGATAATTACATAGATAATTACACAGATAATTACACGTCACCACAGATACAGTCACAAGCACACACCCTCAAAGAGACCAAAATGCTGTAAACTCAGAATTAATAAATTGTCCCAACCTATGTACCTGAGAACCACAAGAGTAGATACAATAGATCACTCAGGAAGAGGGCAGATGACGTGATAGCCTCACAGAAATACGTCACTAACCTCTCCTCCAGAAAACTCACAGAAACAGAAACCAAGGTCCTATCCAAAGGCCTGACATTTGTCCCCAGTAACAAGATGCACACTCCCAACCTCCTAGATGCCTTCGCACTCTTTAAGAGGTCAAACAGACTTACATACAGGTTCAGAGACCAAGCCACACCCAAACCACACCCATTCAGGAGAAAGAGCACCTGGAACCCACCCAGAGCCTCCAAAGAGATAGAAGACTACCTGCAACGCGTGGAAGGGTCCATTGAAGACCTCACCCCCAAGAGGTTCAACCCAAACATGACAGCAGAGGAACGCCACACCCTCCACAAACTGGCCACAGACCAAACCCTGGTCATAAAGAATGCAGACAAAGGCTCCGGCATCGTGGTTGAAGACACAGATGGATATGTCAGGGATGGCCTAGACCACCTCTCTGATAACACAATTTACCAACAAATTGACAGTGATGCACACTACATCTGACGGAAGCCATCAACACATACGTCAGCGTCATGCACAAAAGGGGAATCATAGATGAGACTACCAGAAAATACCTGACATTCGAGAAAGGAGAAACACCGCGTACACAACAACTCTACTTCCTCAAAAAGATCCACAAGAACCCCATAGCGGTGAGACCAATAGTTAGTGGATGTGGAGACCCCACGGAAAAGATTTCCCAACTAGTGGACCTCCACATACAACCATTTGTCCCCCAGATAGAATCACACATTAAAAACACTGGTCACCTAATTAACATCCTAGAGAAATTCACGAAACTGCACCCTAGCAACCATAGACGTCAAAGCACTGTACCCCAACATCCCACACAAAGAGGGCATACAGGCAATCAAAGACAGAATCTACACAAATAATCCCAAAGCCGAAGAAGTACCAATACCCCCGGGTACAATGTCAGACCTCCTAAACATAGTCCTAACCAGAAACTATTTCCAATTTGCGGACAAAATGTTCCACCAAGTACAGGGTACGGCAATGGGAACTAAGATGGCCCCAGCAGAGCAGATGGTTGAGAGTGCATGGATGGCTGAATGGGAGTGGATGGCTAAGCAGAGGTTGAGTTGACTGTTTCTATACACTCTCATACATACATACACTCACCTGCAGAAGTCATGGCTCAAGCGTTTGCTTCATTTCTCAGGAGTCGATCGGTTAATTTAAAAACTTGGGTTAAGACTTCTAAAGCCCCAAGTTGGAGAATGGTAAATTGCTCTAGGTCTTCTACTGCTTTGAGTGACCCATTTGACATACAGTAGAACCTCGATTATCCGGATTTGAAAATGACCCACGTGGTCAGATATAATTCGCTTAATTAGAGCAGGCTGCCATACGCGCACGCGCGTAGTACTGGCTGCCAACGCGTGTAGTATGCATGCAGCGCAGCTGGAGTGTTTAATAGTTAGATTTAAAGGCATGGCATCAGCTGCAAGCAGAAGGGATTTGTCTTGTCTATCAAGGAGAAAGTGGAAATTTTGAAACTCTGGGAACACGGCCTACAATCACATCATCCTTCATGACTGTAGTTGCATAGCAATCATAGCTGTTATGATGTTCCCGCTCTAGCACCGTCCAAACATATTTATAAACATGGTGCCCCCGAATTACACTTTCTATAGCGAAGACTTCTTTTGGATCTGAGCTTGCCATTGTAGTCAGCAGCAGGTGTAGAAATGCCACGTGTGATTGCCACACCCACAAATTTTATATCCCACTATTATAATTGCATTTCACTTATCCGGACTATTTCACTTAACCGTACACAAAATAAATTCTTGAGGACAAAGGTGTTCGGATAATCAAGGTTCTACTGTAATCAGATATCACTAAGCAGTACTCCTTCAAATTGCTTTTGGAGGGACTCACATGATGCCGTGTGCGAAGATGTAAAAGAATGGCTTGCTAGTCTGTGTGGCTTAGAAGGAGACGAGTCGGACAATCTTGTATTAATAAATCAAGCTTTTCCTCCTGCTATTTCAAGTAACTCCCTATGGACACAAGGTCGAAAATTGCCAGATGTGTCTCTCTATGGTGAGGATGACGAGTTATTATTTCAGGTAGAAGTTGACTCGGGTAGTAGAGAGACTACAATCTTCAACCTTATAATTGGACTAATTGACCAGAATCGATATGAAAGGAACTATGACACTACCATATCCAAGACTACTGGGTTTTATTTCCCTACTGGCGAGGAATTTATTGAACGTGTAGACTGTGTATGGGATGATAAAGGTGTAGAGTACAATGTCACTTGTACACAACTAGAATTAGAAGATGCTAAGCAACTAGTTTTAGAAATTTGGGGCAACAGAACGTCCACATCTTTTAGTGGTCCTCACACTCAGTTCACTCTCCCCATGACTGTAAGTTTCTTACACGCCACATTTGGAGCTAATTCCTATCAACTTCACTCAGGAGAATCAGTGGTAATCATGTACCCTAGTAGGCGCTTGGTATATATATTTCCACTTGGTCGTAGAGCTTTTGCTAGCTTAACAAAGTTCGCTACCAATCTGAACTTGCAACGCACAGCTACATCCAGGGTTGCTACATCTTTTGAAGGTTACTTCGAATATGATGCCTACAGCCCCCCACTAAGTTCAAGCAATGCCAGGCAGCACACACCGCCTCCACAACATTCTGACCACCCCAAGAATCGTCTTTCAACGCAAAAATAAAACCCATTTTTTCTTTAGTAGCTGTAGTAAATGGGATAACCAATACACAGTTACACCATGAAGAAGGATTCTGCACACAAAAGTCATTCAAGGATCAGGCACAAACTCTTGCTCAGGTCATTAATGAAATGGGGCAATCCTTTTCTTGATGATGGCACAGAGCTTTTGTCATTAGATTCCCATGATGTTCTTGATGAATCTGTTGTAGCAACAGTCTGCACAGTGGAGAAGCTGGGAAAAGATCAGTACACTAGGTATTATGAGTCCGTCCTCAAGGACAGAACTGTTTCTATTCACGATCCAATCAGAAAGTCTTTTTAGATGTCCTGTACCCAAGCCAAAGAGCAAGCAAGCTGGGCAGATTTCAATGCTGAAGCATGATGTAGAGCTCTTTTCTCACTTGTACATTGTCATGCAGCACAGGGATTGCGACACGAGTACATTTTTCAGTCATGAAAATCACCCTTATCGCTCCTCCTTCTCTTTCTAATACAAAATTACACCTGGGAAAGAAATCCAATCTACTTTGTGTTCTACCTGAAGAGACCCTGATGTTGAAGTATTATTATCCAGCACTGCGCCTCGGCACTTCGGTGCTGAGGCAAAAAACCAGCATTTTGAAGCGTGGAAGTCATTTCCAAGAGCGACAGAAATATTTCTACATGTACTCAGTAATCTTTATACTCCACTTACCACTGAAAGTGAAAATTTCAGAGTTCTAGAACGCTTTTGTGTTCTTATCTACAATAAAACAAGTGATCTGGATTCTGTTGATAAAGAGAACTGTTCTGCCAGAAAAATCAGACAATGTAAACAACCCCCCAACAGCCTTCTACGCGTGCACCTACCAAGCGGGTATATGGAGCCTGAGTGATGAAACTCGATAGTCCAGAAGGGTATGGTTGGACAATGACTAGTGAAGGAAAGTCATGGGTTCTAAAGCCTGCTCTGAATTTGTAAAGTGTGGCTGCAAAAGTGAAGGGGGCTGCAGAGGAAGGTGTGCTTGCAAGAAAGCAAACTGGAGATGCACAGAACTCCATAGTTGTAATTGTAACTATATTGATAAACAAAGCGCTTAGCTATAAAATTGTCTTTGAGAATCCCAACGGTTAAAATGTGCTATCCACGAAAATTTAAATTTTTGCTTCACATAGAAAATCAATTGCAAAATTTTTCAACGCGAAAATAAAATCTAATCTTTATGTGAATGGTCCGCAACCATGCAGGATGATCCCCCCCCCCCCCCCCCAAAAAAAAAAAAAGTATCAAGAGGAAGAGGACTATCACTCTGGGTGGGGGCTCTCAACAAATCTCAAAGGAGATTGTGATTAAAAAAAAAATTGTTGGCATTAGCGAATATAAGGGAACTGCAGGAGGTTTGCTCCAAACATGTCCAAATAAAGTCAATTAATATTGAACCAAACCCATCTAGCACCCCCTCTAAAATTGAATCTTAATACTAAAGAAGTCCCGGCAAAAAGTTCCATGCTTTTGTCCGCTGTGTCCCCATTTTTAGTTTATCTACCCTATAGCCAATTGAATACAAACATACCCTAGGTAAGTGCTGTGGGCATGTAGTCCCGCATATCTGTAGAAACAGATCCGACACCCACTGTTTGCGCATGTGCCAAAAAAACTCCCTATGGAATTCCATTATCATTCAACAGTTTAGACCATCATCGATGTGACTTACAATCAATTGCTTCTACAACTGTAAATTATTTCTACCATGTCGATTGTTCTTCCTGCTATTTTACTGTATCTTTATATCAGACGTAAGTAAGGCTGAAGCCAAACTGGACCATTCGTGCAGTCCTGTACCAAGCAAGAGCTGGACCATTCGTGCAGTTTGTGCATCCTGTACCAAGCAAGAGCTGGACCATTCGTGCAGTTTGTGCATCCTGTAAAAAGCAGCAAAGTGTGCCAATTGAAGTCATTGGTGGAAGTAGGCCTAGGGGAAAAAGATCGTATTGCAATCTGCTTGAATTCCGTAGCTTAATACTGTATAGCAGGTATATTTCGAGGGGCTAAAGTTTCGCGATTAGACCATTTTGTCTATTTCGCGGGAAAATCATTTGCGATTCAGAAGAAGCACACCCACCCCCGATCGACCTGGCCATGTGCGCACACAGGTACAGAGCGAGAGTAGCAGTTTCCGAATGGCGAGTGTTTCTTTCGTTTTAGAGGCTATGATTAGAGGTTATCATGTCTATAACGATATCTGGACTGCTGTAGTTGGAGAAGAATTACATTGTGAAAGAGAGCCAGCTAACGCTAGTGATCCTTTTGCCGTGGCAGTGATACGTTCTACCGCCTCAAGCTCATCAGAAACAGTTGGCCATGAGCCCAGGAAAATCTCCTCGATCTGCTCTATTTTTCTTCAGTGAGGTGGGTCCATCAGTTGTAGAGTCACAGGAACTAGCGCTACTCTAGTGATTTGCCTCAAGGTGGGCTGGAAATACCATGCTTAATGACATTTGAAGGAACAGAAAAGGACAAAATGAAAGTGAAGAAGCTATTAAAAGGTGTGGTATTTTCTGATGCTAGACAAGATAATGAAAAGGCTAGCAAAAGAAGGAAACTGGATGAAAACTCTCTTGATTTTGATGCCATTTTGAATGGAGATGAGCTGTCGGACATTCAGATTAACCATGCACAAAGGATCCTAAAGTCTCAGTTCCCAGAATTGAAGGGTTTTCAATCTACCCTTCTTCAGTCCAAAAAAAAAAAAAAAAAAAAAAGTGCATAAAAATAAAGATTTGATCAAGAATAGTCTTCAAGTTGTTCATACTCGAGGCAACCATTGGATTGTTGCCTCCACTGTTAGTCATAAAAATCATATAAAGATTTATAATTCTTTGTACAACTCTCTTGACAAGACTACAGTTTCACACTCTTATTGGCAGATGAAATCACAGAAGATGGTACTATGTTAGACAATGGTCCCTTCGGGTCTGGAAGATCATCTTTCTTCTTAAAATAACGAAGAAGAGCAATTTATAAGACGAATTCAGTTCCAGCTGCACTCTTGTGCTTGTTGTACGTGCCACGTGATTTGCGTGGTTAAATATTCACGGACGGAAGAGAAATCGCAAAATCCGCGAAACTTTCGCCCCTCGAAATATACCCGCTATACAGTATTAGAGACCTTCCCTAAGCTGGACGATGCATGCAGGAGGGATCCAATTGTTACGGTATGTGTTCAATAGTAAATCACTTGAATTAATTAGCAGTAGTATTTCGAGGAGTCCGAAATTGCTGAGATTGGAAGCAGCCATTACAAAGAGACCTCGACCTAAACCCTGATGGATCTGTGGAGGTGATGAGCCAGTAAAAAAAAGAAAAGAAAAAAGAAGCTAATCACTGACTGTATTAATTCTTCCTTTTGTCGCTCACTTCGTACATTGAGAAAACAGAAGAATGTGGAATGGAGCGTGAAGAGTAAGTACTAACCAGAATTAGCTATCCTCCTTAGGAGGATTCTAACTCCTCTGCTAAATTCTTTTTGGGACACTGGTTACCGTTGGTGACTCAGTTCAAATTGATAGTACACAATAATTCTGAATACTTAAGCCAGGATCATGGAAACGGCAATTTCTGGTGTGTCCAGTGCTGATAGAGTAACAGTAATATTGTCTCTCTATGTGCACTCAGCATAGCTACGTGAAGTTAGCTGTGGACTTCTCAATCCATCTCCTCAACCTCCAGGTATAGCTCAATACTTCAAGTCTTGACTTGCTGATCATAAATAATCATTGGGCTGCTAAAGTTATTGCTAGATACTGTGCCGTGCAAGGGGTGGGGTTTCGAATAAGAAGTTAGTTTCTTGCTACAAAGCGCCAACTTAAAGCCTAAAGAAGAGCAACAAGGTACCAAAGGATGCTTCAAGAACATGTTCTGCAAAAATGTTTGGGAAACAACACGAGTGGAACATATTCTGTTCAATTGACATGCATGGCCAGCACACACTTGGCCAACATGAAGAGACAAGACCACTGCGAGAGGTCGTCAGGGGAGCACACCACAGACCTGAGGCGGGAGCATGTACAGATTTTCTGCTACTTCTCTATTGAAACACCTTGCGCTTTGTGCTCAGGGGTGTGGCTACACCAGACTAGTGATGAATCAGGGGCTATTATTTTCTCAGCTATGCAGATTGACTTAATACTCAATTAATTAAGTAGCACTCTCTGTATATGCTTTGATGACTCAGTTAAAGCTATTGATACTGAGCTTTGAGCCCTAGCTTTCTTTAGAGTTTTACTAAAACTGTAGCACATAATTATGTGAACATGCTGTCTTCTAAGCTTCAATGACCCACACTAATGTTAGCATAACACCTTTGTTCATATCTACAGGGCTTGTACCTAGTCTGACACCTGATATTTTCCGGTCAATATTGGCATATATCTGGTCATCATTTGTTTGTCAGGATAAAAGTACCACACTGATGCAATGTCCAGTTAAGTGTTATGACAAACTATACATTGTGGGGACATCATGTCCGGTCAATATCAATTTATTATCTGCTTATGGTAGCACCTTTTCGTGCTGGCAGGTACACCATGATGTAACTTCAATGGCATAGCACTGTCACACTATTATGAAGGTACTGTATGTACCGAGCAATTAAACATTAACTCACTGATCATCGTTTAGCCTATATCCTGATTCCACACTAAAGATGGATCTTGTAGTGTAGACAGTGCACCTGCAGAATGCAAGAGATAGTGTTTCAGAAGAGTGTCAGCTTCCCCTTGTTATCCATAATAATTATACTGAAATTATATACCAAGTAGAAAAAACAACAAAAAACTTAATATAAATCAAATGCTATGGTAAATGGAACCTGTCCACCACAAAACATTATCATCCCTACTGCACCTCCACCACTGCCCTCTCCACCAGCACCACAAGACCCTACCCTACCCTAACCAGGGTTTCATCTACTAGGGGTGTAGGGGGGAAGCTTTCCTCCCCCCCCCCCCACCCCCAAAGTAATTCTTAGCAGCCATACATGTTATCAGAGAGTGCGGTAGCACTCTCTATGTAGGCTTGACACGCAAAATGCCCACGCTCATTAATAATGTAATAATAATAATAATAATCTTCTTGACAGCCATAACTCCTGACTGCTTCATCCTATATCTACGTTCTTGGTACCATATTGAAGCTCTACACGAATGGTCTTGTTTAAATTGAAGTAAAGCTCAAGTCCTAGCTGTCAATTGCCGTCCGAGTGCCTTCATGGAAGCTTGACAGCCATAACTCCCAACTGCTTCATCCCGCTTCATCCTATATCTACGATCTTGGTACCATCTTGAAGCTCTACACCTCAGGTAAGGAATGGTATTGTTCAAATTGAAGTACAGCTCAAGTCCTAACTGTCAATTGCCGTTCGAATGCCTTCGTGGATGACTCAAATTCTCGAACGCTTCGTAGACAGTACAGTTAGTTTATACACTTCGTAGACAACATTAGAATGCTAGAATGCTTCGTAGACACAGTTAGCAATATACACCGAGAAAAACTGTCTTGCTGAGTTGCGGTGGGCGTGGTAAGCTTATTTGGTAAAGGGTCGTTCTTGACATCCTTAGCCACGCCCCTTGAAAAGTATGCAAACAAGTGAGAGTAAAAACATTTCTTCTAAATGAAAGAGTGATGTTGGCTTGAGTACATGACTATAAAAAGTACGGAAACAAGGTGCTGGTATGTACTTCATAAGCTCTACAGAATTGACAAACCCTACAATTGACATAAACCCCTACATTGCTGCAAGGTGTAGCCAAAAGGATATGGCAGCAGCAATGTAGGGTTTATGTCAATTGTAGGGTTTGTCAATTCTGCAGAGCTTATGAAGTACATACTAGCACCTTGTTTCCGTACTTTTTATAGTCATGTACTCAAGCCTACATCACTCTTTCATTTAGAAGAAATGTTTTTACTCTCACTTGTATCATTAGTTTTTTTCCCTCCAATACTGAATTCAGTTTCTTCAATATGCAGTACCTACAAAAGTGGGTGTGGTCAAGGATTCCAAGGAGTTCTCCCCCCCCAAACGAAAAAACCCTGCTAACTATTATTATGAATAATGTATAAAAATGGGTATAAGCAACATGCTGCTCTACTTGGTACGTTTGGTTACGTTTGAAAAAGTAACAAATAATGTAATATTTCTGCTCTTACATGCGCTCTAGAGCTTCATTCTTTCCATCTCAGTATTCACTACTGTCATAAAAAGAGCCAGCAATTACATGCCATCTTCTCTTTCTCACCCATTGCCCAGAAAACAGTTTAGTGAGGCCAATGCCATTTCCCCACTAGATACATAAGGGAAAAAGCATTTCGTGAAATGAAAAAAAGATGTAGGGATGACCACTGCTCAAAAAAGTAAGGAAACAAGAAGGATGGAAATGGGATCAATCTTTGTTCTGCATATCCAGCCAAGAATCCCTACATATACGTACATTACTACACTATAATCTGAAATTACCCGATGTATATGTAGGGATTGTTGGCTGGATATACAGAACAAAGATTGATCCCATTTCCATCCTTCTTGTTTCCTTACTTTTTTGAGCAGTGGTCATCCCTACATCTTTTTTTTCATTTCACGAAATGCTTTTTCCCTTACTTGTTCCTGGTCTTTTTTCCTCTCTTTTATGGTTTTAGCTATGATTAGAGTTCATTCTTCTATGTGTATGCAGGGACAGATGAAAGAAGTTCTCCGATAGCATACCAGTATCGAGTCAAGGTGTTGTGTTATTGAGCCATACTTGGAGGTCAAAGATGCTGAAATAGAGTCTACCGTGGTGAATCTAAATCCCCGAATCGATACAGTAGTCTATCATCATCCAGAGCTAGAGCTAGCTAGCTAGCTAGAGACAGCTGAGTAATATTATGATTTCGAATAATTGGATATTCAAATACATGCGCATGCGTATTATAGAAAAGATGGCTTCCTAATTGAATTAGTCGAGTGCTGTGCTCCATAGTGTCTCTTTTTTCATCGACTCTTTCGAGGATCAACGAGTAGAAAAGATCGTAGTTCGTAGAATTTGGAGTGGATTTGTCCAGAAATCATGGCTGTAGCTTGAGTGGTTCGAGAGATATGGTTGTCTAAGAATAATAATAATAATAATAATAATAACAAGTAAGGAAAAAAGCATTTCGTGAAATGAAAAAAGATGTAGGGATGACCACTGCTCAAAAAAGTAAGGAAACAAGAAGGATGGAATCTTTGTTCTGTATATCCAGCCAACAATCCCTACATATACGTCGGGTAGCTTCAGATTATAGTGTAGTAATGTACGTACATGTAGGGATTGTTGGCTGGATATACAGAACAAAGATTCCATCCTTCTTGTTTCCTTACTTTTTTGAGCAGTGGTCATCCCTACATCTTTTTTCATTTCACGAAATGCTTTTTTCCTTACTTGTTCCTGGTCTTTTTTCCTCTCTTTTATGGTTTTAGCTATGTATAGAGTTCATTCTTCTATGTGTATGCAGGGACAGATGAAAGAAGAATAGTTCTCCAATAGCATACCAGCCCAATCATTATCAACAAGTCAAGGTGGAGGTAGAAGATGCTGAAATAGAGTCTACCTTGTTGAATCTAAATCCCCGAGTCGATACAGTAGTCTATCATCATCATCATCATTCTAGCTACATATAGGACCTAGCTAGCTAGCTAGAGGCAGCTGAGTAATATTATAATTTCGAATAATTGGATATCAAATACATGCGCATGCGTATTATAGAAAAGATGGCTTCCTAATTGAATTAGTCGAGTGCTGTGCTCCTTAGTGTCTCCTTTTTCATCGACTCTTTCGAGGATCAACGAGTAGAAAAGATCGTAGTTCGTAGAATTTGGAGTGGATTTGTCCAGAAATCATAGCTGTAGCTTGAGTGGTTCGAGAGATATGGTTGTCTAAGAAGAATAATAATAAGAATAATAATAATAATAATAATAATAATAATAGAGAAGAAGAAGAATATAGCGGTTTACCTGCTTGCCGTATTTCTGAAACGGTAAGCTCCCTGGTCCTGAAACTTGGTCTGCACATTGTAGTAGGCTCTAGTAGGCTGGATAATCATTCACAGTAGCTTTTGTTAGGTCTAAGTGGGGGAACTGGAATTTCACTTTTGTATTAGTCTATAGGCGGCGCGCGCGGCCGTCCGAGTCATCCCTACATAGAGAGTGCTACCGCACTCTCTGATAGAGAAGAAGAAGAATATAGTGATTTACCTGCTTGCCGTATTTCTGAAACAGTAAGCTCCCTGGTCCTGAAACTTGGTCTGCACATTGTAGTAGGCTCTAGTAGGCTGGATAATCATTCACAGTAGCTTTTGTTAGGTCTAAGTGGGGGAACTAGAATTTCACTTTAGTATTAGTCTATAGGCGGCGCGCGCGGCCATCCGAGTCATCCCTACATAGAGTGCTACCGCACTCTCTGATAATTAGATGTCAAGTACTACGTAATGACCCTTACCCAATACAAGCACGGTCAATCAGCCATCGCTGTGCAGAGATAGTTCAGTGTTAGACTGAAGTAGAAAGGCTTCAAATCTAGCACTAAAAGTCAGCCATGAAAGCTTTGTGCACAAAAAATCCAAGAGCAGAGTCGTGTGGAAAATCACCAAAAAAATTAAGGTAGGCTTTCCAGCTTATACCCTTACAAATCCCTCCCAACGGTTGCCGGATTAGAGGGTTCAATATAAGGGTACACATGCACTACCACCTACCAGTGACCCATCCAACAAAAAGTTGTTTGATGCCGTGCACTCACCAGTAAAAGTTCCAATCACCATCTACACACACACAAAAATCACTATAAATTACATTATGGACTCTCACAGGGAGAATGAAGAGTTTTAGTAAAGAATGCCATAGGTAATTCTTGCTGTTTCCACTTCCCACCCCACATTTTGTAAGAGAACCCTGCTCACATTCAGCTATAACCTCCCAGTAGTAGTAGAGTGGTAGCTACTTTCCCAGCAGTAATAAGGGTTCTGTTGATTTAGTTCAAGGGATACCAGTCCATCAAAAAATACTAGTATGAAGCAAGTCAGGGTAATTCTGAATACAGGGTAATTCTGAATGCCCCTTACAATTAATTTTTGTCGTTTCATGGAGCTACTTCACATGCAGCTCAGGTATTTGAAATTTGGTTCATCCAGCTCCATAAACACTGAAGTTAGTAGGGGGTATTCATAACTACCCTTACCCTGACTTACCTTACTAATGCACATGGAAGTTTTCTCTAGCAGTCCCACCGCTATTTTTATGCTAATCTAGCAGTCCCACTGCTATTTTAGCAGTTCCACTGCTATTTTATGCTAAATGTAGCAAGCAATTATACAAACCTTCAAGAGAGCCCTTGACCCACCCCCTCTTCTCGAAGTTGGTGCTGAGGACATTTTTATCCAAATCACTTATCCACTTTACTCGGGAAGGGGTCCAAGAAGTGGCCATGTCCCTACCGAGACTGATCTTTATGCAAGACAATCAAAAGGCGGCATGGCGGATGGCATGGCAGCGTAGAGGATAATATGAACACGTGTTCATTCTAATTAAAGCCCTGCAGGAAGAAAATACAAGATAGCGACGGACTAGCGGATTTGTTGCAGACGTGAAAAAAAAAAATCAACACCAAGTACTGTAAGTCACGATGGTTACTCTAGATAAAGGTAGGCGCGGGTGTAGCTCTTGCTAGATCTGTAGCTAGCTAGCTAGCATTATCCTGCAGCCCATCCTAGCATATTATTAGCTAAGGCAGGCCAGGATGGATTGTAATTGATGGTTAATGTACTGTGTGATGACTTACTAAAGGGGCTTAATAAATTTAGTTGCAGTCTTATCGATATGCTGGGTACAAAAGTAGTTTATCATTTAAGATACTGTGATAGTGTGGCACACAATAGTTTGAGTGACACTTACTGTAGCTGCAGTGTTGCTAGGTTATGACTGAGTGCAACTCTGTATTGATTGAATTGATCACTGCCACTAGTGAGATGATGAGCATTATATTGGTCCATCCATCTGAGAAAGAAGTAGGTATCCATGCACTTTGCACAATATAATTTGTTCATATCATGTCATGACAGCTATGTGTGTGAATGTATGGGGTTATGATCCAGAGTATCGGGTGCCTGAACTGTAAATAATATTTTCAGGTAGAGAATCTTTCAATCAGTTGATGTGGGATGGGAGAGTGTGATGTACGTAGGTAGGGATGATCTATGACCCTCCCAATACAAGATGAAGTAGCTATTGCCTCACCTAGGCTGGGGGAAGGGGCCAAGTTCTTATGGGCAACTTCCCATCACTAGTCTACCATCATTAGGGAGGTCTATTGCACTAGAGAAGGTCCCTTTCCTGCACTACATTCAGATATTATGGACTCCACCTATGCTATTCATCATTTTGAGTTGCGGGCAAATCAGAGAGTTAGGGCACCAGGGATTGATGCAGGATTTTTTGCTTGGGAGGGGAGGGGGGAGAGAAAATTGTATGGACGACATGTATGCTGAATGCCAGATCTGTGTTAGGAGCTTATTATATATACTGTTGAAATTATAGACATTTTTAAATTACAAAATAGACGCATTGAACTGTATTTTATGTTTTCAATGGGAATAGTATCAATTTATTGTGGGGGGCACTCCAGGTGGGGGGAATCACAGGTTTTCACGACCTCTGTATGGCACTTGTTCTACCATCACTAGTCTACCATAGAGAAAGACTACATTCAGATATTATGGACTCTACCTATGATTCTGAGTTGCAGGCAGGGCACCCCTTGATACAGCACTGCAATTACATGCAAATCACTGTAGTTTGAAACTCGAGAAACAAGAAATCTACAATCCATACCTTTTTTTTTTCAGTGTGGTTATAAAAATTAATGGCATCACTCTTTAGTCATATCCTCTTGCGAGTTGAGGTAGGAAGTACTAACCAAACAAGGGATGGGGGTGAGGGCTGTGGAATGTCTGCCAGTAAAATTAAATGTCCTGTAGGTACAGAATGTATTCATGGTTGAACATTCACTGCCAGACTTCCTATATTACTGTGTTTAGTGTAGCAGCAGGCACTTTGGCCATAGGGAATGTACTGCAGCATCTAAAGGGCTTTGTCCACACCGTTACTCCCTTTCTTTCATTGTAGCAGAATTGTTATCAGCAGTAGTTAGTAACAATAGGTCTGTAGTTATCTGTATGGTTGAATGACCATGTATCAATACAGTGCAGGGGTGTGGATAGATAGGAAGTTTCTTTTCTTTGAAGTTCCTTATTCCAGGAGGCTGCACTAAAACTGAAAGCTGTTTTGTGTGAGTAGTAGTGGTTGTAGTGTGGAAGAGGTAGAAATGGTTGGTGGAGATCAAGGGTTGAAACCTGTGAAAGAGCAGAGGTGCAGTGTAGTGTGATGCCTGCTATGGGCAGTTTATGGTCAGGGTGGCCTTGTTATACTGTTTGTGCCCAATTAAAATCACCTTTGTTTTGATAGGTGTGTGGTGAAACGCATTAAGTGTTTATGTGGGGTGTGTGTATATAATTCCTGTTAAGATTTCTGAGACTAATTAACATTGTGATACCAGGTCATACAAGCCAATGAACTTTCAAGGCCCCCCACAGATAATGTAGCTTTGAGGGGTGTACCAATATTAAGACATGGCATTTCCCTGAACTCCCCAATCCCCTGAGTTGTATTAAGTTCTGCTTTTATGTTATTTATTGTCCATTGCAGTATTTAGGTCAATATCCTATGGACAGATTTCTTGGAAAGGAGACTCAGGAACAGCGTGAGAAGAAACGTGAGATAGGACTACGATCTTTATACCACTGCCAAGAAGAGAGACGCAAACTTCGCAAGTGTTTACGTGAGAGTTGGATTGGCTGGTGCAGCAAGGAGCACAGCATTTTCTGGGAGTGTTTTTGTAAGGTATGATTCATGTATGTAGCTTGGAATGAGATTTTGAGATTTGAGTTACTGGTATCTGCTTTGGAATGGGATTCAAATTACCTCCTTTATAAGAATGAGATGGGTTTCCTCTATAATGGGTACCTCCTATATTATTATGTACTTTTGGAATGAGATGTGTGAATGAGATTGGATTACTACTTAGCGAGCGAGCCACACACTTGATGCAAATTGATATATATTTGGTACATCAATAACTAGCCAGCGGGCATAGTTAATAATACTCATGTGCACTTTTATTTGACCTTTGACCCCACAAATAAAACATGCCCATAGCATTTAGAACAAAACCTTTGACCTCACAAATGAAACATGCCCATAGCATTTAGAACAAACAGCTAGAGCTTATTGTATTTTGTCATAGAGGTGCCAAGTGGATTGTAGGCGCTTGGCTTCTAAGTGCTTGTGGTAAGCAGCTGCCACAACTACTGCAATATCTTAGCCCAAAGTACAAATGACTTTCACCAACTGCTTCGCTCGCTCGCCGATTGAATACGTTCCATGAACATACCCTAGTGTAATTTGGAAATGGTTTTTTTTGGAATGGAATTTGAACTACTCTATGTTACTTTTAGAATGAGATGTATGTACTGTTGGAATGAGATCTGTTTTTTTTTGGAATGGAACTTGAATTTCTTTTGGTTGAATGTATGTTACTTTTGGAATAGTGGTTGATCTTGTGACTCTGAGGGCTTGTTTGCTTATGCTGGTTGACATGCACTTGCTCTAGATATTTGACACTGACATCTGTTCCTCTTATTGCAGTGTTGCATGTTAATCATGTGCATTTATACCTATTGCTATGATGTGCTGTAGTGTGTATCTGGCACATGGTTCTCCAAATGGATAGTAACATCATTTGAAAGACCCCACCAACTTCACTGTCATACACATTAGGTGATGGATTTACACAATCACTTCAGAGTTCTCACTGTATGCACATTAGCTCACTTGTCATACACATTAGGTGAACAGAATAGAGGTCCCAGGTGATCAGAATAGAGGTCTTAGGTGATCAGAATAGAAGGTCTCACTCATTGTATGTACAATATTAGCTCACTTATCAACTTGTCAAACACATCAGGTGGTGATGGTTTTGCATACAAATCACTTTGAACTGATAACTGAGAATGATACGAGTGTGTATGTTGGCCCACACAGTGAGTATGTTGGCACGCAGTTATATTATGTCGTATGAGATGGTGTATGGCATTAGAACACAGCTCTCTAGTTTGGGGGTATGGGTGATGGATTCAGATTAGGTGATGGAACAGAATAGAGTTCTCACTGTGGTCAGGTGATGCATACACACCATCACTTTGAACAGAATACGTATGAAGTTTACTATGGACACATAATAGTGATGGATTTGCACATTGTCACTTTTAACCTGATAACTAGGGATAGGGTGTCACATTTGAAAGACCCCCACCCCCGTATCGCTGTCATATATACATTAGTTGAACAGAATAGAGTTCACCTCACTGTATGAAAGTTCACTTGTCATACACATCAAGCCAGCGTTTACAAAAATTATCTTTATTGTTGAACATGATGACTTACCTAATCAGAAAACCACTCCAGAAAGTTTTAATTTTTCATGGACACACTAGGAGCAGATGGTGAGCTCTTGGATCTAAGCATCTACTTTTGGTGCAGAGTATGTACAACAGTAAATTGTCCTTAATCTTTCGTTACACACAAGACCTGTTTGTCTCTAGGGATGTTAACTGTGTATAATCATAGTCGTCACGTGTCAGGGACCACACAATTATAATGAAAATGAAATTGTATGGGTATCTGAATCAGTGATTATAAAAACTTTCGTTACGTCACAATCGTTGCTACACTGAGCAAGGCTTTATTTTTAAGTGAAATGGCTCTTTATGAAGCTGACAGAGCCACTTATTCTAAGACAACTTATGATATTTTATTTAGATTAGTACTAATAGGAGATAGTGGAGTAGGCAAGACAGCTTTACTGCTGAGATATACAGATGATACTTTTGATCCATCATTTATGGCTACCATTGGTATTGACTTCAAGATCAAGACGATAGACATCGAGGGAAAGAGGGTCAAACTTCAAGTGTGGGACACAGCTGGTCAGGAGCAGTTCCATAGTGTTTCTTGGGCATACTATCGCAATGCTCACGGCGTTATGCTCCTGTATGACTTGACCGATGTACGCTCTTTCCTGCACATCTCTGAATGGGTGGAGGATATCCGTGCACACGCCCCTAGCAACATAAAACAGATTCTAATAGGAAATAAATGTGATATAACAGAAGCCCAAAGAGTGATAGACAAAGAAAAAGGTGCTGCCCTGGCACAGGAGTTGGGCATCCCTTTCCTTGAAACGTCGGCAAAGATGTGCATAAATGTGGAGATGGCCTTTGAAATGATCACCATGGACATGATGAGAAGTACTGCAGCTACAGAAGAGAGAAGGCAGCTGGATTTGGTGAACCTCAACCAACCAAAGCCCTCTAGCTCTCATAGGGAACACAAAAAATGTTGTAATAAATCAACTTCATAGTATTATTTCCATGCCTACCTATTGCATTATAAATCCTCCATTGTTTGCTCTGTATGTGCATCTTGGAGAGATTCAGTGCCTGTTAGTGCCTTGAATGGACTTACACAATATGTGTGGCCATTTCTGATATGAATGCTATTCATTTAAGGTGTGCTTCTCAGCTTCTCACTTTTGGTATATGTTTCCTCTATATTCTGATCCATTACTTTTGTGTTCTATGTTATCCTTGAAGATCAAGGTTACACTCTGCATGTGTGATAAAGACTTGTTTGTCTCAAATGATATTGACTTTAGTCATCACGTGTCAGGGACCACAACAATGAAAATGAATGTTATGATATTTGCTGCTCAATAGGGTGTCTGATAATAAAACTGTACCTTGACCCTAGTATCCTTGTTTTTGGAGAAGGTGTGCTTACCCTATCATGTGTGTTTGGCTGCAATTTTCATGTTATTTTTCCATGTGTGATAAAGACTTGTTTGTCTCAAATAATATTAACTTTAGTCATCACGTGTCAGGGACCACAACAATGAAAATGAATGTTAGGTGTCTGATAATAAAACTGTACCTTGACCCTAGTATCCTTGTTTTTGGAGAAGGTGTGCTTACCCTAAAATTGGGACTATTTTCATGTGTGTTTGGCTGCAATTTCCATGTTATTTTTTCCTAGTTACAGCTTAGTTACTTATAAACATAAATTAACTTGTATGTGGTAGTGAATAGTAGTGAAATGAAAGGTGACAGATATACAGTGATGTGTGCCTTCAGGTAATGTGCCTTCCGATATTTCTTCAGTTATGTAATTAGATAAGATATATTTTTCTGCAGTGAATCAGACTCGTACACATACTTTGATTAAGTGGTGAATGTAGCAGGACACACTCATTGTTTAATATGTAGCCCTTTCTGCCTACTTTCTGGAAAGTATTTCCTGTTCTTTACGATGACGATTGTCCCAGAGCTGAAAGTAAGATTTGATTGGTTACTTCTGTGTAACAGTCACATAAAATGATTGGTCATTTCTGTAACAAAATTAGTGCTAAGATTGAGGTTCTCAAATTCCCCACCCAACTCTAATTCCCCACCCAACTCTAATTCCCCACCCAACTCTAATTCCCCACCCAACTCTAATTCCCCACCCAACTCTAATTCCCCACCCAACTCTAATTCCCCACCCAACTCTAATTCCCCACCCAACTCTAATTCCCCACCCAACTCTAATTCCCCACCCAACTCTAATTCCCCACCCAACTCTAATTCCCCACCCAACTCTAATTCCCCACCCAACTCTAATTCCCCACCCAACTCTAATTCCCCACCCAACTCTACTAAAATGAAATTTTGCTATGCTGGATTGCCTTTTGTGCTGAGAGGGAATTGATAAGCAGTACCACAAGTAGCTTCACTTGATATCAAGTGATCAGATGCTTTCACTGGTTTCCTTTGGCCACACAATAGTAGGGAGAGGGAATCAAGTTGTTCCTACATGTACATATAATACATGCTTCTCCTCAAACTGAGGAAAACTCTTGTACATAGGTAACCCATTTCATTCCTCCATAATACATAGGTAACCCATTTCATCCCTCCATAATACATAGGTAATCCATTTCATCCCTCCATAATACATAGGTAACCCATTTCATCCCTCCATAATACATAGGTAACCTGTTCATCCCTCCATAATACATAGGTAACCTGTTCATCCCTCCATAATACATAGGTAACCCATTTCATCCCTCCATAATACATAGGTAACCTGTTCATCCCTCCATAATACATAGGTAACCCATTTCATCCCTCCATAATACATAGGTAACCTGTTCATCCCTCCATAATACATAGGTAACCCATTCATCCCTCCATACCATTTCATCCCTCCATAATACATAGGTAACCCATTTCATCCCTCCATAATACATAGGTAACCCATTTCATCCCTCCATAATACATAGGTAACCTGTTCATCCCTCCATAATACATAGGTAACCTGTTCATCCCTCCATAATACATAGGTAACCCATTTCATCCCTCCATAATACATAGGTAACCTGTTCATCCCTCCATAATACATAGGTAACCCATGCGTCCCTCCATAATACATAGGTAACCCATGCGTCCCTCCATAATACATAGGTAGCCCATTTTATCCATCCATAATACATAGGTAACCCATCCATAATACATTTTTTAATCCCTCCATAATACATAGGTAACCCATGCATCCCTCCATAATACATAGGTAACCCATTTCATCCCTCCATAATAGGTAACCCGTTCATCCCTCCATAATACATAGGTAACCCATTTCATCCCTCCATAATAGGTAACCCGTTCATCCCTCCATAATACATAGGTAACCCATTTCATCCCTCCATAATAGGTAACCCCTTTCCCATCAGTTATTTTGTACAACTTGTGGATATATATATTCAGTACTCCCATAAGCTGCAAGCTTTTCTCAATACGTACATAGTGAATATACTGTGATATGACCACCTTGGATATGAATGCAGGTGCTGCCAGATAATTTCTTATAGCTTCCTTTTCAGTCTCTGATCAGGCCTATTGCTTACACAATGATTCACAAGCTAGGAAGCTACAATGATGAAGTCACTTTATCTTGGCTCTTAATTCTAAGCACTTACTTGTAAAGTGGGGAACTCTTGGCTTTCTAAGTTAAATACCACACATGTATTAGTTGTAATTAATGGATAATTCCTAAGGTTATGTTGGATAACACGAAATATGTACTCTATTACATTATGTAAGTAGGCAAGCTATTAGCCGACAACTCATGTATGTACTGTTTAGAGCATAACCTATTACAGGAGTGGGAAAGTGATAGAAAGCGTAGTATAGCCAGCACTACAGCTTGAAACTGCATGATGGCATAAACATCCAATAAATTTAATTTAGCTGCTGAATGATAATCTTCTTACATTTTGTCCTGACAATAATCAATATGGCTCAAAATTTATATCCAGTTGCCCTGGACTGGTCAATCCCAAGAGTATTGACTATAGGAAGCTATGTATGTATGTATGCATGCACCACCTTGATAGCCAAGGCTCCTGGTAAATAACCATTCAGCAGGTGTGTCCTTTGATAGCCAAGGCTCCTGGTAAATAACCATTCAGCAGGTGTGTCCTTTGATAGCCAAGGTTCCTGGTAAATAGCCATTCAGCAGGCGTGTCCAAGGCTCCTGGTGCAGTTATATGGCTAGCAAGTTAAGAATTGTATAGAGTCTCTGAAAAAACTATGTGCATACTTCTTGAGACAATGATCACTCTCTGAAGAACTGCTAGAGTAAAAGTGAAAGTTGGTGGAGATAATATTGTATGTTTATTTTTGAAAATAACTTGTCAATCATCAAATTGCAACCAGTTTGAGGAAAAACTGTTGATCTTAATGAAGACGTAGCTTTTGTAATCATCTTGGAGTGGACTGGTTGAGTGATTGTAGAGGTACATATGATCGTCATGTAAGAGCACTTACTAGCACATGAATAGAGAATGTTGCAGCAGCTAGTTTCGTGCAAAATTGATTTATTATATGTGGCAACTGGTACTGTACGTGTGCAGACATTACAGGGCAAAAACCAAACGACTTCTAAAAGCAGTCTTATTGATCTCTTGCTACATGCTTCCAAATCCTGTGCTGCTTCAATGAAGTGGTGTCTGCCCATCCCACCAGACAGACTATGTCAGGCCATAGGTCAATATTGGTAATGTGGCTGGGAAAGTGGTACTCCTTGTCCAAGTCAACATGGTAAAGTGTCTACTGATGCAAACTCGAGGGTACCCTGGCCTGGTGGAGCAACTGGACCATGCAGTGGCTGCATTTTGTGTGAAGTTACTTCCCAAGGAGGTCCACACACTTTAGCAACTTCTAAAGTCACGTCCTGACACTTCTGATCTGCTTCGTGGATGGGTCCTGTGTGATTATGATGTATATAGGCCCAGGAATCTTTACAAATGAAGGGAAGGGGTTAGTTCTTTAGCCTCAGTTTTACAATTTTGGGTCAATGGTATAACCAGTAGATCCCTGTAGGATGCTTGCCTCCCTGGGAGGTCTTCACATATGTGCCATTCTTAGGGATGTGTGAAGACCTTGTGCAATAGCACACAACTACACAAAGTCCTATGGTTCTTATGAATATCAAAAGTGGTGTCACATTATGTACTTAGTAATGTTGATGACCTTTACCAACTTTTTAACTTTTGCCAGTACAGCAGACCAGTATAGCACTCTAAGAACCTTAATCCTAGATAACCTCATATCCAAGGCCATATTCTCCCAGCCACCTCACATCCAAGGCCATATTCCCCCAGTCACCTCATATCCAAGGCCGTATTCCCCATATCCAAGGCCATATTCCCCCAGTCACCTCATACCCAAGGCCATATTCAAGTGCAAGGGGAATTATAACTGGAGAAATATCCTGACACTATTACAAAGAAAGAAGTATAGCAGGTGTTTGAAATCGCCATGAAACTGTGGTCGGCCCTAAAGTGCACCATATGTCTCAGACTCTTCTGCATCATATCTTAACTGTTGCCATGACCACTTTGTGTCTAATAATTATTTTTTAATTATGTAGGAGAGGGACCGATTAATTATCCTTGAGAAGCGAGTCAACAAGATTCCAGAGAATCACTGGGGAGAAGAAACAGAGCTTCCTCCAAGAGAAGCTTAACTGGGTGGCTTGCTACATTATAGTCTTGTTCATGGGTAGGTTTGTAACAAATTGCCCTTGCCTGTTAGGTCAGGCATGGAGTCTCTCTTAGTCCACTAACATAATTATACCCTACATTGCTCACTAATCACCATAGTAACATATTATTTGTGGTTAACTTGTGAAGCTTTGACACCAATGCACTGTTCTTTGTGGTAAGTAATCATCTTTATACACAAAGAAGTGTAAATTACAGCAATGGAGACTGTGCAGTGTGCTTTGTTACAAGGTGTTACGTGATGTTTATATTGGGAAAGTGCTTATCTTCTGGTACACTATCAATGGTAAACAGAATTTTCTGGTAATCAGAGTACCACAAAACAGTGAATAAAATCGATTGACAATACTGTCTATCTTTGTGGTGGATATGTAGAAAATTCTGAGTGGCAGTAGTGCAGTGAATATCCAACAAGCCTTGATTAGCCTGTAAGCTGCCCTCTCTGTGGTTCACTTCAGTAGTACAGATACTGACAAACACAAATCATATCATAATTCTTGGTTTCTTGTGTATGTCATACTAAATGCCGTTCACTGTGTTTCCTGGTGGTGTGTTCTTTATTCTTTTTAGGCTCAAGTATGAGTGGGAGTGATCAATGTCCTGCCTGCTGCACTGCTTGCATCGACTGTTGCTGTCCCAGTGATAACGGTGCTCCTGCCACCAAGAAAGAGAAGTACCCTCACATCAAGTACAAGAGTCCAGCTGAGGCACAGTGTGTCACAGGTAAGAAGAGGTACATCAGTCTTGAGGTACACTATGATAGTACGGTGGCCCTTTTCTTTCATAACACCAGAATACTTTTCTTCTACTATCAGCAATTCCTAAAGAACACTTTCAATGTGCTAGGACTCAAGTATGAAGAGCAGAAGATAAAGCAGTGTCCTTTTACAGTGTCCTTTCTCTGCATGTCATGATGGCCTTGATTAGTTGGCAAAGATGGCCAAGAAGCATTAGCACTCTCTTCATGGTGTAGAGTTACTGTGTAGTGACTGTGAGCTTGAGCCTGACTTGTGTTGGCTAGCTAGCTAGCTAGCTCTAGAGCTAAAGCAGCTAATGCACGTGCTTGATACGCATCATCATGCATCATTGCGCGTGCTACTAATAAGACGTATGTTGCCTTCGGCACTGTGCCTCAGCGCTCGGGTGGTGCTGAGGCAAGAAAAACATTATAATTATGTGCACCACACACAGTCTCTAGGTGTGCAATGTACACCAATAAGTGTGCAATGTACACCAATAAGTGTGCAGTGTACACTTTCAATTTTACAGTGCTGTACTGTAAAATTGAAAGTGTACACTGCACACTTATTGGTGTACATTGCACACCTAGAGACTGTGTGTGGTGCACATAATTATAATGTTTTTCTTGCCTCGGCACCACCCGAGCGCTGAGGCACAGTGCCGAAGGCGACATACGTCTTATTAGTAGCACGTGCATTAGCTGCTTTAGCTCTAGAGTTAGCTATCTGATCATTCCCTCCTTTTAGTTATTATTAAGTGTCCTTTTTAAACTTTGAATTTTGCAGCTGAGTCACAGTGCAAGGCTCCGCTGGACCGAGTTCTATTTGAGTTCACTCAGCCACGCACGGATTTCTCCATCCACCCTCAAATCCATAGCAGCAGTGACACTGAAAGTGCCGAGATGATTGTGGATCAGCCACGCAGTTTTAGACCTCATTCCATGGAACAGTCAGGAACAAGCAGAGGTAATGATCATGCACACCATATCCATAGAAGCTACATGAAGTCTACACACACACACACACACACACACACACACACACACACACACACACACACACACACACACACACACACACGTATATCATTCAATTAAGACTATTTCCCACTGCTTAGATGCAGTATACAAAATTAACTAGTACTGGATACAGTTGTGGGGTTTTCCCACCTCTAGGTGCTTAGCCAGAGAACCTGTTTAATCATCATAATCATCACGCTGGGTCCCATTTCAGTGTGTGCATGGCACAAGTATCCTAATTGTACTATTGGCAAGTATTTATTGTACTTCACAGAATCTGCTCCTGCTGACCTTGCAGTGATGAACACGTTGCCAACCATTGAGTACTCACTATTCTATGACATCCAACGAGCCACCCTCTCTGTCTTCATTCAACAAGTCTACAACCTTCCGATTCGCCACAAAAACAAAACACTGGACTCCTTCGTGGTGCTCTACCTCTTGCCACACAAGCACGAGGTCTTTGAGTCAAAGGTGGTGAAGAAGAGCTTGAACCCAATGTTTTCTCAAGACTTTGAGTTCACTGGTCTCCCTGAGGTGCAGATGCTAAGCAGACAGACACTGGTGTTCAAAGTCTTTGAACACAGCAAGTAAGAACTTTACTGATCAGTGTGTGCTGGCCAACTGTATAACAGCACAACCTCTAAAGGTGGACTCATTTACTCATCCCTGAATCAATTATGGACACCTCCTTAATTAACCAGGGCACTTAGGTGTCCAGTGCCGAAAGGGGGGGAGGGTCTATAAGTGTGTTTCCTTTTGTCATCCCTGAATTAATCATGTGACACCTAGCCAAAAGGATTTTTTTTTCCTTGGGGGAGGGGGGGGGTGGGGTCTAAGTGTATTTCCTTTATAAGTTTAGGAGACTGGAGGGGTATGATGCTATATACACCTCCTTAATCAGGGCACGTAGATGTCTAAGTGGGACACTGGAGCTATTGGGTTCACACTGAGTGTGGTATTGAGCATCTTCAAATCGTCCCAGATATTTTCCATAAACCTAGTGCTCTGAGGGGAATGAGACTGTCAAAGGCACACCCCTAATCATTAGTGTAAATTATGAACATAGAATTTCACATTAATTGTTCAAAGCACACAATATAATATTGTGTTATAGTATTGTTCTGTACCTGTGACTGATAGATACTCTGCTGGGGAGCTGATAGGTTCAGCCCCTCCACACACACACACACACACACACACACACACACACACACACACACACACACACACACACACACACACACACACACACACACACACACACAGTGTTATAGTATCATTCTGTACCTTTCACTGACAGATACTCTGCTGGGGAGCTGTTAGGTGTGGTTGCAGTGAAGCTGGAAGATGCTGATCTATTTGGGGAAACCACGTGTGCAAGAATTGAGGAAAGCTCTGTTGATGTTTCTAAAGTACGTATTATTCAACTTAGAAAGCTCTACGTTTCTATTCGTTGAGAGTTAGTTCCGAAACAAGTCAGAGAGTGTAAATTCCTCAATACCTAAGTGTAACCTCTCAATAATGGGACCAAGCATTTTGTCCTTTATACAATATACTTCAATCATCCTTTTGGAGGTTTCACTGGAGGTCAAGGGTCAATTGAATATAAACTAAGTTCTGTGTGAGAAGTGTCGTAGAATACTAGACTCGTGCCAAGTCTATAATGGTTATTATTGGTACCTACAGATTGAGAGCGTGGGAGACATTTTATTCTCACTCACTCACATCCCTCAGTCCAACTGCATCCAGGGAATAATCCTGAAAGCGGCAAACCTTCAACAGCAAGACATTGGTGGGACAGCAGGTATTGCCATGCTTTGATATCACATGACAACTGCAAAACAAGTTGATTCTGTGCCTTCATTTTTTTTATGGGATTTCATGATCGCTATTCTCATTTGCAAAACCCCCCAGGCTCTCTAGATGTCTTTTATACCGTCTGTAGTGGTCTTATATTACATAGCAATGCTCTAGCTTGTTTCTGAGATACTTGATGTGGTTGTGGATTTTGCCTCAATGTGAGCCGTGTCTACTGACCAATTATAGCCAACCACTGACATATGATCCTAATTGTTCTTGGAAGCAGCTGTATGTATTCCTTAGAATGTGCAATCTGTGTTAGTATTAAACATTTTTTTCTGCATGTCAAGCAAGTTGACTTTAAACATGAATACATGATGTGTACATGTATAATGAATGAAGTAATGTAGATACATGATGTATACATGTATAATGAATGCAGTAATGTAGATACATGATGTATACATGTATAATGAATGCAGTAATGTAGATACATGATGTATACATGTATAATGAATGCAGTAATGTACAGCTATATGCCCATAATATGCAGTGGTCTGTCTTTCATTTGTGAATTTGTCTTTGTTTTGTTTTTTCAGATCCTTACATCAAGGTGCATCTTTTCCACAAGGGGAAGAATGTCCACAAGTGGAAATCTTCAGTGAAGAAGCACACTTTAGCACCAATTTTCAATGAACAGTTTCAATTCAATATCTATAATATGGACTTGAAAGACCTGCAGTTAGATTTTATCATCATGGACTATGACAGATTCAGCCACGATGACTTTGTGGGGAGAGTTCAGGTAGGACCCAGTGTCAGTGACGAGATGGGACGGACCCATTGGGACGAGATGGTGACAGCCTCCAATCAGCCCATTAGTCGCTGGCATCCCATTTCCCCTTCAGATAAGGATAGAGAACATGCTCGCACCTTATGATCTGTGTTAATAAGTGTGTGTATATATAGTGTGCATTGCTATGACAACCCTTTTCAATTACACCATTCGTCTCATGTAATACTGTTGGTATAAAAAATAGCCAATTATTTCCATAATGTGTGGTGGAACACTCCGAAAGAGGACAGACCTCTCAACAAAGGATGATTTAAATTACTTGTATACTCGATATAAAATGACCTCCGAAGAGAACCACAAAGGAGAAAAGACTGGGTCCCTTGTGTGTCCTTTATTTGGAGTTTTCACTGTATTACTTACTCTTATTCTATGGTGGAACCTCCGACTAATAGACAAGTTGGGGCCACTGAAATTGAGAGGTGTCCTGTATTGTCATTTAATACACACAGTACTATGGTGGGACAGCAACAAGTGTCCTTTACAGAGAAGGTGTCCTTTATTTGGAGTGTCCATTATTCGGAGGTTCCACTGTATTAATTACTGAAAGAAAGGCAAGTCACCCACGCCCTATCTAATTTCAAATTTTAATCATTGGCATTCTATGCATGCGTTTTCCTGAAAGATATACATGTCTGGTTTCACATACTCCAGAAGCCCGTTACTTAATTAAGGAAATTCCAGTGTTGCTAACTGGCATTCTGCTAGATGACAAGATAGTGAGTAGGCTTGATATTTCAGTGTTTCTCTGTGTATAACTAATTACAGCTACAGAGATAACCCGAGTTTTGATTTCTACTACTACAGTACACAATATAGCTACAGTATGATGAGTCTTTCTGCTGCAAAGCTGATTTCTTAGTTCATCTGTCAAAGATGAGTTCTTCTGATTGCATTAAGTGCTGCTGTCCTTGCCTGGAGAAGTCTAACTCTCGTCCCAAATATGCTTATGTCCGTTACTCTGAGAGTAAGTCCTCTAATGATGACAATATGAAAGAAAAAGTGACCACCCCAACGGAGAAGATCTTTGTCTTCCCTCAAGATCCTAGTGAGAGCAGTACATACCCACAAATGTTTGTAGAGAAGAGTGATACCATCACTAAGCAACCCAGTTTCAGTGCTGAGCACAGGTTCAGTACACAAATCAGCACTTCATCAGTGGGGCATCAATACTCTCAGTATGTTGCCACTGGGAAAGTTGGAAGTGGTAGTGAATCACCAAGTAAGTCGCTAAAACACTCCGCAATGGGAATAAGTGGTAGTTTACCCGACTTAGTTGTGGGTGAAGATGAAATGACACCAAGAAAGTCTCTTTTATTACGTCGACGTATGACAGCTCCAGAGATAGACATAGACAAAAAAAAGAGTTGGGTTCCTGGTTTACCTATATTGGAAGAAGCTGTTTTAAATGACGAGACATCTCTTCCCTTACTTCAGTTCTCTTTGTATTATGATGTCCAGCGGTGTGCACTGACTGTTCATCTCCATCATGCTTCAAATGTACCAGCTAAAGATCGCAGAGGAACCAGTGACCCTTTTGTTGTTCTGTACATCATGCCAAACAAAGAAGAGATTTTTGAGTCTAAAATTGTGTATCAGAGCTTAAATCCAGTCTTTGATCAGTCCTTTGAATTCAAGAGGTTGCTGCCTGATGATATACGGAATCAAACATTAATTCTAAGGGTGTATGATCATGATAGGTTTACAAAGAATGATACGATTGGTGGCGTCATTCTTCCATTGGAGAATGCTGACTTGTTTGGGGTTGTGATGAGAATGCAAATCGAAGAGAGACCAGACTTGTTCAGTGAGGTAAAGCAAAAAAGGGTCTAGTATTTCTCAAGGGATGATTTTAACTTAATGGTGAAACTCCTCAACCTTTTTTTCAATCCCACTACAATAACAATCCACCTCTGAAGTACAGATACATTAATTGGGACATGCAGATTCCCTCTTACCATGTGACCTTATATCTACTCTCCTAGCATAGCAGCTTCACCAATAGCAAAGTCTTTTCAGAAGCTAACATTCCTTGTGCTGATTGGAGGCATGCAGGGCTTATATTTGCTCTAAGTTTAGAGGTGTTGTTTAAACTGAGAAGTCTGATAGTGATTCGACAGCTATTGCATGGGTTCGATGGGGACCTGAGAAACATGCACACTCATGCTTAAATGTATACTCTATTGCTAATTTGCTTAGCTACTCATGAACAATTTTTCAGTTACCATTGGAATGGCTAGTTAGCTCTGTGTGCTTCTTATGCTCTGGTGTGTGTGTGCATACATATGTAAGCTGAAACAGTTTGTATGTTTTTGGCAGCATGCACTTTACATCATATAATTGTAGAAAGCAAGCATGTAACTAAAGCAAGGGGAAGTAGTCTTGTGCTTAATTGGTAATTGTACAAGTAGCTATCTAGCAGAGCAGCTAGTGCATTAGGTTTTAAGCTTAGTTTAGCAGTCGGCGCTGCTCTTAAAGTTTCATCATTGACCTCACTACAGTCATCATACTTGCTTACCTTAGGATTATGTGTTCACTGTTTGTTTACCTTGGCATACAATAATTCACTTAAACCTTGGTGGTTGACTGTTCACTGTTTTCTTTAGAATTCTAATGGTGATATACTGCTGGCTCTGACATATGACCCAACTCTATCTACAATCAAAGGGATACTGCTGAAAGCTACAAATCTTAAGAAACAAGATGTGGTTGGCTTGGCAGGTTCGCAGCTACGTATAAGAATAGAAATCTAGCTACTAGCATGTGTACTATGGACTGAAGCTTGTCCCAAGTTGCAAGGAAGAACATTTATAATGGTTTTGTTAAAGTCAAAAGAAAAACAGTGATTTGTACTCTGGGGAATTTCTGCATTTTTTTAATCATCATACCTAATATTTTAGATCCATATGTGAAGCTCCGGCTTTATGATGACAACAAGGTGATATGTAAGTGGAAATCAAGTATCAAACGTAACACACTTGTTCCTATTTACAACGAAACATTCCAATTTGATATCCATGGGAGAGATATTGAGATTTTATCAATGGAGGTACTTGTCATGGACTATGATCGATTCTCAAGAGACGATATCATGGGTGTTTTGATGCTGGGAAGTAATGTGAAGAGACATTCTGAGGCCAGGCACTGGAAAGAGATGATTCTCCACCCAAACCAAAGCATAAGTCAGTGGCACTCATTAAGAAATGATAATAATTGATCAACTTGTAATCATGCTGTCTGTTTAATGAATTTTTTTTTTTTGTTGAGAAATGGTACATGTAAGAGCCCACTAATATAATTAATTTTATTCAATAGAGGCTATAATTATTATGATGTTGTAATTTGAGAAGGGATTGCTTCAGGCAACATCTGGACATGGGGGAAAGCATAGCTAGCTAGGTGTTGTGTTTCACTATGCTGCAGTAAGGCCCTCCACACTAGTCTCCCTCTACACTAGTCTTACTAGTCTTGTAATTATAGAGCATTTGCAATGCATCCTTTTACCAGGCCATTTTGGTGCACAATTTGTATTATTCAATTGACATGTCAGCATTTATATTGCTTGTTTAATATACTCATATACTGTGTACACAAGAAATCCTGCATTTTTAAATTAATTAATATGGCACTGATTTGTAACTTGAGCAATTTACATAGCTACCATCGGGAATCGAAAGTATTCCAGGAAAAAAAAAATTGCACAATTGCAAGCTTGAGTGCCTAGCTAGTGCGCATGACGTGCGCGTGGGCAGCGCTGAGGTTTATTAACTTCCTGCTCGATCCACTGGAATGTATACAGCAGCTTTCTTTCCACTGTGGAATAGGTGTACAAAGATCGGTCCGATGAGTGAAGGTGAGTATTATTTTCCAATTGGTAATAGCTTACCTTTTGCTTAGCAAATTTACTACAGAACGGACAGGAAGAGTTCCTTGAAATATTAATAGGATAGCTAGAATGTAGAATTTTATAGCTAGCTATTGGTGATCCTTTTGAGCTGATGAGTATGAGTGATCCTAACTGTTTATTTTTCGGTATGCTAATACAATAGAAAACCATCCCTGTGATTGCTGTGTATGCAAGTGCTGTCCACAAGCTATTGTGAGAATTTGCTGCTGTTGCTGCCTTCGTTCCTCTGCCAGTAATAAGCAAGCTTATCCACACATACAGTATGGACAACTCATTGAGAATGAAGATTCAGTGCCTACAAGTCGGCGATCTTCAATTGTTCCAATTGAGAAGATATTCAAACACCCTCAAAAATACCGTGAATTCTCACTTATTCCACATATTGATGAGAGCGAAGGAAACCAGGAGGTTGTCATGGAGCAGCCTCATTCAAACAATCTAAATCCCGATCATGACGAAGTTGATGGCTACCCTTCATATGATGATGATGATCACTCACAAGATGGCAGAGAATCTTCATCTTATGGGCAGGAGTCAATTAGCTCTAGGACTTTCAACTCTTCACAGTTTGAAGGAATGGATGATGACATTGGAGCTGACATCGGGTTCATCGACTATGGATCGAGTGTGTATAGTGAACCTCCAGAAAGCAGCTTGATGCGAAGGCCAACCTTTGATAAAATCGAGCGCTCACCAGAAGCTACCCTCAAGAGAGATGTCAAACCAAGCTACAGCAACCCAGAGCTAATGAGATTGCGATCTAACACTGAATCTTCTGTAAAGATGAAGTTGAAAGAACTTAAGCCGCCAAAGAGTCCAGAGTTACCTGGTGTTCATTTTTCCTTGTATTTTGATGAGGCCAAACATGCACTCATTGTCCATATAAACCAAGCAATTCACCTCCCGACAAACCGACCAATCGAATCAAGCAACCCATTCATCCAAGTCTACCTTCTTCCCACGAAGAGAGAAATTCAGGTTTCTCATGCCATCGAAAGAACACACAATCCCGTGTTTGATTGTGTTTTCAAGTTCAGCAAGCTGACACTGGATGTTCTGAAAAGGCAAATGCTTGTCATGAGACTCTATCTGAACAATTTAAGTCACTTTATTGGGGGAGTTGTTTACGAAATGGAAGAAGCTAATGTACATGGAGAAAAAATTGTTGTTAGAGTGTCAGAGTTTGATGAAGATGAAAGTCAGAAGGTAAGCAGGAGCTGATTAGGTAGTTAGCTAATGATCAAGAATGTATGAGCACCAAAGAACTATTAATTTTGGTACCAGTTTGGGGTGGGGCTATGGTGGCTACAAGCATGTCAAAAGCTTCCAACAGCTTGTAGGTAGCTCTTATGGGAATAATGCAGACAAAGTTGACCTTCTTATAAAAATCTTGTATTGATTGCAGTACTAAATAATGTTAACGACCATGATGGTTCTCGCTAAAATCGCTAAATTAATACCTGCAATTCGCACTTATAGAACATGTACATCTGTTGAACTCCATTTTGACCTTCTTGTAAAAATCTTGTATTGATAGCGGGTACTAAATAATGTTAACAACCAAGATGGTTCTCGCTAAAATCGCTAAATTAATACCTGCAATTCGCACTATAAAACATGTACATCACTGTGAAGCCATTATTGTCATCAACAGGAGACTGCATGGTCCCCACTGATTAGCTCCCAATAATTGTTAGTATGTATCTCTTGTAGGGTGTGGGTTAGCAGTCATGTGAGTGATCTCACCACTTCAAGGAAACTGGCTGGAAGTTATGCTACCCACATTCCCACCACAAAAATTGTAGCATAGCAATTATAGTGTCCAATGAGAATGTATTGCTCAGCTGCTGTTCACACACAATATCATATTGCTTACACAGTACAAACCTTGAAAGCGTGGTATGTAAAGGATGCTTAAGAATCACATAACAGCAGTGATCCTATACACAATTTACTTACTAGTTTTACCATAATGTATATAGGACTCATTCCAAGGAGATATCCTGATCAGCCTTTGCTATCAATCAAGAACAAGTGTCCTGGAAGTTTTGGTCTTAGAAGCTTCCAACCTTAAAAAGCAGGACATTCTTGGAATGCCAAGTAAGTTGTACTTTGGCAGTAAGCCACCTGGAAAATTACCCATTAAAGCATAGTCCATGCAACGCATAGTTAAGACTCACTCCATCTATGACAAAAAAAAATTTTTTTTTTGAAGACAGTGATTAGCTAGGTATGATTCAGAGAAAGTCTTCCCAGAAGAGGCGGCACTTGCTTCTACAGTACTAATGTACATTCCAAACCACATGACATTAAAGAAACAGCAAACATCTCAGATAAAGACTTAGAGAATGTAATTTGTGGCCTAATATGATTTTGTTGTTCCTGTAGATCTCTATGTGAAGGTAAACCTGGTCTATCGAGGACAACGAATGTCCAAGTGGAAAACCACCATGAAGAAGAGCACCCTGAATCCAGTTTACAATGAACTCTGTGAAATAGACGTATCCACAATGAGTATCGAAGATGTTCAAGTGGATGTGGTTGTGATGAAGTATGACAGGTTTGGTCACAATGATGAAGTGGGGAGTGTTTCCTTTGGTGATGATGTGTCCCATAAATCAGGACAGGAGCATTGGAAGAAGATAATGGTGACGACTAATGCTCCAATCAGCAAATGGCATGTTCTATCACCGCCAACTATTACTGCAGGGTCTGGAGCCTCTGTCTCTTCACGATCGCCACGGAGATCTCCAATGCACATTACTAGCTGTATGAGCATGACTCCATCTGGTATGCAACTGTAAGACAACCAAGCACCACTCAATACATAGTTAGCTAATTGCCGACTTAACCACAACTACATTCCAGTAATCTTTGGTACAGTATGTTTGCTATTGATAAAACATGGACAGCTGCAGATAATAAATAGTAAATATAACAGACAAGTAGGGATGGCTGTGTGTGAAGTTCATAAACAAGAAAGCTACCCCTCCTAATTTCAATGACCACACCACATATAATATCAAGTTGGTTCCATAAAAACAAGGGGGCAACACACACACACACACACACACACACACACACACACACCAGTTGGATACAAAGGGTAAAGGATAAAAGTTTACAGGAATTTTTTTTTGCATTGATGCATCAGCTCATGCAGAGTTGTATTGTGATAAATTTCAAAAAAGGACGATTAATAATTAGTTATGTTTGAATAGACCAAGTGGCAAACTGGCAATGAATGGAGGCTGTGACAAAAATGCTAGTCATACTATTAATTAAAAATAAGATGTGACGTTCAATTCTCTCTTAAGCCCACCACTAGACTCTGCAACCATCCTTGATAATCTATCTAAGCCTCTCTGCACATGGTTAGTGATCTGACAATTCATAAACACATTGAGTTCTCCGTCACTTTCTTTGACACCCTCAGACAACAGATTGCTCCTCTTCTTTGCACTGGTGAGACACACAATCACCTCTACCGGTTCATCAGGTGAAGAAAGATTCAAGAGAGTATAAAAGTAACTGTGGAGGTAGGTAAGGGCCTGAAATCTCATGCTCTTGTTCTTTGCTGAGAGTTTAATTACGTAGATGCCTACACAATAATGATTACAAAAGATGATATGCTAGAAAAAGTCATTAAATGGCTAAGTTTATTAGAGACATGGCATGAACAAAGTATATTGGGTAAGGAATGGCTAAGTGTGAATGGCTTCACCAAGTGTATTGGGTAAGGAATGGCTAAGTGTGAATGGCTTCACTAAGTGTATTGGGTAAGGAATGGCCAAGTCAGTAGTATCTAATATATCATGAATGAACAAATGAGCATATATATTAACAGCCAGGAAATATTCCATACAAATCACTATTATAATACTTAATAATATTATCGTCTTTAATTTTGATTAGAGAATTAAGCTTTATTATTATGGCCCCCCCTCCCCCTCCCCGCCACCACCATTCTGAACATTTTGAGCACCTCAGAAAGTCTATAGCTCAAATGGTTCAGGAGATACAGCTAAATTTCCAATAGTATGCCTGAAAGAAGTGGGTGTGGTCATTTCAGGCATTTCGCGAATTTGGCACACATCCCAACTTATTCTTTGGGGTCTACTATAGCCACTGACCTGTAGGATTTATCAATGATTCACAAGCTTGCAATATGTCCTCATCTAGATATTTCTCAGGTGGACTGTTCATTTGAGTCTCAGATCCTCTAGAGTCCATGTCAATCACCACTACATCGTAATAACCTGTAAGGAATAAGCCAACACACCTATTACTATATTCTCTGCACCAAACATAATTCTTATCACATTTGTAATTGCAGTTTCTACTAATAGTATAGTGTAACAGGTTGCATGCATCTCTTCCCCGATAGTGATACATATACTCTCATAATAACCTTTCTTTCCTGAAGCACAAGCCTCTTGAATGAACTTGATTCCATCCTCAACATATATTTTCAATCTTTCTCCTTGAGTACACTCGAACCACTTTTCAGCCAGTGAGACTACTGCAGGGTCCTCCTCCACAACTTCCATAATTACCTGTAGTTAACACCATAATCACACATTGCTAACCATGCACATCAATAGGACACACATATCTCCTATTAATATGTAGTAGCATGGTTAGCTGTGGTATCTGGGATTAATAGCATGAGTAATGCAGGGGTAATAATAGTACAAGGTGAAGCCGAGTGCATTATAAGTGCTATTTATCCCAAAATACCACAGCTAACCATGCATGCTATCACATGCTAATAGTATGCTGTTCATAATAGCCAAAGTAGTATGCTTCTGGCTAACTTAGCCCATCAAAGAATGACTATTGCTCAAAGAAGTTAGCACAATGGGGAAGCTTACTGTTTGATCATAGTGATGTCAATGGAGCAAAAAAAAAAAAGAAGCTAGCTATACATGTATGCACTTGAAATTTCTGGTATAATAGTCATTTAGGGCTATACATGCATGTTTCATGTGTATACTACTTATGGGAGGGAGTTACCTATTATATGCTCATTTGTATATAGTGAAGTAGTTGTATAGTCAATTATATACTGTAATAGTTGGCTGGGTGCTTGAAATCCTGCTCTGTGCTAAGTGTACATGAAAAACCACTTAGCTATATAACCGACTAAGTAGTGGCTACAAGAAAACTTACTAGCTAGCCACTTATTCCTAGCTTCCCAGTTGGACTTGATATGATATCTGATTACCAAATTAGTGTCTGCCTACAATTGATCAGCTGGTATACCTCCAATATGGCTGACATAATCATAATTATAGCTTATTTTAGAAATTTTCCAAACCTAATGACAAACTGTGGTGATATTAACTATATCATACTATCTCAACCATTGCACCATTATACTGATATAAACCTATCCATTGTACATTGTGGAAGTGCTTGGTGATGAAAACAGGTAGGGGTCCTCCCCCTAGTCCTATCAGTAGAGTATTGACAGTCCTCAAGTTAGAGTCATCTTCTTCCTCACAGAACTGAGAGAGAAAAGCAAGTGCTGAAACGATAGTATTGTGGCTGTCTGAGTTCAGGTGGGAGTAGTCCAACTCATAGGAAGGCAAGTCAGGTTCTGTATCTTTCTCCTTGGACGATTTGGAAACTGTAATATTATAAGTATAGAGAATCTGAGTAATTTGGCATAACCCGTTTTCTTAGAAGGGTACAGCTGTGCAATGCTTACCATTAACTTTCATTCATACAGAGAACTAAAAGGCATAAAAATGATACAGTATTGGTGTGGCAATGGTGTTTCATTCAATAAACCTCCTTTGGTTATTTCAGTGACTCTGCCAGTGACTTAATTGTGCAGTACAATACAATCTAATGCACTACATATCTAAGGAGTGCTCTCTCTAAACAGTAAAGTATAAACTGCACACCTTAAACTGTTTACAGGGAACCTTCCTTTGATTATAAAGTACACACTCGTTTTTGCAGTGCATGCATACCTGGAATCATATTCACTTCAGCTTGAGGCACGTTTGGAGATTCTAGGAAAATCAGTCTTCGCACTCTCTTCTTTTCTTCATTTTCACACTCTTCCATCACGTACTTGCCATTTAAAAGGGATGAGCCTTCATCCAGTGTCACTCGAGATCCAAGTTCATCCCCCAAACTAAGCACAGGATACTACACACAAGAATGTTTTTAAATAAGCATGTCACAGTGAGTTCAATATATAGCAGTACAATGGAACCTCTACAGGTTATTTTTTTTTCAATTTGTACTAGCAGTATATGGTTTGGCTCTTAAAAATTAATGTCTCTAATAGGGAGGTTCTTTTGTATTGCGTCCTGAATATAGAGAGTCTGTCATAATAACATGGAGTGCAAAAAGTCTTTATGGGATAAAACTTTGTTTGCAAAAACCTTACCCATGCACTTCCATAATAGCTATTGATCCCTTGGGCCATTCACTATAACTTCCTCAATTTTTAAAACCAAATTTCACATTTAAAACATCGCAGCAGAGAGCTGATCACCCATTCTATGAGCTGGTTTTCGAAGTTTGAAGAATTGAGAAAGTTATGATGAATGAGCAAGGGCAAACATAAACAGTTGCCATAGTTCCAGTTGTGCGTGCATGCAAGTACTGTTCATCCATCCATATTGTAATAAACACGACAATCTGACTGATCACTGTTCATCCACAGCAGAGAGCTGACCTCCCACTCTATGAGCTGGTTTCACAGTGTTTTTACATGTGGACCCATCAACTTAAGTCATCTTTCTATGTTGATATAGCTAAACTAATGTTGTTCACTTGGAGCATAGCTATGCACATTAGCTCTTCAAGTATAAAGGTATGCAGCTATATTGGATTATTCTTTGTACAGAATTCAAGGAATTTATATTCTAAAATAATATTATGACAGTTGACCACCGCCAGAATCACCCTTCACCCTATACCTGAAGATAGCTGGCCACATCAACCAGGAGAGTCCTACAAGCTAATAGTAGTTGTACAAGTAGCTGTAGCTAAACATGTACTTGCACATGATTTGCTTCCCAATACAGCAATATACAGTCATATGAATAAGCTAATATATCCCAAAAAGAACCACAGGATTGTACAGAAGTGAGTAGCTACAACTTCACACCATGAATGAATAGGAATGGCTGCATAGTGTGTAAGTCCATACAAGGCACTAACAGGCACTGAATACCCTCTCCAAGATGCACATAGCTACAGAGCATACATGTAATAAAAAGAATATCATGAAGTTGATTTAGGACAACATTTTTTTTTATGTTTTGGTTGGTTGAGATTCACCAAATCCGGCTGATTTCTCTTGTTAGCAGCTGCAGTGGTTCTCATCATGTCCATGGTGATCATTTCAAAGGCTGTCTCCACATTGATGGACATCTTTGCTGATGTTTCAAGAAAAGGGATGCCCAACTCCTGTGCCAAGGCAGCACCTCTTTCTTTGTCTATCACTTTTTGGGCTTCTGCTATATCACATTTATTTCCTATTAGAATCTTTTTCACGCTGCTGGGGGCATTCACATGGATATCCTCCACCCACCTGGAGATGTGAAGGAAGGACTGTGCATCGGTCAAGTCATACAGGAGAATAATGCCGTGAGCATTGCGGTAATATGACGTAGCAATGCTACGGAACTGCTCCTGACCAGCTGTGTCCCACACTTGAAGTTTGACTCTCTTTCCCTCGATGTCTATTGTCTTGATCTTGAAGTCAATGCCAATGGTAGAGATGAATGATGCATTGAAAGTATTCTCTGAATATCTCAGCAGTAAAGCTGTCTTGCCTACTCCACTATCTCCTATTAGTACTAATCTAAATAAAATATCATAAGTTGTCTTAGGGTAGGCAGCTCTATCATCTTCAGAGAGAGCCATTTTCACTTCTATAGACCACTCCAGCCTTGCTATAAAAACATCCAGGAACTGCAGTGTAGCAATGAGTATGATGTAATCATCAAAATACCAGCAGTTTAATTAACTGCAGGAAAAGGGTCCAAATAAGTATCATGCAATGAGGAAGCCTTCATAGAGTGTAGACATGTACTATTATTAGTATCAGCTCTTCCTGACTGCATCAGCAGCAAGAGGTGTGGAGAGGAACTGTCATATGACCGATGACACGTAACACCCTTTACCTACAACTACTAGAGTTCAATGCCCCGCTGTAATAAGCATGTACTCGTTCAGCTGTAGTAAGCCTGTACTCGTTCAGCTGGTAAGCATCATTAATTTCAACGCGTAAATTAATATTTTAGCATGTGCATCTATATCCGATAGGATCGAATTAACTGATAGCCTTTGGAGGTGGAGCTAGCATAGAGCACCAGCATTATGGAGCATCAGCATTATGGCTCCAAGAAAACGTAAGTATGCTAGCAAAATAATTATGTCGAATAAGCGCATATTTCAAGTTTTCAGAATTTTTGGCCCCAGACATAGCTATCTATTGTGAATCCCAACCAATTGCTGCTGTACATGCACAGTGGGGCAATCATAAGTTTTGGAATCATCTAGGATTTCACACAGCAGTTTGGTTCATCTGATGATGGTAACGGAGGCTTAATTAAGTCTTCTTTCATGACACACTTTTCATCTGCCATGATCAGTCTCACTAATGTATCAAAAGCTTCATTGATGTTGATATCAGCTTTGGTTGATGTTTCAAAGAAAGGCACATCATACTCCTTTGCAAAACTCTCCCCCTTTGCTTTATCCACAACTCTCCGATTCTCCAAGTCACATTTATTCCCTACCATCACTACTTTGACATCCTCAGGAAGACAGCTGGTTTTTATAGTGTTCATCCAGTAGGAAACGCTTTCAAAACTCTGTTCATTAGTAATGTCATATACAATCAAAATGCCATTTGATTTCCTGAGAGAGAGACTTGTGATGCTGCGAAATCGTTCCTGGCCGGCTGTGTCCCACACTTGGATCTTGACTACTCTTCCTTCGATTTCAGTGTACTTCACTTTCAAATCTATACCAACTGATGACACAGTCTGAACGAATACATTGTCTGTATACCTCAGTGCTGTTGCACTTTTCCCCACACCACTGTCCCCAATGAGGATCACTTTGAAGACATAGTCAAAATGTCGCTCTTGATCTGACATAGCTACTTGGCAGCTTTAATGTCCAATCCTAACACTCAATTCTTATAGTCTATTGATGCTGTGACCTTTTCAGATGCATATTCACCTTTAGCTAATTCACCTTATACTAGCTAGCTAGATACCTAATCATTACTCAATCAGCTAGTAGAATTGCAATATACAAAGCTCATGTATATATGGAAATAGGAAGCACATATAAGGGATATAGGAAGCACATATAAGGGATATAGGAAATGGTCATAGTATTAAACTGATAGAGTATATAGACTGCCTTAAGTGGCTTGTCAGCTGAGACACCATCAATCAGTGGAGCCTCTCAATGTGAAAAATCACAAACAGACATGCAAACATAATGAAATAGATCACAGATATGTATACTGCAAAAATATTGTTATTTTTATAAATATACCTGTTAGGTAAAACTAATCATCGTTGAAATACCCCAACAGTTTTGTTACATTCACCAAAAATATAGTGTCATTTTGACAGATTAAGCAAAATAACAATTTCTCTTTTGCAGATCCTCGACTCATTATTATGGTTATGGCAGGTGCATAGCTATTAGCAAAAGAAAACGCTATTATTGAAGGAGAGTTTTCATATTCAACTGGCAATATGCACAACACTGAATGGTATAATGAAAGCATTGCTTACATATATACTGGTACTTGTTATCTAGTATTGGGCTCATTTTTATAACAGAATGAAAAGTTTCATTGAAGTGATACAGAATAGCTATTATTGACGGCAACATTTGGATGATGACTTTTCTTCTCTGCCAGAATGATCGGCTACATCTACCACTCTAGCTCTTGAGTGAACTCTTTCCCTAACTCCAATGAGTGCGTTAGAAGCAATCTTCTTGATGATAGCTTTCATGAGTATGTAAAAAGCATCATTAACACAGCAACCATCTTTCGCCGATACTTCCAAAAATTGCACACCTATATCTCTTGAAAGTTCCTTCCCCTTCTCTGTGGTGACCGATCTTCCTTCTTTTAAATCAACCTTATTTCCGATCATCATATAGCTCACATTCTCCTGGGTTTGTTCTTTTAACCTCTCAACCCACCTGACAATATTTTCAAAAGAGTTCTGACTAGTGACATCATAGACAAATATGATTCCGTCAGCTTTGCGACAGTATATTGGAGTTATGCTATTGAATCGTTCCTGGCCTGCCGTATCCCACACCTGTAGTTTCACTATCTTTTCTTTCACTCTCACAGTCTTCACTCTAAAGTCAATACCAATCGTCTTAATCAAACAATCCCTGAAATCATCCTCCGTATATCTTGTCAAAATGGCGGTTTTGCCTACGCCACTGTCTCCTATTAAGACCACATTGAACTTATAGTCGTAGTCAGCACTTCTATCTAGATTAGACATATCTACAGAACTTAGTTTAGTTGCTGCATCAGCATTCTATAATGAACTTATGCAGACATAGTTTCAATATTACTAGTCATGTGCCATTCCTATAAAAGGAGTCCAATTGTAAGCAGTGTAAAAGGACTTGCTGTAGTAATTAACAGGATACATCCCCACAATGCAAAAGTGACCACATAAAGACTGGGTGGCTATATATAATGTAGTACACACAAAATATCTGGGGAGGTACTAAGGTGGACTTCAGTGCGCTGGCCACACATGCCCACTTTGCCCTGACATTGTAGCTATAAAGCTTATGGAATGGTTAACATTATAAGGAGATATTAAGTACCAAGGGTAACTATAGCATAACAAACTAGCGTGAGTATGTGTGTGTATGTTTTTGGTGGGTGCACGTGTGTGCGTGTGCATGGGTATTTAAAACTAACAAAAAAAAAACCGTGGTACATTCATAGATGGAATACAGCATTCCATTAGACTTCTGGAAACTAAGAGCAGTGACGTGATTGCAATTGTAAAAAAGCACACCAATAGACACTAGTATGGGGGGGGGGGGGGGGGGGGGGGGAATAACACCATATGGCTGGTAAAAAAAGTGGTAGATTGCCCCGAGTCATCATGATGATTATTGGTGGATATAGCGCATGCTCATTAAATGTGGGTTGCTGACAACTAAAAAAATGCTCCATAATTTATCTTGAGCTATAGCTAGCTCATTTTTCGTTGTAATAATGAAGTGGAGCTGCCCCCTCTCTTCAATCCTGTATCTTGAATTCAACATGAAGTCGTGAGTGACTTTAATGATCCTTTCCAGCTATTTTATAAGATGATGGTTGGAGATTTTGATCACCAAATTGCCCCCAATTAAATTCTCTGGTATTTTTCCTGGTCATATGGTACATGATACAAGGTCCAGGATCTGCAGATTGTAACATGTCTAAACCTACCAGCTCTCTTACTTCTAAATAACAACAACAAAACAAACAAACAAACGGTAGACAGTGCTACAGCAATGAATTTATGCATCATGGTTTACATAATAACTTTACACAATAACCTTTTTCTTCTTGGGCGCATTATGCTGAATCAGTTCCAATGCTTTGGCAGAGACTTCCTCCTTCACTGCATCGAGAGAAGCATAGACATGACCTCGATGCAGGGTCACTACCACAAGACGCTCAAACCCAACCGATTCTGCCAGCTGCATCAGCCCAGCATCCACAGAGAACAACTCTTCCAATTCCCTGGCACAAGTATGCACAGATTCATAGTTCATAGTGGACACATAATTTTCCCAATTATAATCTCTCTCTCCCCATGAAAAAAAAATTACATACTGTACATAATATAAGTAACATTCATGGGAAGGATTTTTTTGTGATATTTGAAAAAAAAAAAAAAAAAAAAAAAAAAAAAAAGGATTCAAACTGACTCAGGTAATGTAAAGAGAGGGGTGGGCTAGTGCATTATACAGACATAGCAACTCAGATGAGACTGAAGTATGAACTATAGCAGTGGCTCTCTTTGGGGTAAAGACTGTATCAGATTGTATACTACTCTAACCTTCCCTGAGGGACAACAAAGATAGCAAAAGGTCCACGTTTTGCTTCACTTCTGGGAGCATCCACAACAGCCAAGGAGTATCTTGGTTCATCTTGTTTGACGGAAGGCGACCACAAATCCAGCTGCAAGACCATTTCCCCTGCATGCAACCTGCAATATAAAATTGTTGTCATTATAATGCGGCAAGTGTTATCAGTAATGAATTTGACCAGATTCTGAGAAAGTGTTTCCATTTCAGGAGTGATTGCATATGAACACTTCTTTAATTAAGGTGGTGGGCAAGAGAAAAAATTTCACGCGGTAAAATTAAAGTCACACCTACAAAGATAGCCAGATCGAGGTCTCTTTTCAGGATGCCTCAATAGGAAGGCTGGCTGCTACAGTGAGTTTTACCCATCCAGTCACATCCCCAATAGTCGAATGGAGGGGAGACATAGACATCGGAGGGCGTATGGCCCTGAAAATCGACTAAGACCTGGCCCTCCCTGCTCATAGTCACCCGGATCAACATAAACAACAAGTAAAAAATAATTTCTATATATTTAAGCAACGATAATGATCGTAGCCCCCACCGCAGTGTATTTTTAGCTAGCTTTGGGGGAAAAAAAGTGGTTGTAGCTTGCTTCGGGTGTGGATGAGATGTCCAGAAGTTCGATAAAATTCACATGGATGTTGTTTGACACTGGCTTACTGCATGCTGACTTGACTCTGCTGGTAAATAAATATTATCACTATCATTCTACTACAGTACTAAATTTCTTTGATATCATATACAAAATGATGAGTTAAGAGAGAGGAACAGATGACAACACTAATTTTTTTTTTACTAGCCCACCACCTTAAGTTAAGTGTAGCTCATCATGAAACTATGTAGTCTAAGAATGTGTGCTTGTAAGGTGCCTACAGTTGTGGTACAGGGTTTTGCAATATCTTTGCAACAAGACATAGAGCTCAGAGTGTTCGTTATAAGGAAGAGTGAGTAGCCTTGATCACTACTGTATAGCCTTATCATAATGTTATGGTTCTATTGCCCTGTACCAAGCCTGGAGAGTATTGTTGTCATTATCACACAACAATGCCAGTGATGGATATCCAGAATCTCACCTGCTGGGTGCTTAAGTATATTCATGATTCAATTAGTGCCATAGACCCAGCCCACTTTCTTTGAAGTTCTATATTCAAACAGGATGCATTTAGTATAGCTATTGGGATATCACGAGACATGTAACTAGTGGTAGCTTTTCAGCATGGAGACAAAACAATGACCCTTGATGCCATCACTACCACAAAGTCTTGTGACTGCTGAAGCTGTACAAGTCACTCTCCATAATAAGGAAAATGTGTAGTAACTTTTCTAATATGTTTACTGTACTAGTGTCACTCCATAATGGATGGATATGCATATATCACATGATACTTATTAAGCGTCACTCACAATGTTCGAGCTAGACTATGAGTAGTTGAGCATGACTCTAAGACCTGAGCAACAATTCGATTGTGTCTTCAAAATACTTCTAATTGGGGACAGCAGTGTGGGGAAAAGTGCAGCAACACTGAGATATGTGGAGCACAGGTTTGAAAGGACCACATCATCTGTCGGTTTGGACTTTAAATTCAAGATCTTTGAACTTGAAGGTAGGAGGGTGAAGGTCCAGGTGTGGGATACAGCAGGCCAAGAACGATTTCGCAGCATTACATCTCTCTCCTTCCGAGGGTCTCATGGTGTTATGCTTTTCTATGACATAACTAACCACAAAAGTTTTGAAAATGTTTCGTACTGGATGAACACTATTAGAACCAGCTCTCTTCCTGATAATGTGAAAGTGATACTGATAGGGAACAAATGTGACTTGGAGAATCGAAGAGTTGTGGATTCAAAGAGTGGAGAAGACTTGGCAAGAGAACTGAATGTGCCTTTCTTTGAGACATCAACAAAGGCTAACATCAACATTGAGGAAGCTTTTCATACACTGGTGAGACTAATAATGGCAGATGAGGAGCATTTAGTGCGGGAAGACGTGATTATACCTGATAATAGCGCTCCAGTTAGCCACCATTGTTGCATAAAGTCCTTATTTTGATTTGCTACATGTATGAATTGTTTGTTTAACTTATGGGAAAATAGTTATTCTTCAGGTTATAATTTTTTCATCAGTCTTAACTCCACCACGTATGCACACATACATTGCTGCTGCATGGCTCAAGCTCAAAATCTTGACAGTTCTGGACTGATTCAAACGAGTCTGTCTTCTTGCCTGCATTCTATGCTCTTCAAGTAGGCAATTTCAAACATATTGCTGTATCTAATACTATACGATTCCCTGCTCATATACCACAGCTCTGGGGCCTCCTGGACCAAAAATTTGTGAGAAAGAAAAAAAATCAGAGCACACAGTACTATTTTTTATGGGTACTAAGTTTAGTAGCTTAGTTACTGTGGAAAAAATGTCCACATCAAACATAACTAGTTGTGGTTGCTGTTAACCTCCATTGCAATATTGATCTTCTAGTAATCCAGGCCCAGCTTCAATTAGCTCATGGTAGAAAAGTTCAAAGTTCAGTGTGTGTAACTATACCAGCCAAGCACGCACGTTACCCTATAGGGTAAAGGGTGGCAGTACATACATACATACATATAGGGTGTGCTGTAAACAATAGTCACTACAAGGAAGCTAATGCCACGTTCTGTTGCTGTAGTAACTGAGGCATGTGCTACTATACAAGCCACAAACACTACAGCGCTAAAATAAACATAATGGTAGAGATTCATGCCAGTATGAATAACTTGCTCAAAGTTAGATGTCTCTTCTATAGCAACCATGGGTGGGCGGAAAGTAATAATTCAGCACAATATGATCTTACCAAACAAAATTTGTCTATACCTGAGGGGTTATATACGTGTAGTAATTGCAGTTTCAGGCTTTACTTGCTAGATAGTTGACTGTTATTCTAACAACAAAACTTGTCTATCCCTAAGGGCTAGTATACATGCAGCATTTGCTTTTACTCACTTGCTAGCTATTTTAACACTTCTTCAATTTATCTGTATTACCAGTAGACTTACTTTGATAAGTGATGCTGTATCATAGAGTATTGCTGATTATCTTTGATGAACTCTCCAATCTTCTCAACTTCATCACACCGTACATATTTTCCATCATTAGACACATACTCATATACCTTCAAAAATTTCATATACAATAAGAATCACTATAGCTGCAAGATAAGCCTCTCTCTCTCTCTCTCAAAATGTTCTGGAAAGGAGTTGCACGGATAGAGCATAAAACACTCATACAGGTCTCATTAAAAGTAGCCATGAGAACGACAATATTACTATCATCCAATTACCTTCATGAGAGGCTGTCCTTTTCTTTTCACCATTTTTGTACAGATAAAAATGAAAACAGGAAGTGCCCCACCCACCATTTCCGCATCTCTTTCCAGTTTGACCTTATGCACTCTGAGTATCCAGCCAGCACCGAAATATTTCAGCAAGTCCTCCATAATATGCTCTTGTGCAAGTGTGATGCAGATATAGCGACCAGCCACCTTCAGCACACGCTCAATCTCACTGAACATCCTTTCGATCTTCTTCTTAGTGACATCATCAGTGTTACTATAAATAGCATCAAGTGTTCCCTTGTCCAAAACACAATCAAACACCATGTCACCAAAAGACATATCCAAGATGTCCATTGTAGCGAATGTCATCTCGCTCCGTTTCTTAGCATTTCTAGACTTCATCTGCTTAATAACGACATTCGATATGTCAATATTGTCAATAGCATGGAACCCAGCATCATAGAGTTCCTCACTTAACTTGGAGTTACCACATCCAGCCATGAGAATCTTGCTGGAAGGCTTGATATATTTGTGCAACACGTGACATAGGTCAGTGTACTCGCCATACCATTCGAAGGATGAGCTTCTCTTGGTGAAGAAGTTATCCCAGTATGTCTTTAGCTGAAACTCCTGAGCTTTAGATCTGGGGAGTAAGTTACTCATTCTGAGCTAGCTAATTAGCACGGACATGCTAGCGATCCTTTACCTTTAACTTAGAATCTAAGGTTCAAAGGTCATGATTTAACACAATTATTGTAGCTGTTTCATAAATAATATGAGAAGAAATAAGAATGCCGTGTAGATAAGAGTCAGCAAGTTTATTAAGTTTGTTGTGCACAATAAAGAGATGTGTAAAAGACTGTTATGTGATGGCTACTTCTCTTCACACCACTCGTTCTCCTTGCGAATCTGCAGAAACACATTGACAGCCTGGTGAAACTACAACCCTTTATAGTGGGAATAGTTTGACTACTGGTTGTGTCAGTTACCTGTTCTTCCTCTTCTGGTGTGAAATCATTCTTTATATTGAAAGTTTTTCTGATCTCTTCTGGTGTTTTACCTGAGTGATTGGCAAGTAATACAAAGCAGGATCCAAACTACAGTACAGTATATAAGTTATTGCTCTGTATACATTATCATGCTACAATCACTATAAGGGACTATATAATTTCATACACACAAAACTGTTTACTGACCTTTAATCATGTTAGCTACTGTCTTGCAAGTGACGTCAAGTAAACCCTTGATGTCCAGATAGTTGGCAGCCTAATGAAAAGATTACACATTGATTTATACAATACAACACAATATGATGTACACATACACTGCAAACTGTTTGGGTCTGTACATATGCCCAAGTCAGAGTTCAAAGTTCAAGCTCTGAATGCAAGCTAGCCTCATCCCCAGGCCCACCTTTTAAATTGTGGAGGGCCTGGTAGGCAAAAATATCGCAAAAACCATAGAAATCCACAGCATCCAAGGAAATGCATTCGTCACGGTGCTACAACCACGCACAAACACATGGCCAGGCCTGAGAAAAAAGAAGGGGGCGTTGAGCTGCCACTGAATTCGAGTGTTGCTACGCTTTACTAGCCTTGCAGCAGATAGAGTATTGGAGCTGCTTATCATTAGCTAGTAAGCTATCCCCTTTTAGGCCTAGCTGAATCATAGATTGACATCAGAATTCTTCATGGGTGTTAGTAAGTCCTTGGTTGTATGGTCGTAGTGAATTAGATCATTTTGTTGTAGCGAAACAGGAGTTCTTCTGAACATCTGGTGTCTTGAGTTGATCCAGTAGACTCCAGCTCAAATACATGGGAAGGGTCATAGTGCTCTTGTGCACTGCCCACGCCCAGTTCTATCCCCACTTGACTTCGCATACCACACCCTCCACAATCATAATTAAAAGGAGTGAGGCATGTACAATGGGACACTTTAGATAGTTCAGCATTTACTTTTCACCTTTACTACGCCAAATTCCAATGTGTGTCAGTTACACTCAATCAGGTGAAAAGTGAATGCATACTTTTAATATGAAACAACTGACCAAAATAAGCTCAAAGAGAGTGCCTTGGTCGACTTTGAGGAACTCCTGGTCCCAAGGCTCAATATCATCAGTCCTCTTCTCCTTGTTCTCATCATCTTCGGCAGGAGGTGAGTCATCCTTGTGATGGGTGGCCCATTCTATCACCTGAGACACACAAAAACAAAGGACAAGGTGAGCATTATTTCGTTGTAGTCTCAAATCCTTCAAAGTGGCTAATAACCATAAATAGAGGTGCGTATGGTTGTTTATGGCTAAGCCATAATGTACTTGAGAAAAGGGTCAAAACATATCTTGAAATAAAATTCTTGTGCACGAAACCTACTTGAGAACAAGGAGATACGCTGAACATACACTTAAGAGTCTCAGAACGATACCTCCTCTGGCTATGACATACATAGTTAGCATTCACCTTTCTCATGATGGCTCCATTGACGTTGGGCAGAGGTACAGGCTCATCATCATCTGGATCCATTCCCAGGTCTAAATGGTAGGGAAATGACAGCAATGCATGCTAATAAGATTTTGAGGGGTTCCACAAAAGTACAATGGATAAAGTACCTCCTCCAATCCATTTCTGTCCACAGCACACACAAAACACTTAGGATCATAAAATTAATAAGTGTCGATACATCTAGCTGTATTGCTCCGGATGTCTTACTATTATGTGGCACACCCTCATAAGGATCTCTCAAGGGGAGGTTTCTAAGAATCCCCTCACCCCCTCCCCTTCCAATTCACTTTCCGTATGAATCAAGGGTTAGGAAGCTGTCACAATTTCGGTGGTTTGAGCAAAACCTCTTACCCAAGAAAACTCCCCACCCCTGATGCTTGATAAAACATTGTAGCTATATCACCTTCTATCATAGTTTTAATGGTATTTGAAGCCTTGGCAATCTCGATGTCCACCTCAAAGACTTCCCCATCACTACTCTGGAGTTTGATCGCAGGCATGGTAATTGAAGCAGAACCTGTTTCAATACCAAAAAAATGAGTAGTCTCAACTCCTTCAACTATTTTTAAAACTTACTTGTTTAATACCTTATGCCGCTGGCAAAATTAATTGTGAAGAAACGATACTTAATTAATGCGCACCAAGATCACGCGCGGGCAAAGCAATCAGGGATTGACCGCGCGCGCAGTTGTAATTAAATTATAGAATAATAAAAAAAAAAACAACAACTTATATTCCTAGTGTCTTAGCTAGTTCAACACTGACTAATATCTGATCAGGGTCCAGTCTTTCTCGAATATCCAAAAAAGTATTCAGTTTTGGAAAAAAACGGTGGACCTCTTTTGAAGTAAGATTAAAATATTTCCCCCAGTGGATGCGAGGCTTAAAGCCTCTATCTGCAAGTGTTTGGAAAAATCCTGAGAAATAACGTAGCCGGTCAACATCTGATGGATTTTTTATGCATAAAGTGAGGTGGCAGCTGTCTCGATGGTAGTTGGGACTTAAGAAAATATCATCTTCTTGTACGAATCTTATCTGAGGGGCGATAACATGATTAAATGAAGGAAAACAGTACTATCAGCAAGGGGGAGAGAGTTAAAATGGTGACAGTGTAGAATATACATACAAGCTATATACACACAGTATTATACCTCAGTGATGTAATTTAGTGGTATTTTCTCTCTCTCCACAAATCTCTTCAATTCTCTTATAGCAGAAGCACAGTCCTTCATGCCAACCACAAACTCAGCTTCATTATGTGTGGGGAAGTAAAAGGGGATGTTAAAAACTCTGTAGCTGACATCAACACGGTTGTGTGGTTGCATCGGGTCTTGCTTGAAAAGCAATTTCATAAATACAGGTACAAGAGAGGGTACCCAAGAAAGGATAGAAATGTACACATCATACAATATACCCTCAACGAGCCCTTTTAGTGGATTAAGATTGTCTCTTGGTTTTTCTTTTGTTCTGTTGGTTCTATGGAGCACACATTTCTCGCTGAACACCTCTATCCACATCTTGACATGGTCAGCACTAGCCACCAGAGACTGCATGTTGCCAAGGCACTCATCAAGAGGCAAAATTGATCGCGTTTCCTCCAAATTGAACGATGGTTCACACTGAAAAGTAACTTCAGTCACCACTCCCAGCAGACCTAGATTCACCTAGATATTGGAGGTACAGATACTTAATCCTAACTCATCTCATCTCCTGGACAACATAATTCCTTCACTGTAACTAACAGGATTCTGGAAAATGCAGGTGGCTGAATAGCTACTTACCTGGGCTGCTTTGAAGAGATTGTCATCTACACTGAAGGTAAGTAGTTCTCCTTTGCCACTGACAAGTTCGATTCTGGTTACAAATGTGGCCAGATTGCCAACTTTGATTCCAGTACCATGGGTGCCTACATATGAAGAGTCGAGTGTAGATACTTTGGGATTAGATAACACAACTAATTAGAAAGGCAATGTATTGTGGCGTACTACAAGGTTAGAATGTGTACAAGCTCCAGCTTCCTAGGCTGTGCACTATATTGCTGGTAGTCTCCTAATTCAGGGAGTCATTATTGCTAGCTACAGTATTAATGAGTCAGAATGACATGATGAGATACGTGTTAGTTACCTGTAGCTATGGCTCCAGCTACAGTCTGGTCAGAAATTGAGCCAAGCTGAGACATAGCTAGACCATGGTCCTCCAAGAGAGCATTGACTTCTTTCAGACTGGTTCCTCCTCTAAAAGTAGCCTGATGAGTTTCTTTATTCACTGACACTAGACCCTGCATCGAGGGAAACAAAGAACACAGATGGCGAGCAGCACTCTAAATGCCTTCAAGACTTTTTGCTTTCTGTCATACGTAACTCATAAATACAGAACCACTACACAACTCAAATACCTTATACTTATAAAGAGACATATGAAGGTCATCTGATTTTGCAATTTGAGACCAAGAGTGCCCTGATCCAATGACCCTCAACTTTCTAGACCGTTCCCCCTTGCCCTTTGCACTTCCCGCTATAGACTTGATGATGGTTATCAATTCCTCCTTTGACTGTGGAGCCAGGAATGTGTTCATTTCAGAATGCTCTGTGGTTTTGGGGACCATGAACAAAGGACCCAGGAGTGGAGATGGATCAAAGAAGACTTCACTATCTGTTTGAATGAACTGTTATCCTTAGAAGTGGGGCGATGAGATGCCTATCCCTTACCATAATTAACCAGGGGAGGTTTCCTAGGCGGGAAGCTGAAATCAAGCAGCCAGGCTAGCACAAATAGAGACAAGCTTAGCATCCACAGTTGGCCCATGACTTCTATTCGGTAAAGGGTCTCCAGAAAGACTGCGTGCGCGAGCGTAGTATATTTCGCACGCGCACTGCTTAGCATGAATTGTCAGCTCAGATACTAAACTTTAACCAGCTAGCTATGAGATTTTAGCTCTCCAGTTTAGGAATTCATCAAAATCTACTTCGTCATCACTGCTACTAAGTTCCATTTGATTCTGGTCACTGGCATTCTTGGCTTCTAATCCGATTTGCTGTGCCTTTTTGTTGATCAGTTCTTCATGCTTTTGTCGGAGCTGTTCTGCTTTGGTGAAACATGTCCTAGAAGATTAATGCAGTCCTTAGATCAGTAGAACCCACATCAAGAAATTGACTTACACTTGCTGATTGACTTCTTCCAAGTCTCTTTCTTCCATTGTTTCCTCATCTCCTTCAAAGAGGATAGCTTCAGATACCTATGCATGTATATCACACAGTGTGATACAGTCACCTGATAATTTATCGCCATATTCAGTTGAACTCCTCAACTCATAGTACTGAATATAAATAATCACACCAGTGGCCATGGGGCAAAAAATGTCCATAAACTTAAATGTCTTATGGTGCATGACTCACATCGTCTTCCTTTTGCATACTTTTCTGGAAACGTTCCCACTCCTCTGTCATGGGATCTTTGTACTCCACCTTCCGTACCTTGGCATCCATCTTAGGATCATCGAAGAATCCCTCTGGGAGACTTCCCTTGGGGTTCTGAATGCTGAGTAAGAGAAAGTCTGTATGGTATGAGGATTCAACACAGAAGTATGTAGCTAATGTTATACATACCTCTTGCTTCCATTGGAGGACTTGCTTTCATCCCCTCTGTCAAAGAAATCTGTAATGTGTGTCACAAAACAACAGGTATCATCTTATGCCTCTTACAGTGCTATGCAATAAAAGCAGGTCTTGGTTGCAGGTAGAAAGTTATGAGGGGGAGGCATGCTACCATTTCCTTTAAAAATGACCAGTTGACCAAGTTATATTATTATTAGGTGGCCACTTACATGCGTATAATACAGTGACTACATAGTGTACCTGTTGGAAGACCAGATGGAGGAGGTATAGCTCCCACTGTTGCAACAGCCATTTTAGCTTCCAAAGTGGACTTATCTTCATGTTGTGGTGGTGCCTCCTCTTCACTGTCGGATGAGACATACATCACTTCTTCTCCATCCGGATGAAATGTCTTGGACACACCAGCATCGAAAAAACCAGCAGGGAGACCTGAATTTGTGGGTGCTGGTGTGGCTGAGGGGACCAGATGCTTGGACTTCTTCTTCTTCTTTGTTGGAGGAGGAAGATCTCCATTATTAGAACCATCCTGAAATGTACGTAACATAGTGCCATTACCAAACCCTCCCAACTACATACAGAGGGGGTTCCCAACTACATACAGAGGGGGTTCCCAACTACATACAGAGGGGGTTCAGACAATAGATCTATACTTCTCTGTACATAATTTAAGAGGTGAGCTTTATTTTCACTATTCCTTCCCCTTCCCTCCCTCCTTTAATACCACTGACTCTATTGACATTACAATGGAGCGGTCATTTCTATCACTCACATTGGATTGATCTGGTAATTTTCTCTTTCCACTTGGAACTAAAGGTCTAGTAGTTTCCTCTTCCTCTACTTTTCTACTTTGAGGGACTGGTGCACTGGCTGGAGCAGATTTCTGAGCTTTAAGGGCAGCCACCGAGTCTTTGTGCTTGCGACTTTGCAAGTGAGTGGGCCAAAGAATTTTACTCTTGATATGAAGACCACATACCACGCACATTAGCTGATCCAGAGCGTTGTATCTATGGAAGCAGCAGAAATAATGGAGTTAGTTGCTGCATGTGCCGTGTAGCTAAAAAACAAAACAAAATACACACACACCTAGCTAATGGGTGATTGACTCTGTCTTGCTGACTTGAGCGTGAAGAAGCCTTCTGTTCCTTCATAAGCCTTCTGTAGTGTTGCTGCTTTGTGACTGTTGTGGAAGACATGGTGACACCCTCTGCTCAATGGCTCAACTGCAATTACAACTGTGGTGCTCTTTATGAAGATAGCCAACTTTAATTGATGCACACCAACACAGGTGACATGTGCATCAATTAGAGTGTGCTCACACACTGCACTATGTCATCCATCAGTCGTCAAGCAATTTTGACCCTCTACAAACGTCTTCTAAGACTTCATCAGAAACTTCCCACGGACATGAAGACGATGGGACTGCTTTTTATTCGAGAAGAGTTTAAGAAACACAAAGGAGCTTCAGATGAACATGCCAAGATGTTTATTGAGGAGTGGACGGTGAGAACTTATATTTTATGCAGGAAATTTAATAGTTTACAGTTAGGCACCTTCCTTATGGTTTATGGTACTTCACAAGGTAAATTTGAAGTGTTTTGTATAGCTCTAGAAATTATGCAATTGTTTATACAGAAGCTGTCCATGCATTTTAACTTTATTGCAGGGATTTGCTCGAAACTTAGAAGAGGACCTGGGCATCTCTGGAGATGATGGTGTTGGAAAGACCCTGTCATCAAAGGAATTGAATTTTTTCAATGAAGAACAAGTACAACAATTGAGGGAGTTACACAGAGAGACTACAAAACCACCTCGAACTTAATCAAATTTCCTTCTTTGATGACAACTTCCTTTGTTGAATGGTGTGGTCAACATGGAATGTATGTAGCTGTAGACCCTCAGGGCGTCCTAATGAAGTAACTACCAGTCACTGTTCGTTCTTTGACCAACAGTAATTCCAACAGTGATTTAATATCTCTGTACTAATTAATGGGCTTTGTAATAATAATCATTCAAGTTATGACATTGACATTAACTCATAAAACTATCACATGATTTCAAACTGTTAATAATAAGATCATAAGCAATATTGTTGACTTTTGTAATCAGTATACCTGGAAAAGGGGAGTATGTGTACAACTAATGGATTTTTAAAAATGTTGGTTATTGACTGTAATAAAGTTAATGGTGAACTGATGAAAATCTGATCATGATGAAAATTTGAGTATAAAAATAGAAAATCACACCACTACTGCTGTTGATCTTACTGTTGTATGTTGCGCATCAACCTTGTCATCATGCCTTGGCTTAGTAAAATTGTCGTACATAAAAGAACTGCTATCAAACTCTAAATCTTGCATTGGGTAGCCAGAGTCCTCTGCTGGATAGCCAGAGTCCACTTTCTGAGAAGAACCGATCACCATATCAGGAGATTCTAGAAGTTCCTCTGCAGGAAAACCAGAGTCAACTTTTTTCTGAGCCAACTTGTCAGGAGAATCTGCAAGTTCTTCTGCAGGAAAGCCAGAGTCCTGTTGAAGACCTTGTGGGTCCTGCGGTGGGTACTGTAGTGATTTCTGTTGTGCAATCGAGTCGTTGTCATCCTTTGGGTCAGTATGAAGATCTGTGTGCTCTATAGTTGGACTGCTAGGACAGAGTGCACTGGCATCTGTTGTTTTTTCTGGTGAAGAACACAAACTAGACAATTTCATATTCAACTCGGACGGTATAATCTTTTGTGAAGCTGTATCCTGAGAATCTGGAGACAGCGTTCCTACTTGAAACAAATCAATATCTATACTGACGGACTGCTTTCTTGGAATGAAGTTTTCATCATTCAATCTATCCTTCAAATCCAGCTTGAGGTATCCTGCTGATGTGTTCTGTGATGATATTTGTGGTGTGAGGAATTCCTCAGGTGAGCTGGCTCCTAGTCCAATTGTCGATGTCGAGGCCAGGTTTGGTGTCTCAGTTTCGAACTCTCCTGAAGTTCTTGTTTGACACTTGGATGTTGGGGCGAGTGAGAGTATGAGACTGATGGAGTCCAGATTTTCATCGCTTTTATGAAATGGCTTCAAACTGAATACTGCTGTTCGGACAGAATCATCCTCACAAAAGGCGGTTATAGTGTCGTTCCTATCAAACTTCTTCCATATTATAGACATTTCATATCTGGAGGGTAAAATCATTATGATTTACTTTGCTACTGTATCTAATTATTGTCATAAACTCCTCCTACACTGGAACCAAATTTTTAAAAATTCCTAAATTGGAACCAAAATTACAAAAACCGTGTACCTTTTTCTTCTCAATAGTGAAGCAACCACGACTAGAACCACACATGACGATATGGTAATCAGAAGTACCACGACAACAATAATTGCCATCTCTACTGGATCAGTGGTGCCGTTTGTGGCATCAATGTAAATGGTAGTGTCTGATGACAACATAACTCCACTTTCTGTAGTCCCCAGTCTTAGCTGGAACTGCTTCCTTGGCATACTTGAAAAGCCAGTGACAGTGACATTGAAGCACTTCACACTGATGGAGGTGGAATGCATCACGGGACTAAAGATTAAGTTCTCCCTGACAGTAGCAAAGTCTTCTCCAGCTACACAATCAACAATCAACTTAGTAAATGTGTATAGTGCTAATAGGAAAGACCAAGATTATGTGTGGATGAGTTTATACTACACAGTTGACTGTTATAGTTAAGTTCAGTGCTCAAATGATAGTAAACCTACCAGTTTGGCCTATTGAGTTGACAGACACTTCAATAGTCTTGCCCAGCAATCCTTGCATTTCTACACACACATTCAGTCCTTTATCACTTCTTCTGACAGTATATTCATTGCTAACAAAGCTCACCACAACATCTGGAGTAAAGAGTGGAGTGAAAGATGATAGGTATTTTATCTAAGCCCTTTGGGCTTCTAAATCATAAAAAAACAACAACAAAAAAAACAACAACCTCCTGAAATATAGGATAGAACTACGCAAGTATTTTACGTAGATGTGGTAATTGTACTGAGTCTTACTGTCATCATCTTGTATATTGATGAAGGCATGAGATGTTCCTATTGACACTTGAGTGTCATTACTTGTCAGGAGCAAGATAAATATCTTGTTACTATTCAGTATGATGTCATTGGTCAGGATGTCAATGTGGAAACAATAGGTGTTGCGACTGCCTGGGGTGAAAGTCACTTCTCTTCCTTCAAACGAGCTACCCACTTCACCTACGAAGGGAAAAATTAGACTGATGATATAATGATCCACTCCTATAGCCATTAATTTAGCTATCAAATTCCTGCCATGCTACACCAAATTTCATGAGCCAAAGTTTAAAAATTGGCAAAAAATAATCACATTATTTACAGGGTTCTCCCCAAAGGGTGTTAGAGAGATGCAACACCTGATGGGGGCCCATTTTTCTTTCATGTGGTTAAAACAATGTATTTAATAGCCACAATCCTTTAATGTGATCAGTTTCACTGTGACATTATTATGAGATGATAGTTAAATATTTCTTTGAGATCATCACACACAAGAAGTTTTTTTTTGACCTATTCTAGCACTTCCCCAAGTAGCTAGTAGCTATGAAATTGCTTCAACTTACTGATGGCAGTTTGATTGACAGGCTTCACCATCACTGACACACTCCTACCAAGTGTTCCTTCCAACTTGGTGCACACTGATACGTTAGTGCGTGACTCCGACACAGTAATGTTGCTTGGCTGGAAACTAGCAGTGGCATCTGAAGAAAATGTACATATGGCACTGTGAGATCAAGTTCTCCTTTAGTTCGATCAGTATTACTATAGCTAGCTGTAACTACAAACATTATCCTCCAGGAAACCACACAACTAGTTAGCAGAGCTTATGATAACAGACTTTTTCCGCCCAATATTTTCATATGTCTGGTTATTAGTTGCTTGTCATGACAGAAGTACTGATCAAAATGCACACTGATGCAATGTCCAGTTAAATGTTAGGACAAACTATACTTTGTGGGGACATCAATATCAATTTCTTATCATAAGCACTGAGTTAGTGACCTGACACACTACAAAAATACCTCTTTACTTTTTTCCCTACTGAGCCACTTTACAAATACACCCTAAAACTCTAGAATTAATACAATGAGACAGAAGGACTTACTGTCGTTGCTCACTATTACAATTCTGCTGGTATTTCTCGTTACGACTACGTGTGGATCAGCAGCAGTCAGAATCAACATGATGCTCTCGTTGGGCTCCACGATGGAGTCATCACTGATGCTAATGCTACCACAGACGAGGGAGTTATGAGGTGAAGAAATGTTCAATGTTATCAGCTCTGTCTGGTCATAATCAGATTCTGGAAAAAAAAAGGCTAAATTAATAATGGGTGGAGAAAGCTACTGAAAAGTGGGGGGAGATAGTGCTTAATGTTTAATTAGTAAAGAAACAAAGTGGGGGGGGGGGGTCAGTGGCCCCCTGCCCCCCCCTAGTTCTCCACCACTGAGTAATGCATACTTTATCATGTACTGTTTACCTGAAGCTGTTAGAGAAATGACAGTGACATTCACAGTGAAACCAAAGCCTGAGGCCCTGACACACACTTCAGCACTTAGTGCTGATTCATCGACCATGCATTCACTTGCATCAAAACCAACTGATGCTGCAATACAAAACAAGATTAGTATCAATCATCATCTGAACAGGATATTTTGGCTAGCATGATACCTTTCACAAGGCAGGATACTGGTTCAGTGTAGTTGAGATACTGCGGATCATAGCAGGAATTGGTGTTATCTGGTGTGCCTGTATTGGCTGCAGAAGCGGTGCATCTAGTCCCCACTTGGAAAGTTGTACCGTTTTTGAAGGTGGTGCTATTGTCAAATCCTACACCTGAAGTCTGTAAAAATAGAAATAAGGTTGACATTTGGAGAATTATGCTTGACTGCCTTGATAAAGCACACTAATTTTGCTGAAATGTAACAACTTTACAAGAAATTCATCTTTTTGAATCTGAGTTCATCTTTACTGTACTCTTACTACTACTACTGATATTAATTTTGATTAGACATTATCACACCTGATATATTTTATGTCCATTCTCATTTCTGCACTCGCCTCTAAAGTAGTAGGTTTGTCCACTTAAAAATTGAATAAGATGGAGGAATTTTTGATTTGCTGTTGAATTCAGACGCCAGGATAACCTTGGCATACCCATGTCGCAAGAAAAATGTACAATGGGTGGATTTAACCCTACAAAATTTCAAGTATGAAGTAAGACCACAGTACATGATATAAAACAACTTACTATGAAATTGACACATATCAGTGATATCATAAACAACTGGATCGTTTCTGTCGCTTAAAGTTTCCATCGACTCCTCATCATAGAGAGAGATCTCAATATTCAGTCTTTGAAACATTGGATAGAACACATCTGAAGTTCTGTTGGTTACGGCAGTAGTGCGACTGTCCACTTGAGCTTTGTAGCTGTACAAGGAGAGGTTTCCGGTGTAAAAGGGCGCTCTCCACAGAACAAGGACAGGAAGGTTAGGCCAGGGTAGTTCTTGCACTCTTATGTTCCCTGGAGGATTGCTCACACCTGCAAGGGAAAATGAATGAGGAGCTAGTGGCAATGCTGTCAGTTGAAGCATACACTTAGAATAAAAACAATCGAATCATTATGAATAATTATGTACTATATTCATCACATTAAAGGTCAGTGTTATTTGTGGCTATTGCATTATTCCAGTGTTCCTTATTCTATCCATGAAAATTTCACAGTGGACTCCTAGCTACAACCATGCAAGACACTGCATCTCAGTCAGCACTACAATAAGCACTTAATACTGCCTGCACAAGTGTCCTTATTAATTAACAAAGTTCTACTAGTGTCTTTATTAATTAAGAAGTTCTAAGAGATTCTTTATCAGCACCAAGTGTCCTTATTAATTAAGAAGGTCTACTATAACATAAGGTTTGGGACACTTTCATCGGCCTATTGTGGCATACACAGGACACTTTTTATTGGTCCCAAGAGGTTCTACTGGAACATATGTATGTAGTAACTAAAGATGTGTATACATACCATAGGGCATAACTCTGGTAACAGTCAATATGTCCCTACTCTCTAGCTCTGGAGATCGGACCAAGCATTGATACACACCATACAACATCGCCGGGTCTGAACTGGACCTGGACAGGTCTCTCTCGGTAGCATTGACCAGTCTTACTCCATTTCGGAACCAGGAGATAGTACGGAATGGAAGTTGCATGGGACATGAGATATGAATGGAATGGATAGTGTTGTTGTTCCTCCAATGGATGAACTGTTGGGAGGGACGTGGAGGAAGAGAAACTTCTAAAGGGACAAGAAGAAGAAGGAAAAATAACAACTTGTGCGTAAATTTCAGCAATAGGATGAAGGTGCTGCTATGTACCAATATTAAGGAAGCATCTGGTCATTCATCAAAATAATATCTCACACACTATTATGTAGAGAAGAAATCATACAGAGATAGCTATTGGGACAACCATTGTACTCCTTATTAAAGTCCATTTAATTGATACTAACTACTTGGTAAAATCTGTCTTTCAATGTTGAGCTGTGAAGATTATAGGTTGGGGAGGGATGTGGTACAGGATTTCCCTGAAGATCAAAGGCATTACAATCAAATCAATTTTAGCAAATCAGTCTAATAATTAATACTTTGGGGGGGGGGGGGGGGGCTCCAGTTCAGGATGATACTTATCCTTTCTGAAATCCTAACCTCTTTCAGTGACTTGTAGCTGAATGCAATCTGCTTGTAATGGGTCCGCCTTGCAGCAGTACCTTCCACTATCAGTTGCTACCACTTCCTCCAGTGTCAACACAAGTCCATACAGATCAGAAGCACCCATGCCTGTCCTCAAAGTGACATTGGTTTCCCCCATGGTCTTTGTCCAGGAGACATTCAGGGCCTGTCGGGCAGTGACAGAACAGGTTAGTTCCACCTTGCTGCCAGTGTAGGCAACTCGATGAGTGGATGAAATGGACAAGCCACCAGGAGTTCCTACAGTGTCACGAAAAATTAATTCAATCATGAAAATTAGAGCTATCTTACAAAAAAAATCTGATCACTCACTGGATAATAGTTCTCAGGGCTGCATTTAGCTATTAGGATTCATTAAGGGGGGACAAAATACATAGATGCTTTGGTATTTCGGGGAGGTGAGGCTTGGTACAATTCTGTGCTCCTGGTTGAGAGGTTTAGAGCTCCATAACACAATTATAGTACCACCAGGTCGAGAGGTTTAGAACTATAGTACCTACGACCCCAATAGCTAGTACTTACCTGATTGAGAGGCTTGGAGTCTGTATGACTGGTAGTGGACCAACCCATCCTCCAAAAACAGGAAACAATCATACAAAGTGCCCACTGGTCCACTGCTAGTATAAACCAGCAAATCTCCATTGGAAAGCACCATTTCCTGCAGCAATACACATCGTAACAGCTGGAGAGGACTGAGTGGTGGGGAAAACCATCTCACAGATGGATGAATGCAAAAGGGCTCCATATTGGTAGTAAGTATTCCACATTGACAACAGTGAGGAAGAAAAGAAAGAACAAATACACTAACAATTAAACTAACTAATAAAGAAAGTGTGCTACTAGCTGACCCCACTGCCCTGCAGAGTAAACATGATGACCACTGATCCAGACACACTATGATAACTCCTATGGAGTTCTGTTGTTATTACATGTGAATATTCATGACCCTGAGCTCAAATTTCAACAGGTGGGATAGTGCTAATTGAAATTAGGTGTCAACATTAATTTTGGTTCCAAACTGAAACATCACAATGCTGCAACTCAGGAAGTTGCTCATCATAGAAAGTATAGCTAAGTACCTAAGTGTGTGCCTAACTTGATGGGTTTGGAGTGGTTGAGAAACAAGTAGTACATAGTTCACAACATAAAACTCACTGAGATCTGTTGTCACTTATTAAAGCTAGTATGTGTAGTGTAGTGCTAGCTAAGTACTGCAGAATGGTGATGGCAATTACAAATCAATTAAAATTGGCATTCTGGGAAAAACCTCTTACACCACATCTCCCCTTACACCCAGACTACCTGGTAGAACCACTTGACATACTGTCTAGACATCTATGAATACTTTCTAACTTTACACAAATGAATTACCTCATGGTTTGATGCACCACTGCTAATATCGGTGCCATTTCTGCTCCAGTTTATTGGAATTTGATCCAGGCCAGCTGACAGGGATATCCTGGATCCACATTGTAGCAAGGCAGAACTGTAGACTGAAGTTTCAACTGTCCTGCTGGCACTCACATTACCTGAATCACAAAGAGGGAGGGTAGGACAGTAACATAATGATGGATAGTGAAGACAGTAGCTAGGATATGGTAATTGCCTAGTATGTACAATACATAGGAGGGTTCTAGCCAGGATGAATGCAAAGAGTGGGGGGTTTGGTCCAAAAACGTGAAATACTAGGGAGTGTATATTCCACTATACTAATTCAGTAACAGGGAAGGGAGAAATAGAGTGGGGGAGCACCACTCTTCCACTCTTTGGCTAGAACACTAATAAATAGTCATATTTAGTGACTTCTATGGCAATGGTCTTTCCATATGCTGACCATTATTTTTTTATGCACTCTTTTTCAGTCAACTCAAGTCCATGGTGCTCTACTGACTATTTATTGCCTTGTTAATATTGAAGTGGCACACATTTGAATGACTGATGAACACATTGGTACAGGGATAAGCTATTAAATTTTTGTTCAAGCTTGTTCTCTCATCAGAGGTTGTATAAGTGCGTATGCACTGCAGGAAAGCTATTAGAAAACTGGAATTTCCTATTTGGCAATTATGTTTGTAAGGGAAATGGAATCTCAGAGGAACTTATTACTTTTCTTGCGTTCATTCAGTCACTTACTAATGACTTGAATCCAGGCAGGACTGCTTAGTGTGACGGTGGGGACGCAGCCATGTACCACATTGGAACAGGCAGCCATGTCTGAACCATCCAACGCACGACACTGGTACCTACCACTGTCAGCAGAAGAACTCAACCCAATCACTAGCCGAGAAAAAATGTGCGTCTCATTGGATCCACGTTCAACATTTCTACTTCCTGCACCCTGAAGTTATAATTTGAATATAAAGTGTCATCATTACAGTTGGTAATGACCTGTCCCGTGTTCTATTCATTAACCTATCGGGACTAGAGCTTTGAAGGTTGGAAGGTACACATATATTATGTATGTTATTTGCTGCTGTTATGCTTTGAAAGCTTACACTTGTGAACTCATAAGCTAAACCTAGGCTAGGCTCATGGAAATAAAAACAATAACAGCATAATGGTTCATCAGCATATCCCATTGTGCACGCGTGGGGGATTTTGAAGACGAATCCTCCCCCCCCCCAATGTTGCGTGTATTGTTATGTCTAAAATGGAGCATCACAATGCTAATAATAAAGTCTCCAATGCTAATAATAAAGTCCCTGACAACTCCCAGAGGAACTTAAGCCTGTCACCTCTGTTTAGAGAAGGGAGATGGACCTAGACTATGTGACTACATGCTATGCATACATCAGTTATAAGAGTGTCATTCAACAGCCACTGGATTTCAGGATGGGGCAAGTTTGCACTTGTGTTCTGCTTAGGAATTACACAGGTGAGCTCCAATCCGCATCCATCACACACCACCTGATTCCTAGGGGACCTGCTGAACACCACCACATCAGGCTGAACATAAAAACCTGCACATGGAGGAAGATAATGGAGCCATTTAGATTGGGTGGGAGCCTCTCAATGTGAACTACATAGCAACAGGACATGTAATGGAAAAGTGTCCTGATTGGAGAATGTATACCAATGTCAATAGCAACCAGATAAGTGTCCTGATTGGAGAATATATATCAATAGCAACTATGTAATTAATTACGTATGGAACTGATTTTTTTTCTTTTTAAGTACCTCTACATAAGTGATGCTTAGCTATTGTTAGAAAAGATAACAACTTTATACTCTGGACCTTATAGCTGTATTGTGGTTGAATTTAGCAGATGAAATGACAGAGCAGTTATGGACACCTGACTACCCAGTGGGCACAGTATAGCCACGGTACAATTCTCAATGACTTTTGACCTTTCATACATTCATACTTCAGAGATGCATAGATGGAAGACAGGGTCAAACAAATAACCATCTTACGTAGCTACTCCATGTGAGGCAGCCACGACACAATCAATTCAACCTGACAAAAACTTCCTCCATAGTTGGTGCTGTTTTCCCCATCATACTGTAATCAAACACCTTTGATGTCAAGTTTGACTCGAATGGATGATGATCTACTGATCAGATACACACTACCTTGACTAAACTCTAAATAGATTGCTCTGGTGGTGAATAAAGAGAAGAATAAAAGATTTATACTATTTCCTATCCATAGTCAAAGAACAGGGGATGTATGTAGATCAAAATCTCCTTTTCCACTGTCCTGATAAATGTTAGGGCAAAATGTAAGCTGATAGCTAGGACAAGTGAATGATAAATAAGAAGATACAGGACACAAGATATTCACTTATCCCTAACTACCTAATACTGCCAGCTTATTTGTCTATCAGTCCTAAACTGTTAGCCTATTTTGTCCTGTAATTGTCAGCATATTTTTATCATTCACTTGTCCTAACCATCAGACTAATTATCAGCTTTACTTTTTCCAAGTAACATTTTAACTATCAGCCTATTTTGATAGCTATGAATCACCTACACATTATTCATCAATTCCAGGAAAAGGTTAGAAATACTCTCATGAATATATTTTGCAGTGAATATTATAAGAGAGAAACCATAAGGAAATAAGTTCAAAGTTAATTAGGAATGTGTGGATATTTCAGCATAGTTAAAAGGGCATGAAATAGGACTACAAAATGATTCCTGTAGGCTTATAATATTATTTGGGAGTACTCTCTAAATAGGGATGGCACGGATTCCCCATGCTCATTGGACTAGTACACATGCAGTCCCAAGCATGATAGGAAATGCTGTTCATATGGCATTTTCCTTTAAGTCTGTTAGACTGTTACCAGTAAAAAAAAAAAAAAAAAAAAAAGAAAAAAGAATTACCCATAACGACAAAAATAAATTAACAAAAAAAATTGCAAACATGAATTATTAGATTTCCCAATTATGATGGCAAGGCTAGTTAGTTTCCACACCATTAAATTTTTCAAGTCAGATGTTTAAGATTTAAAAAAGAAAAAGAAAAAAAGAAAAAGATTCTATGCAACCAGGTGTCTGCATGTGACAAACACCAAAGCTAAAGTCAATTTCTACCATATGTGACCAGGTATGTATTTTGCATGTGATAAAATAAACACTGAAAATTTTATGAATAATCATGCATGGGAGAATATCTTATTATAATAACTATCAGAGGCAAAATCAAAACCATAAGGATGATTTTTTTTCTCATGGTTAAATACAGTTATGCATGCTATAATACATGCGGGAAAAGAAACCGAAACTTAAGCTCTTTTTGATTCTATAAACCTTTTGAATATGCACAGCTGCTAGCACTCGTCAGTCAGTTTATTAACAACAGGATTGGATAATTACATTTTTTTCTTCAAGTTTACTACATACAGGTTCTGACTTGTATGGATAAAGTTAAGTTTGAGTAAGTATTTTTCTAGCTATTCGGTTTAGCTAATTAGAAAAAGACACTATTAATGTACAGTACTTCGTAAGTATTTTCATATCATTGCAAATCACATTATACCTGAAGCAAAAGTGGAGCAGAATAATAGTAACAAAGCGATCATCTTATCCTTCATCTTCTTTTGCAAAACATGGTCTGTAATTTCCTTGAATTAATACAGGATAATCATCAGACTCTGAAAAAAACAAGAAAAAACAACAACAGGAAAATAAATTAGAAAAATTATTTTGGGAAGTTTGAATGGTCTTTGAACATGTGTTCTTGCAGTAATTTAAAATCATCACTAGAAACATGTTACATAAATCACAGAATCCCAGGGCTTGAATAAACAATGCAAACTAACTGCTAACTTCTAAAATCCCTTACCTCTTAAGACATCCAATGACAAATCCTATAATACAAAAAAGAAATATCTGTTATTACCGATTCCAAAATAAGATGGATGTCTTCTGAATTTCAATCAGCGATTTTTATTTTTATAGCTGCAAGTAAGATACATATCTCTCGATTGTTGTAAACATGCGATAAGAAAAATAACTGTTACAGCAATCAGTGCGTCATTTTAGCATGATATTCCTTCGTGAAAACCACTTGACACCTTAAAAAGGAAGTTATTTTGTTATTTCTCCAGTATCCAGTGTTAGGATGAGAGGGCTTGCCTATATTATTGTTTTTATTTAATGGCAACATCCAAAGGTTGAAATACTCAAACTTTGCAGATTCTCAGGAATAGAAAACATGACTTGCTGTAGCTAGTTAAAATAGAATTTTCCTGCTATTTTTAAAACTGAAGCATCACATTTATAGTTTACTATAATGGTAATGATCAAAGTTTCAGACTTTATTTAGCACTAATTAAGGAACTGACACTATGTTCAATAAGGTCATGGCTGTTAGTGACAGTTAAGTGAAAGTAACTTAGATCATCCTGTGCAACCTGGATGCATTAAATGAGTCATGTGATCATAATACTTTATCGCATGACCTACAGAGTTTCTACTGGTATGCATTATGAACAGAGAGCAGCAAATATTGTTTCTTCAACTTCAGTGTATAACACTTATTGACTCATAGTGTGGAGGAATTAAAAATCTCCACAGCAACCACACTATGCTAACATCTTGACCAAAATGTGGCTACAAAAGAAGTATGTTACCAAGGGGACTTCCACCTAGAGTCCACAAACTGAAGATAAGATTATTGGTGGTATTGAACTTTGCCATGGTCAAAAGAGATGCTTCATTCAGACAGAACTAGCTACATATCATAATAGCACAGGGAACAGATACACATGCCCCTTACATTCGATCTGTTTACTACACCATAAACAGAAATGTGTTGCTATTTTACACCTTATGATAGTGTGTTTTGACTGTATACAATTTATTTTCGAGAGAAGTACAGGAGTATTAAATCACCAGTCAATAGATTCAAGGAATTGACTCATCTAGCTAGTTTATTAAGCCAAATCTAACAGCACTACATGACTAAGGTTGCAGCATTTACATTCCATCAGTTTTACATTACAGGACCTAGCTAGGCCCCACATCTGGCTATACATTAGTATCTTAACAAGAGCATGCTTTAGCTAGCTAGCCAGCTAGCTGCACGTACATGTATCTAGTAATATAAATCAAATCCTCACCTTGACTTCACTCCTGTCTGTGTCACAAACTAAGGAAGCTAGAAAACAAGGTTTGCAGGACATGCGCTTTTCTTCTGCATGCATGCCCCTCCCACAATCCGAATTCCAGTACGCAGTTCCAATTCCAGGGGGGGAGGGGGGGGGGGGGCGGTCGTGATTATTATTGCATGCTTGCTGAGTAAGCACACTCTGGTAGCCATCCTGATTTGGAGATTCAGATTGCTACCTGAATTTCAAAGCCCAGCTAAAACTGGTTTGCTTTAGCTGGAGAAACAGCCAAATATCAGGTTAATTATACAGCATGCATAAATTTACCGCGCGCCTAGTCTGGCGGCGAACTAAACAAGGGCGCATCGAGCCGCTACTCGATGCAGCAGCTCGATGCGCCCTTGCTGGTATCCATTTATAAAGCAAGTCGGCATGTCTCTACTACAGAGTCCACATGCTTGGAGAACTCGGAGGTAGCATGGCTAGTCATGAGCAACACCGTCGTAGACTTGTCACTAAAGACACTCTAGCTAATTATTCTATTGCTCTACACCACTACACAGAGCAGATCAGCTCATCATCTTGAAATGTATCATCTTGTAGCTTCACACAGGCCCTATAACATATAAAAGTAGGTAATGGTCGGCAGCCTAGAGTGTGTGTATACGACGTACATATACGTACGTACCTATGCTATAATTTACGGAGCTGGTAATGGAATACGGAATCCTCCAGCCTCCCAAATCAAATGACTATTTCTCATGATATTGTGTTTGACAGCCTGGATGCAAACCTTATTCAAAGAGCTGCTATAAGGACCAGTGGTGCAGCTGGTCTCTCTGGGCTTGATGCATTTGCCTGGCGCCGTCTGTGCACATCTTATAAATCTGCCTCCACCAATCTATGCAAGGCCATGGCTGCTGTGGGCCGCCGGATCTGTACCTCCCCTATTGATCCTCTATCTATATCTGCTTTTGTTGCCTGCCGTTTAATTCCTCTTGATAAATGCCCTGGAGTTCGCCCCATTGGCATAGGTGAAATCCCACGGCGTATTATCTCAAAGGCCATCCTATGGATTCTCTCAATTGACATCGAATCAGCAGCCGGGCCCCCTACAAACATGTGCAGGACAGGTGGGAGGCTGTGAGGCAGCTATTCATGCAATGAAGAAGATATACCAGAACCCCGAGACTGAGGGCATTCTGCTGGTAGATGCTGAAAATGCATTTAATCGCCTTAATAGATCTGCTGCTCTCCACAACATCAAGTGCCTGTGCCCTCAATTCAGTACCGTCCTGTCAAACACCTACTCAGATCCAGTTCGAATGGTGATCCCCGGCAGTGGTGAGATATGTTCAAGTGAGGGTACCACTCAGGGTGATCCCTTGGCAATGGCCATGTATGCATTAGCAGTCACCCCTCTGATAGGTAAACTATACCACCTCGTGCCAACTTGCAAACAAGTATGGTATGCAGACGATTCCACTGCAGCAGGCTCCATAGGTGATCTCAGGAAGTGGTGGGATGAGATCTTCATATTAGGCCCAGGATATGGGTATTTTCCAAATGGTATTAAAACCCATCTCATTGTGAAAGCAGAATATGCAGAACAAGCCCATTCTCTCTTCTCTGGAACAGGCATTGAAGTGACAACAAGAGGCCACAGACACCTTGGAGCAGTTGTGGGATCAGCAGCCTTCAGGGAAGAGTATGTAAGGAAGCGTGTTGATGAGTGGGTCAATGGAGCAGTTGTGGGATCAGCAGCCTTCAGGGAAGAGTATGTAAGGAAGCGTGTTGATGAGTGGGTCAATGAAATTCGATGCTTATCAAAAATCAGCCAAACACAGCCTCATGCAGCTTATTCAGCTTTTGTACATGGTCTAACGGGTCACTGGTCTCACGTAATGCGTACAATTCCTGACATCAGCCACTTACTAACCCCCCCTAGAGAATGTCATCCATCAAGAATTTATACCCTCACTCTCTGGCAGACCCGCCAGCTCTTGGAGAGGAAGATTTTTGCACTGCCAGCAAGACTGGAGGGATTAGGTCTCATGAATCCTGCTACTTGTTCAGACTGCACTTATCAGTTTTCAATCAAACTAACAACCCCAATGGTGGACTTAATAGTTTCTCATCTGGTGAGGTAGATCTGGAGAATACACTATCAGCCAAGAAAGAAATCAAAGAGCTGACTAGACTATCTGCCATTCAACAGGCAAGTGATCTTGACGAGGTTTTGGATCAGTACCAAAAAAGACTCCTGACCTCGTGCAGGGATAAAGGGTCGTCCATTTGGCTCACCTCCTTACCCATTGAGGAACATGGTTTCCACCTACATAAAGTGGAATTTAGGGATGCACTTTGTTTGCGATATGGATGGACCATCCCCAACACTCTTCAATTCTGTATTTGCGGAAACAAATTTGAAATTGACCATGCTCTAAGCTGCAAGAGAGGTGGCTTCATGATCCAGAGGCACAATGAACTTCGTGACTTTACAGCTACCCTCCTAACTGAAGTGTGTCATAATGTATCCACAGAACCCCACTCCAATCATTGCAAGGAGAAATTTTCAATTATCGAACTGCTAACACTGACTCTGAAGCGAGGCTTGATATTAAAGCTAGAGGATTCTGGAACCGAGGCCAGGATGCATACTTTGACGTTACCCAAATGCTCCCAGTTATCGCTCCCAGGATCTGACACATTTATATCGAAGGAATGAACAAGAAAAGAAGAGAGAGTACAACCAGAGAGTCCAGGAAGTAGAGGCCAGTGTGTTCACCCCCCTCGTTTTCTCCACCTCAGGCGGCATGGGGAAAGAGAGCAGTGTGTTCTACAAGAGACTAGCTGATTTTTTATCCACGAAAAGAGACATGCCATACTCAAGGACAATGGGATGGCTTCGATGCCGCCTCAATTTTGCCCTACTACGCTCTGCCATTTTATGCATAAGGGGTTCTAGATCAACAAGAAAAAATCCACTTCTCGAAACTGACATTAATCTTGCCTCAGCAGAGAGCAGACTGTCATCAGACCCTGATTGACTATTGTGTTTTGTTTTTATAACCTTACATTCTCATTATCCTTTGCCATCAAATTTTATCTCATCATGGTTAAAAAAAAAAAAAAAAAAAAAAAAAAAAAAAAATGGAATACGGAATCCGGCCCGCCTCCATCGATCCGATTACGTGTTTCGCGCGCGCTATTCAAAAAGTGATGCGCTGTATTAATATTGATGCGGACAAACTCTAGAGAAAGTGAAAATTGAGTTAGGAGTTGCAAATGATGTCTTATATTATTGAATAACTACTCACTTTGAAATGAGTCATTTTGACCACTTCTTCGTCCATTTTCGATATGGTGTGCATGTTCCCGATCACTGTCCACACTTATCGACTCATCCCCATATTCTTCAATTTCAAAGTAACCTCTACGTCTCCAGTGACAGATGGATCGTATATCAGTGGCCTTTGCCCACTTCACTAACACAACCAAGACTCTTATAGTAGCATAGAGAAGAGGCAGTCCCATGATAGCATATATGACTGAAAACAGAAAATATGTCCATGGAGCCGTATGATTATTAGTCGCCACTACTGAGAATAGACTTGCTACTCCAAAGCTGATAAAGAAAGCGATATCAAGATAAGTGTAACAATTTTGTTTGTATGGTCGGAAGAAGCATAAAATTCCTATTGCCAATCCATGAAAGACTGCCATTATAACATGTGCTTTTACCATGGAGTCTAATTTCGTAAAGATAAGGAGCATGATAATGCGAAGGAAGAGATAGAAGGTGGAAAAGAGACGGTGATCACGATTTTCCTTAGAGCCATCATTGAAACAGTCGCAAAATGCTTCAACAAACATTTGGACGTTGTTTGACCTCACAGAGATCAAATTCAGCTTATCTTGAAAAAATGTTATCTGGTAGAGAAGCAGCAATAATGTAGGCGCTACTACAAACAGAGTTAGCATGATCAGAGATAGAACAGCAACTGGAGCATGGTCTTGATCGAAGTATTTCACATCTGGCTGCAAATACAAAACACTGGTTGGATTTGATTCTTTACAAAATTCATGTACTGTCACCTTCTTGAACACATTTGCGAATACAAAGACAACCTTGGTGTATGATAGTATTATTAAGGTAGCTAAGAAAGAAATAATGGTTCGCTTTGGGTCATTGGTGACTGGGAAATGTGAAAGGCATCTTTTAAATGGTCGCCATATCAACACTATAGGCTTAAATCCCCTCTCATGTAATTCAATAAAGAGCCATGCGGACAGAGTTAGCATTGCTGGATAAATGACAGACACATACTGCAGTGCCATCACTTCTAGATTATTGAGGTTAGTGTCAACACAAAAGGACGGTAGTGCACTTCGAAAGAAGTCTAGATTCCAAAATCCATAACAGGTCTTTATTAGCCTGATGTAGTACTCGGCCCCATTGCAGGCATGGCTGTATATCGACTCTGACCCCAGTGATAATATTGAAGTTGTTAATTGTGAATGAAACACAAATGCTTTCATATTTGCTTTGGTGGGTGATACTTGGAGAAACATAATGATGATAAGGAAAACGGTAAGAGGAACCAGTTCAAACAGGAAGTACAAGAACCAGCCACTGTATAGAGTATCGTGGCAGGGATAGCAAGCCATATCCAGAGTAAATACACTTGGACCATAATTCTCATTGGTACACTGAGAGCAATACTGACCTGTTCTATGTAGTTGTGAACATGTAAAGTTGTTCACTTCCCCAAAAGTTACGCCACTGAAGTTGATACTTTGATAGTAATGCACCAAGTGGTTTTCACGATCTTTAGCTATGTCATAAGGACAGGGGACAATGTTTATGTTCTCATCATCAGAAGTCATACAGTATCCAAGCTGTAACAATGAATAGCTACTTTTCTCAATGACTGGACTATCTTTGCATTTACAAAATGAACACCGATGATTACTAGTCTCATTGTAGAACCACAGAGGACAATGAGAGTCTTCTGGTACGAGAGTTTTGCCTCGACAATTGTGGCCAGCTGAACAATGATTCAAAGTAGTCAGGAAGACACAAAGTATGAAGAACACCGGTGACAACTTGAGAGCAGAGAAAAATAGACCCATTATCAGATTCAAAATGTGAGCAATAGTAGATAGTTCAGCTCTAAGAGCATAGTTCTATAACCAGTAGCTGTATAGTTATGAAGCTGAACAGAACATAGAAGTACTCTGATGATCCCAGTATTTTGGGTAATGTAGCTTGCTAGCTATAGCTATAACCTCTGTATAGAGTTACTTATCAGAATACCCAGGAGCTATACTAATAGTGTAGCTAGCTGATAGCTATAGCTTTTCCTCCAGGTATTATCTACTGCTTACATTGAGTGAATTTCCCAACTGATTTGTTTACACTATGAGAAAGTCCCCTAACACTGAAAGTTTTTTTTCCTTGAATACAGATGCACTAAAACCAACATTCAATGAGTATTCAGAGAAATCCCCCTATTCTCTGGGTCTCTATATATAGACTCGATGGTATTAAAATAGAAGACACACAGCTACCACATTAATTCCATAGTTACCAGCACATACATGGTTTCTATGGTTAGTTAGCTAGCAAGCTCTAGCCATTATACTGAGTAGCTATTGGCTATATTATTATTATCTACTTTGTAATCAAGAAAACTGAAACCATCATTAAAGTCATCACATGCATTGTGTGTGTATGCGTGTCGTATGCCATGTGTGTACACAGCTGTCTGATCATGCATGGTTTGACTGCATGGAAAATCCCTTGCATCACAGTATTTTGATTTAGGAGACATCATAATGACTCACAGGTCAACTAGCTAGACATTACAATCACCATAAATCAAGGAACATCATAGACCCTCTGAATAAAGAAACATGATCCATTGAACTTTTCATTGTTTCGAGTTTTGCCTTACCTCCGTATGAGATAAAAAATAATATCGTCCATTGCAAGAGGATGTCCAGAGGTTGTGAGGTTTTCAGGTGGATTGATATAGCAATTCATGTTCAGTCATGCACATCTAGAATTCATGATTAAATTGTTAGAAAGTGATGGAGCATTCACAGAAGCACAATAGTTATATATTGCTCTATCAGTGTTGGATACAATTCCGAGTTCAGTGTTAAACTCTTAGAGTATGTGTGTCATATTATCAACCAGCCTGACAACCTCAGTAGTAGCTAATCTTGATAATAGCTATAGCCAATAGCTAGTACAAATACCAAGTCTCCAAGTGATGTTTTCATGGTCATGCAGTCACTGTCTATGCCACTAGGTAGCTATAATAGTCTTCTTTGTCTTCAAGGTGAGACCTTTTAATGCCAGATTGCCTTTAAAGTATGTTTAGAAGAAATTATGATCAGCTTTGAAGGAAACTTAGTGGACTAAGCTTTCAGGAGTTCTAACCAGAAGTAGTCTAGTATGAGGTAAGGGAATGACCATGAGAAGAGAGAAAGTGAGTTTCGGTTGACAGAGGGAGAAAGTCTTATCGACTGATCTCAATTCACTTCTAAAAATCGTTTTTGTACTGTTATAGCTAATTAAAATGAAAAGCACTGAAGTGCTAACTCTCAGTGCACACTAAGAGCATAGGCTCCAACTGTCCTTAAATCTGAAGGACAGTCCTTAATTTTTAGACTCTGTCCTTCGTCCTTCAATGGCTTGCTACTGCCCTATTGTTTGTCCTTAAAGTTGTCTAGCCAGCAAACTATGCAAGCTTGCAGTTGTAGTTACAGCACATTATAATTATTATGGGCCTGGCAAATATGCTCTGCTGGACATGTGCAAGGTCATCTGCTCTATTTATAGCTATGAGGTCAGCTGTGCATACTTATTTATTCCATTATTGTGGGTGTGGTTGGGGCACGGTTATGTTAATTAGGGGCGTGGTGATTAAAGTATAGATGGGTGTGGTTTGTGTCCTTAAAGGATTTTTAGAAAAGTTGGAGCCTATGTAAGAGTCAATAATATAATTGTGTGCTTGCAGATGTTGAGCAGATCATCAATGAGGATACTCCACTGTTGAGCTAGCTAGCAGTGTCTGTACTACAGAATCCACATTATCTAGTCTGGCGTCGCCAGCCCAGCTTTTCTTCTTTTTTTTGGGAGACAGGGAAGAAGCTTTTCTTCCCCGTCCCAAAAAAAAAAAAGAAAGAAGAAAAGCTGGGCTGGCGACGCCAGACTACACATTATCATCAGTGCCATGTTAAAATAAACTGTTTGGAGAACTCCACGGATATGATTAAGCATGCAGGTAAGACATGCATAAAGCCGTCGTAGACTTGATACTCCAGCTAGCCATGAGATTTATCCTGTTGCATGCTCTAATCAACTCAACTCAACTTGAGCGAGCCTAGCTGGAGTAGGTAATGGTCGGCAGCACAGTGTGCATTATATGGAGTAAGCCTACATGCTATAACCCTTGCGCATGCGCAGAGGTGATAGCGTACTATTCACAGTATTTGTGAAACTACTATGTATGATATCAGACCATCAGACATGGAGAACTTTTTGCAGCAGCTACGGGTATACGGATGTTATTATAGCTATGATGATTATTCAACCAATAATTTTTTTTTTAAATTCAGAATCAGCACTCTGTCTCATAAGACCCAATGGTGAGTAGGCATTCACTTTTGTTGGACAGCTTTAAACGAAGCATGTTGTAGAGGAAAGCACCTTTAGTTTCGAACCAGTTATCAATGTGTTCCATGACTTGATCAGTGGTAAGGAAGTCAGTGGTTCCATTGACAGTGGCTCGATAAATGGAATAGGTAGGTGGACTGGCATCTGAACTCCCCAGAGTAGATGGACCTGGAGGTGAAGTTACAATTACAACGCTCCCTCACACACTCTCCCACTCTCCAGTTCTCTCTGTATGGATTCTTCCACAAGTAGAGCTGTCCTCACCTGTAAAAGTAAAAGACAAGCTAAAAGTAATAACATTCTACAGGCAAGCTTGTAGCTGTACCCAATTACATCATTCAATAAATGTTATAGCCATGAATAGAACTGCAAGTTGCTATTCATGGTATGTAGCTATTCACTCACATCCAGTGGTACGGCCATAGCTACCATCTGGGGAAAGCCCTCCAGTAAAATTTGATTCAATTTCAATCTGGTATGATCTAGGCAATGCCATGTACAACTTATAAGTCTTCAAATTGCATACACATACATGTACACACACACAAAACAAAACAAAAACTCTGAATGGTGGTACGGCCATGGCCGTACCAGCTGTAGCTGTCCATGAGGTATAGTGGATATATCTTCAGCTGAAAAATAGTTTGACCTGTGAGTCAGTGTGTCATATATTACAGGTACCCAGGCCTATTCTATATAGCTAGGGCCTCCCCCTTCTCTGTAATGGCCTGGAGCTATTGTGTGACTTGGTTGTGTCTTCATCCATGGGATGTGGGACTGCTGCCTTGTATAGCTAGCCCTTTATCAGAGTTCAGTACTGAGGGAGACAGTTGACGTATTTCCTTGGGTCCTTACCACACCCACAGTCACATTCCTTCCACTTGTCAGGACAGTTCCTTTAGGCCCCACCCACTCCACTGAAGGGGGGAGTTTCATTCCAGGAATCGTTGTCATGGTGCAGAGTAAGATATGGTTGTCGAGGTGGAGAGCAGCCTTGCCAGTTTGATTACTGACTCTAATTTTACACTAATCATCACAAGTTAATATAATGTGCTGTGGCCAGCTAGTCACCCTTGGGATCTGGGACTGGGACTAGTAGGTGGCCCTTTTACCTAATAAGGTTTAAGTTCTCTCCTGGGACTTTTATCTTGACCAAGTGCCTCCAACCTGTTTCAGTGTATAAAGTGCATGCTCCCATTTTCAGTTTTACCATGAATTTCAGTCATTTTATAAGTAGCTATAATGTTTGTATATAGTAAATTTACCTTCTTTTTTTTTTGCAGTATTTTCAGTCAAATTTCTAAAAAATACAGTATAGTTGGAGGCTCTGTTGACCAGTGGACTGCTAACTCAAGGTGACCGCTAAGTTAGAGCTGTACAGTAGCTAGAGATTACCTTGAGGGTGTTGTATGGTAACCGAGTTGTTCAGAGTAGCACACTGAGAAGTAGTTACTTGACACCAATAAACTGTTTCTTCTGTAGTTATTGGAACCGAGATGGATGTGAGAAAAGAGTTGATATGACTTTCAGAATGCCACTCAATTGATGAATGATAAAAAGCACTTGAACATTTGCAAGTGAAATCTTCTCCAACAATAAAGTCATCATAATCACATTCAATCCATACAGCTACACATACACAAATAATAGGGATAATATCAGAGAGTGCACTAGCACTCTCTATGTTTACTACTATTATTACTATTTTGAGGCTGAAAAATTTGTGTCATCTCTACATCAGTTATTGTCATTTAAGATTTCCATCATTACAGAGAAGCAATATTATATTCTATATTATATGCAGTGATAATATTATTATAGCTAATAATAATTCCAGCTCTCAGACTTCAGCAAGCTAATTACATCATATTGTTGCTGTTTACTAGAAGTCTCAGTGATTTACCTTTAATAGTGTCTCTATTGGTTCCAAAAAAAGTTTCCAACTTCACAAGTAATATTTTTTGGACAATCAAATTCTGATGTTGTTAGTCTAAGAGTAATTTCATAATGAGAAGCTAGTCTATCTGTGACTTTTGTAGTCATTTTAATGGCATCTCCATCAATTTCCAACCTCTCACCATCTTTGAACCAATTGATATTTGTAGGAGGAGCATTTTGAGTCTTGCAAACAAATGTCGTTGTGTCACTTTGCTCCAATTGGTATACGGAAGGGAAACCTATTATGCATAATAATACACCACTACGTACATCATCATAACAATGGCTATCAAACTATGACGTTATATAGCCCATTATAGCAATACTATCCTTGCACTAGCTGATGGGACTTACTTCACCATAGAGTCCAATATTAGTAGATATACGGTTGCCATTGGTGTCTGATGTGGTACATGTGTATATCACTGGGTAATAAATAAAAAGGAACGATGTCATATATAGTTTCAGTTTGGTAGGATAATTCACTGCAGCCGGCATATTTCCGACTGGTATGTTGAATTATATCCACTATACCAGCTCTTGTATCATAACGACCACTACTTCGTACATGACCATTAGGAAATGTGAAATTTCCCTTAGAGAGACTTGAGTTGGAGCAACATATCATTCTAAGCCTGAAGTATCTATCAGTGTCGGAGTTTGACTCTCCTAGATCAACAATATCATAACTGTTCTGTGGTTGTGCTCCAATTGTGCTGCCATATAACGGCTATTTAACATCAAAATTAGCTCTTTTTATACTCACCAAATACATTCATTGTAGTACTATTACTCCCTGTATTGCCTGCTTCATCTCTCACACTACAAGTATGCACTCCAGTAAAATGACCTCTCAGTATCCTTATTAAAATACTGTTGAGTGATCGTCTATGAGCATAACAGTCGATCTCTACAAGTGGAGGTCCATTTTTAAGTGACAGAACCAGTGGAACCAGAGACCACACAGGTAAGACGGACTGATGAGCAGCACGATAGTTGGGAGGAGAGTAGTCAGGGTACTGATCAGGAGGTGTGTAGGAGATTTATTTATCAACAAAACAAACTATAAATGGATGGGACAACAAGCATACATGCCAAGTTCATAGCTACCCCACCATTATGAACTTGCTTGGGATGCTGCTGCATATAGCTAGGTTAATAACCTGTTTTGAAGGTAGTATTTGCATTCAATTCACTGCCACACACAGACAATGAAGAATGAATGGATCGTGCAGAAGAGAAGCAAGTGTATTTCCCAGAGTCAGATGATTGTAAGGAGTTAAAATGGAGAACAGAGCTGTATTGGTTCCTAGAACCAGTGACTCCACTGATTATTCTGCCATTACTGCCTGAAGTAATCACACCAGAGGGTCCCTCCCACCTGTGGGTCACGATCACTGGCGTATCCACTGCTGGATCCAGGTAGGTGGTGCATGTAAGGTTAAGCTGATTGGTAGTGAAGAGTTGTTCATCATTTGGATTGTGTGTTATGCGAACATTAGTGGAATTTACTATAAGAAAACAAGAAAAATTCCATGGTGCTTAGCTAGCTGTCTAATAAATTCTTACTCCTGACTTTGAGATGCTTAATGATTCTCTTAGAAGAGAAACGAGTTGAGATGCAAGTATAGACTCCTTCATGTGAAGTCTTGAGAGGTTTAAAGTTCAAAACTAGTCTATAGTTATATTCCCAACAGTGACTGAATCGTCTGTTCTCACGTCAGTTCCTGTAGTCAGTACTTCATTATTGTTGGGATCAACCCACTTGACCATTGGGGTGAGGTGAGAAGTAACAGTACACACCAGGAAAGTATTTCTGCCTGCTTGTAAACAGGAGTCCTCAGGACCATCGATACTCATTATAGGCTCCAATTCTGAAAGACAGAGCAAATACATTACACAGCCACTGCAAGTGCAGATATTATTAGGCTGATATTATGGCAAGAAACTACATAGTTATAGCTAATGATTACTAGACAGAGATAGACAGACAAACAGGAGTTCATACCCTTGACTTCGAGAGTAATAGTCTCTTCAAAAACTTCCCTACCACTGGTTACAAGTCTACATGTAAAAATGGTTCCATTTAAAGTGGTGTCATTGAGATTGAATGCAATGCTTAGACTCTGTCCTCCATTTTGTCTCTTCTCCACTTCCATCTCCCCAACTCGTACCCACTCCATCTTTGTGATAATAACATCACACAGAGTGGTGGTGCAGGTGATGTCTCTTGGCGTACCAACTATTACTGGGGACTCATGACCACTCACTTTAAGAGCTGAAATGATATTATAGTTTGTTTTATGATAAGTATCCTAATGGAGGATGCTATTTAGGGTACAGCTGTTTATGACTATGCTTAATGGAAGATAATTGCTGTTGTGTTAGCGAACTATGTAGTTGGGCATACAGAACAGAATTGACTGATATAATAGCTAGCTATACATGCGCCCACACATACAGTGTAATCTTGGTTATCTTACTCTGGATTTGTACATTTGTAATGGATTTTAACAATTATTTTCTTGAGTGGTTTGCACAGGCACATAATAATTAGCAACTAGCTATAAGTAGTATCTACACTGTTCTAGGTTTACTAGCCCATAATATTAAACTATACAACACAGCATAACCACAACACATTACTTCAATGCAGCCTGGAAAAAAAGTTTGGACAAAGGTGCCTGGATAGCGGGTGTCTTGATTCGGTGGAATGGACTAGTGGAATGGAATAGTGGAATGGAATACTGGAATGGTGGAATGCTCTAAAACTTAAAGGCTTATTTCATCATGATCGTCCAGCGCGTTCAACTTTGGAGACTTCAGTGGCTTGCTCGATTTGCATGCTAGCCCCGTTCCCTGGCACGTACATGCATGCACTTTGCAGGCAGATCGAAAAAGGTACGCGTGGGAGGAAGAGAAGAAGAAGAAGAAGAAGAAAATTTAAGCACGTGGCATTTGGTTGTTGTGTGAAGTTTGGTAACAGTTAGGCTAATCATGGTGTATCTATGGGCTGATCATAGCTTGACTCTTAAATCTGTTGACTCTTAAATCTGTGATTGCTAGCAACAATTGTACCAATTCAGATGCATCAGTGTGATGCAGTTAAAGGTGGATATAGCTAGCAGCTTTGTGTTAAATATAACCATGAAAAAATTGCTTTTGCAGAGGGTTGGAGTGCACAACACAAGAGATGTGATTATGTTGATCACCTATAGTTCCCTGAGGATGTTTGCTGAGTAATGAATGAAAATACATATCTACATATCACTTGAAGGTAGCTAATAGGCATGCAGCTCTTGAGTATTGTATCTGTCATATGCTGAATCCCACATCCACATTCCATATTACCATCTGGTCAGACTGATACTGTAGCTATAAACTAATATTACTCAACATTTCTAGATATATAGCTACTCAAAAAAATGATGCCAGCATTATTTATCTGGGATCTTACAAGTTCTATATTAGGTTTCAGTAATAACAATCACTTAATTAGCTATCATACATGCAATTGTTGGTACGGGCATGTTTGTTAGCATTGAAGAAATGAATTATAGGTTAACTGGGCCTAATAGCTAGCTAGCTACTAGCTAGATCAATAGTATTGGTAGTATTCTAGTCCAGTATTCCATTCCACTGTTCCCAATCCATGGCCCTACTAGCTACCTTCAAGTGATATGTAGATATGTTACTCAGCAAACATCCATAGTAGTAGTCAACATTATCAACATGATCACGTCTCCTCTTGTGCACTGTATTCCAATCCACAGGCCTATAGCTACTAGCTACCTTCAAGTGATATGTAGATATATTACTCAGCAAACATCCATAGTAGTAACAGGTGATCAACATGATCATGTCTCCTCTTGTGCACTCCAACCCTCTGCAAAAGCAATTTTTTTCATGGTTATGTTTAACACAAAGCTGCTACATCCACTTTTAATGCTGATATATGCTATAGATTCCTGCATCTGAATTGGTACAATTGTTGCACAGATTTAATACCCATGCAATAATAGAACATGGAAGCCAAAGTCGGAACATGTGTTAATAATCTAAATCTTAGATTCCAGTATATTCCCATTCCACCAATCTAGACAATAATGTGCTGGATGATCTTGATAAGGTATGCCCTCTGAAGCATTCCACCATTCCAGTATTCCATTCCACTATTCCATTCCACTAGTCCATTCCACCGAATCAAGACACCCCTGGATAGCCGAGGTTCGACTGTATTGTTGCATGCAGGAAAGAACTCTGTACTCTAAATAGCTACGTATTATGATCCCATACTAGCTATTAGGGTAATAATCTCACCAGTTACAACTTTCCCAAGTGAGTTAGAAGTCCCTAAACTGTTAACTACAGTGCAGTTATACTTTGCAACCACATTATCAGTGGTACTCTTAATGGTAAGCATGTTATTATAGGTTGAAGTGGTACGATTCACGAGTGTCTGAGTGACTTGGTAGCCATTATGGGATTTGTTTGTGAGTCTCTCATCATCTTTCTCCCAGATGATTTTGGTAGGAGGAGAACCGTGGGACAAGAAGGAGATAGTGAAGGGAATGCGAGGAGGAGAGTGGCAGAAATTAGTTAAGAGAGGAGGTTCTGAAAGATAATTAGAAACAGAATCAATAGAAGTTAGTTAGCAGGAATGACACTATTTAATATTATATAGCTAGCTATACCTGATTCAGAAGCACGATAAAGCCCAAAGTTAAAGTCAACTATATTTCCGTTCTCATCTGGTGTCCGGTAGGTGTAGATTCCAACATCATCGGGCTTTAATGGCCTCACACTACGAACATACAGTGATCCTGGGTGGTGTGATCCTCCTCGAATAACTAAGAAGGGGTCAGAGTTTGAATGAGTGAGGTCATTCCCAAGAGGACCAATCAAGTTCCCAGTATTAAAAATGGAGGATCCCGAGAGACAGTAAAAATTAGGAATCACAAATCTTGAGTTAGTAGTCATAAGGCTGTTATTGGGGAGAACCTGTCCACCATCTGAATCCACATAAATGCCAGCTCCTGAAAGAATAATACAGCTTTCCATAATGTGGCTGGTAAAAAATAGAGCAAGTTTCATTCCTAAGCATTAAACCTTGCTACTTACCTACAACTCTGACAGTGATGTTAGCATTTCCACTGCAACCTTTTACTGTATCATATACTGTGCATGAGTGGACACCATTGTCTGTGGACTCGAGATATCGTGCAAAAACGGTCTTTGTGATCAAATTAGTCACAAAACTGTTGCCAGTGGAGGTCCAATGATAAAGGAGGCTATCATTGTTCTCTACTCCTTGCACTTCACAGGTGAGAGAGAGGGAACTGGCAGCACGATAAAATGGGGGGTCAAGAGAAAAGGATGATGGTGGAGTGTACTTTGGCTCAATGTTAACTTCCAACTCTGCATATTAATCATCAATTGCATCATGCTACAACTATAGCATGTAAGCATCAGTATTATTTGCATGACGGGAGCTTCATGCAATATTAGTTCTAGTTAGTTATAATTATGGTCAGTTATAATAGCTGTAGCTATATTATAGCTATAGTAGCTAGCTAGCTTGTTAGCTAATGATATTTTTGTAAAGACCTGTACTGCATGGCTGAGCTGCAGCTGGGAGCACTCCAGAAATCAAGATCAGAACAAGAACAAGGCTAAGTATCTCTGGTTTCATCATGTTCAGTAGCTGTATCTCAGCGGCTTCTCAAATATTTATGGGGGAGGGGGGTGGTTCATGTAGCTATGCCTATTATTATTAACATTTCCTGTTTTCAACAAAACACGCACCAATATTAAGGGTGGTGGCACACATGGTTGCATATCTCCAAAACTACTTGCACCATAGACTTTAAACGGCTATAGCTAAGTAGCTTAGTAATGCTACACACACAGAAAAAGGTCAAATCCTTGAACAGTATTTAAACTACTTCTCACCAACCACTAAACTTCACTGGCTGATTTTTGGCACTACTCTCTAAAAAATTACAGAAGGATTTGTTGATATCTATTTTACTTCTCAATTTAGCCCAGGAACTTGAATACTCACTTTTGGGAAGTCAAAAAGTAAAGTAGATACCTTCTGTAATTTGTGGAAGGGGCTACTAAGAAGCTTTAGGCCAAAAATCAGTCACTTAATTCCAGCAGTTGGTGAGAAGTAATGTTTTTTATCTCTAAAGAGTAAAAAGACTCAAAGCACCTGTAAGAATCAACCTTTTCCCTTCATTTTAGTGTGTGTAGCTATTTACTAGCTACCTTATAGCTCAGTGCAATTTTGAAGTCCATAGCTACAGTAATTTTGGAGATTTACTTGTTAGCACGTGTGTTGCTATGTGGCACCACTCTTTGAAATCATTCAATGGCATTTCAACTGCACCATATCCTGCCACTTATGGAGAAAAAAAAATTAAGTTTAGGATAAAACTTTCAAACTAAGCCATACCATACTGGATCAGCTATTAATTTTAATAACCTTGCTAGCTATTACTAAACATTTATGACAACACAAGGAATAGCTATGGGGTAAGTTTATAAAAAAAGCATGAAATGGAGAAATGTCACTGATAGATTCTACATTATTAATAGCTAGCTACATAGAAAGAGCTATATATTGCTCTTCTGATGCCACTTATTTAATATTGCTTGTTGATACGTACAGTATATTGATATCACTCATTGTAATAATTACAATAACAAATGCAAGTTGAAAATAATTATTGTTACAAAAAAAATCTTAATATGGAATAGTATCATATGTGAGCATATCATGTCTTCTGTCATTATCAGTTCCATGTCTTAGCAAAGGAGTGTAATTGTTATTGATTTCTTTGTGGCAACACTGCTGGCATTTCCTTTGAAACAGCTGCACAATATCAGTGTTGGTTTTAATCCAGCAAAAGGAGTTGAAGCTGATATATGCAGTCATGAATATTGTAGGGAGCAAAGTAATCACTTCAGCAATCATAATGTAAATGTCTCCCATGCCAACTAACATAAGGAAAGACACACCAAGTAACCAAATCAGAACTGCGTCAAAATGGTTCATGATTGCTCTCTTATATGGCCAAAAGACTGCAAAAAATAAGCCAGTTACTTGAAAGACCATGCTTGGGAGAAGCCACACATGAGAACCTCTATATAGTATCCCTGTAAACACCAAAACCCAAACTGAAACTGCCACTTTGAGAATGGGAAATATTGCAGATACAAACCGATAATCGAGTGATGTCCCTTCGACACCGTTTTTGAACCAACCTTGGAAGATGTCCATGAAATAGTTTAAGGAATGCCACTTTGAGCGCAGGATGAATTTCAAGAAGAGGACAAATGGCTTAAAAGGATACAGGACAAAAAGTATGATGGGAAGAATCACAAATACGGAGAGAATAAGCATGGCTGTTATGGCGTATGGAATGTGTTCATGCTGGAAATATTCCACAGTTGGATCGTAATAGAGAGTCCACTTTTCAATCACCTGGTCACCCCTGACTTCATACACCTTGTTTGGGATGAGAAGATTGAGAGAAATAAAGAGTATCTTTGTGTAGATGAGGTTTAAGAATGCTGCAAATGTATTGGCTATGTTGATGTATGGATCTGCTCTTCTTAGACACCTTTGGGAACACAAGGAGGTGACCATTCTCCGTATTAAATTCCAAACAAAGACAAAGGGTTTGAAGTTTCTGTTGTACAAGGAAACACTAACATAGACAATGATAATCAGAAACAATGGAATTGCAGCTTCTACATATTTCAGCATCATCAAATGGATTCCCTTAAGTGATGAGGAATCGATACATAAATTTGTACTGAAGAGATCAATTCTGAAAATCCCATGATCCAAACTAAAGAACCCAAAGAGAGTAATTAAACTATCATACAATACTACATTCGATACTCTAATAGTGTCCCTTCGTAATGTAGAATCGTAGTCGATTCCATAAAAAATTACTTGGCAGAAGAGAATCCAAACATTCCAAGGGCTTTTAGAAAACTGGACATTGAATATCATAATGATAAGCAGCAAAATGATGGAAGGGAAAGTCTGTATCATAAAATACTTAAACCATCCAAGTGGACACTTAATGCACTGTAAAGTACTCGACATTGATGGTCCATATCCATCCATGCATAGCCCACACAACCTTCCCCTACGCTTATATCGTCCACACATGTTTTCTTGCATCTCTGATAAATTTGAAGAAATAATCAGTTTGTCACATTCTCTGAAAAAATTATATGGACATCTCCCTCCAAAAATAGAATTTACTTTCTGATTGTAACTTATACAGTAGCCTTCAAGGACAGTTATCCAATCTTCACTTTTATTGTAGCAATGAATATGTTCCTCAAGTTCAGGGAAAAAATCACACCCACTATTTTTTGTTGGGGTATGGTTGAAAATGTTCTGAGGATAAGATCCCACAGAATTTTCTTTTTCTTCAGTACGTGCCTGCTGGAGGCTTTTACACTGAAGAATTGCTGCATAAAGGACACTAGTAATGGTTAGCAATGCTGAAATCTCCATAACTAGCCTTTTCTGTTAGCCATCTAGCTACTGCAGTCTGCAGGACTTTTATAAGAATAAAATTACTGATGACATAATCATGCATGATAATAATTAGCTAAGCTTATTCTTTATTGATTTTTGGATGTGTTCTCCAAATTTTGTGTGGTAAATTATTTTGTTATTATAGCTAAATTATGAATCCCAACATCACGGTATTATCTACAGTGGGTGGACTATTTCTTGATATTATTCCCCACAAAATATTGCATTATATAGTTATGGTATGTAACTGAAATGGAATACATGGTCTATATAACTATATAATGTTATATAGAGGGTCATGGTGTACGTGCCCAGATTGATTGGAGTAGCTATTTCCTCTGCAGTATTACACAATTAGCTACAACTCTGTTTGTGTATATAGCACAAATCACCACCATTCATGGTACTTTAATGTTACATTATAACCACACACGAACAGCCACCTGCATTCCTCCAACTTTCCTTCATAAACCTGCACAAATGCGGAAACCATGCATGCAGCTATTTCAACAAACAAAACTTCACTATAGCCATCACCACCTGCACTGTATGCATGTGAACTAGCATGAGGCTCTGTAATAGTGTGATAGTAGCACGCATGGTGAATTCAGGCCTCCATGCATGCATACAAGAGCAACCAGCATCCTACAATAATATATGGTGGATAAATTAAGCCTGTGCACTCTATGCAATGCAACACACACATACGTAGCCATGCATATAGCCTTTCTCCAGCCATTAAATGTATGATAGCTAGCTACGTAAGGATTATTGCAGGAGTGAATGATGGAGATAATTTTATGGTTAAATCGATAATGCATATTATCCATAGCTAGCTAGCTATTTGCAATGCTTGGTTGGATTGTGGCGTACTTTTCATCCACTTGTGTCCCTATCGTTATATTGTTCTATCTGCAGCGCTTGTTCCAACCTTCATAGCTACTGTACACACCCTTTTCCCCTTAATACAGTGGAACCTCCGATAAAGGACCCTCCAAGAAAGGGACAGCCTCTCTACAAGGGACACCTTTCATGTCCCCAAAAGTTAACTCCCTATAGTGCTAATACATTGAGAGAGGACAACCTCCTTACAAAGGACATCCCAAAGCGTCCTTTATTTGGAGGCTCCACTGTATGCCCAAAAGTATAGCAGCTCTGCATGTATAGCTCCAGATGTCACAGCCTTGTTTAAATTTGTTGCCTGACATGCTCTGTATTCAAGTTCAAGGAAAACACTAGCTGTACGATCAGCAATAAATTAATAGCTCATGCACATGCAGTCTGTAGTTATATTGTGGCAGGATCAGTAGACTAGGTATGTAGCTAGTTACCCCTGGAAATTTGAATCATTCCAATTTAGAGTTAAAAAAAAAATAATTAAGCAAAGGGTCCATATAAAGATATCTGGACAAAATAATAATCAACTGTAGCAATCATCAACTCATTAAAATTATAGCTACAAAACTCACATAATGAATACATACAAAAGACTTAGTAATAGCAATACAAAAGAATAAGCAATAGCTACACAAGAGCTAGTGTATTATGGCATCATAATCACGTGAGCATAGCATATCATCAGCTCCATGTGAAATCAAAGGAGGGAGATTATCGTCATCATGATTCTTGTGGCAGCAATGTTGGAACTTACTTTGAAACAACTCCACGATATCAGTGCTGGTTTTAATCCAGCGAAGAACTTTGAAGCCAATACAAACAGCCATTAATAGTGGAGGGAGCCAAGCAACCACTTCAGCAGTCATAATATAAATGTTTCCTTTTCTATTTAACATAAAGGGTAACAAACCAAGTAACCAAATCAAAACAGCATCTAATTGGTTCATGACTGTTTTCTTGTATGGCCTAAATATTGCAAAAAATAAGCCAGTTACTTGAAAGACAATGCTTATAAGAAAACATGCATGGGAACTATCTGTGAATGCAAAAAAAACAACTAAAGCTGCCACTTTGAGGAGGGGAAAAATTGCAGACACAAATCGATAATCGAGTGATGTCCCTTCGACACCGTTTTTGAACCAACCTTGGAAGATGTCCATGAAATAGTTCAAGGAATGCCACTTTGAGCGCAGGATGAATTTCAAGAAGAGGACAAATGGCTTAAAAGGATACAGGACAAAAAGTATGATGGGAAGAATCACAAATACAGAGAGAATAAACATGGCTGTTATGGCGCATGGAATGTGTTCACGCTGGAAATATTCCACAGTTGGATCGTAATAGAGAGTCCATTTTTCAATCACCTGGTCACCTCTGACTTCATACACTTTGTTTGGGATGAGAAGATTGAGAGAAATAAAGAGTATCTTTGTGTAGATGAGGTTTAAGAATGCTGCAAATGTATTGGCTATGCTGATGTATGGATCTGCTCTTCTTAGACACCTTTGGGAACACAAGGAGGAGGTGACCATTCTCCGTATTAAGTTCCAAACAAAGACAAAAGGTTTGAAGTTTCTGTTGTACAAGGAAACACTAACATAGACAACGATAATCAGAAACAATGGAATTGCAGCTTCTACATATTTTATCATCATCAAATGGATTCCCTTAAGTGATGAGGAATTGATACATAAAATTGTACTGAAGAGATCAATTCTAAAAATCCCATGATCCAAACTAAATAACCCAAAGAGAGGCATTAATATTTCACAGGATACTTCATAGAATGTGACATTAGATACGTTAGCAGTTTCTCTTCGTAATTTAGAATCGTAGCCGATTCCATAAAACATTATTTGGCAGTAGAGAATCCAAGCATTCCAAGGGCTTTTTGAAAATTGGATATTGAATATCATAATGACAAGCAGCAAAATAATGGAAGGGAAAGTCTGTATCACAAAATACTTAAACCATCCAAGTGGACACTTAATGCACTGTAAAGTACTCGACATTGATGGTCCATATCCATCCATGCATAGCCCACACAACCTTCCCCTACGCTTATATCGTCCACACATGTTTTCTTGCATCCCCGATAAATTTGAAGAAATAATCAGCCTGTCACTTTCTCTGAAAAAATTATATGGACATCTCCCTCCAAAAATAGAATTTTCCTTCACATCATAAGTTAAACAATAGCCCTCAGAGATATTTAGCCAATCTTCACTATTATTGTAGCAATGAATATTTTTCTCAAGTTCAGGCAAAAAATCACACCCATTATTTATTATTGGGTTATTGTTGGAGGTATTCTGAGGATGAAATCCCACAGAGGTTTTTTTACTGATCAGGCTTTCTTCAGCAAGTGGCTGCTGGAGGCTTTTACACTGAAGAACTACTGCACAAAGGACACTAGTAATGGTTAGTAATGCTGAAATCGCCATAATCTAGTTATAAATGCACTCTGCATGACTCCAAGAACTCTTATAAGGAAGAGCTACTGATGATATAATCATGCACAATTATTATGCTCACTCTTTATGTGCATAGCTAGCTACTTGTAGGAAATTTTGAAATTTGAACCTTACTCCACACAATACAATACTTCTAATATTTATTTCACTGAGTAGGGCTTTCTATTACATAGCTAATAATGCATAATGCACGAGTATAATTATGGCAAACAGCTGCTTTCCTTCAACTTTCCTCCACAAACATGCAAGAATGTAATGCAGAAACCATGCAGCTGTTCCAACAAACAAAACTTCACTAGCTATAGCCATCACCCACCCACATTGTCTCAATCCTACAATCTAGCTATATTTATACATTGAGGTAACCTCGTATCCATGGAGGCTCTAAATTAGAGCCTGCATGGGTATGAGGCTAACATTGAGGCTGCACAGTGCAATAGTGTAATAATAGCAGAGACCACAGGAGTTTAAGTTATCATAACAAAATTAATTATGGTGGGCTTGACCAGATGCATGACAGCAACTACAGTGGGTGGATTGCAGTGATCTTGCAACATGAAATCCAGAACACCAAACCAAATTCACATAGCTTCCTTTTTAATTAAGTACAGCTCAATTATATACAAAGCCACAATTAGGTCATGTGAAAGGAGGCTATGTAAATTTTGGTTTTGTGTTCTGAATTTCATGTTGTAAGACTACTGCAATCCACTGTATAGCTACCGCTATACTATATAGCTGTGGTTAATTTAGATACATTGTAGTGATAGGTAGGGTGTGTACATGTAAGAATAGTAGCTATGGCATATAGCTAAAATAAACACTGAAAATAATTTTGAATGGCTGTTATTATAATGCGCATGATATCGTGACACTGGAGGTGCATCATGATAATTATGTAAGGGTTATAGCTAAAAATAGAATGGTATCCTGGTAGCATGAGTGCTTATGAAATGGGTAGCTAATTCAGCTATGAAAAGTTAACAGTTTTAGCTATCGAATAAAACCCTTGTAAGATTACTCACAGTGTTTGAGACAGGAAATTATTTCTTAGGGAAGTAGATGTTTTGTGATAAAGCTTTGTGGAATGCAACTAAATATTTGTCTTTAGCTAGCTATGTTACTATAATCACTTACTCCTGTTAATAATGTTGTCTAAAAATACCATACTGATTTTAATACGTACCTGCATGCTGACAAGAATTAACTTCTCAATCTGGCTGGCTAAATCTAACTATAGGCTACAGCTTTGTTGGCATCAAGAAAGAAAAATGTTCCAGTGATAATTTGTGGATGGGTGTTACTTATAGGGTGGCAGTTTAGATAGGCATATAATTACGTATGGGCAATCAGTCTTGCTGAATAATCAATCAAGGTATTATAGCTAGCCTAGCTGTTGAGGTGAAATGTAGTCAATATAGTTAGCCACTGAAGACTATGAAAGCTGAGAGGGGCATATATTAAAGTTCTTCAGATAAGACTTGTGGCTTCCATAGTAGCCTGTCAACAGGATATACTCAAATCATGATTGGGCAATTACCACTACCCACAGATAGCCTAAAAACAGCAGCTGGCATGTATGCAGCTAGCTGCAGCTCACCTTAGAAGTGAATAATAATAAACACTAGGGTAACAAGGTTCCATTTGTGTAAGGAATGGTCTGGCAAGGGCTAAATGAAATGAACAATTCAATTAATGATTAGTGCTTAACAAGTAATATTAAGGAGGGGTTGAAGCATTCCAAGCTACTTCTCTCCTAGCCATAAATATACGCTGGGAGGTGGAGATGGCGATTTTCCCTGAAGCATCCAACAACAATTGGGAACAGTTTGTGTAAGCAGGACAGAGTTTCAGGTTGGTGGTGGCCCAAAGCCCCGATTACTCAAATCATAACTGGGCAATCAGCACTGCCCACAGATAGCCTAGATAGTTTAGAAACAGCAGCTGGCATGTACCAGCAGTCATGTAGCTAGCTAGTAACCAGGGCCGCCGGAACCGCTCCGGCTGGTCAGGCCAAAACCGGACCACTCGTCGATCGAACAACATTGGTAATGGTCGTCAACATTAAAAAATTGCCCACGTGTTCAACCGTTAATATAGGCGGGTGTGGTTATAAAGTGGGCGTGGTCAGTAAAAATTTTCCGCGCGCTGACGCGCGCATATTCAGCCTGACCACCTCAAAATTGCTTCCGGCGGCTCTGTAGTAACTAAGGTACTTCAATCATAGCTATCAGTTAGACCCTTTCTTAAACAACAACAACAACAACAATAACAACAACAACAATGTATCAAATCAAAATTATTGCACGGGTTAACAATCGTCTCAAAAGAGAGTACACTGCTTAATATTATTAAGTTCTAAATTCAAACTGAATGTCATGAGATTAGGCCTTGGCAGATTATCATAATAGGCACTCAAGAATTATGCTGGTGCTGCTGATCAGATGACCATAGTCATCTTCACAAGTATGACAACACACAAAAGTACACACACACACACACACACAAATCCACGTGCACACACACACACACACACACACACACACACACACACACACACACACACACACACACACACACACACACACACACACAAATGCACGCACACATTGATATACGTGCATGTACGCCAAAAGGGCACACTATAATCACAGACTAAATCCTGTGGTCCAGCTATACTCGGCTCTCTGACTGGACAGTGTTATTGTTAGTTCCCCCAAGAAATTCCCCAGAAATTATCTCATCTGCCCATGATTATAGTCCTCACACAGCTACAAGGTTTGCAACAGAACATTTACATAGCTTCCTTTTAAGTGTAGCCCAACTCTAAAGCCATAATTAAGTCCTTTGAAAGGAGGCTATGTAAATTTTGGTTTTGTGTTCATGTTCCTTAGGTTTATCAGCTACAGGGTTTTGCAGAATCTTTGCAACGGAACTGCTTTAGCCAGTAGTGGTCAAGGCTATTGTACTCAACTATTCACTCTTTCTTACCTTATAAGGAACACTCTAGCTCTGTCTTGTTGCAAAGATACAGTGGATTGCAGTAATCTTGCTACATTTTTCACTGTAATTCTCTTGTCCCATTACCCCAGTCTGGTTCTATAGTTCTCTAGTCAGTGTAACTAATGGAATGGTATAATTCCTGGAATTAAAAATCCTGGATAATAATTTGCAACATTGGCCAGCAAAATGTGGTACAGCCATGGCCGTACTGGTCTTATAGGTAGCACTGGCCATTATAATTAAGTTTTCAAAATGAACTATGCTGTACCAGTAGTCACATGAATTAAGTAAGCAGCTCCTTCCAGTTATTTCAGCAACTGGTAGCTAACCACAAATGACTATACTGACCACAATGTAGCTTCATAATAACTTGGTCATAATGAGCAAAAACCTGGAGTCAGGACAAAATTCCTGGACAGCCGAACATACCTTGAATTGGGAAATTTATTATCAACAATAGCATGTTACATGGATCCAAATAATACGTAGGTGTGTAGTGCATATTGAAACTTCAATTAGCTCCATCATTACTTAAAAAACAAATAAACAAAACAATAACAACAACAACAAAACAAAGCAAAATTTAAAAAAGAAAAAATAAACTAAAAAAAAAACAAAAAACAAGCAAAAAAAAATAGCAACAACATTAATACAAGAATTTAAAAAAAATCTTTTGGGAATCTTGGGAACTATTAATATATTCATAGGCTATCTGGTAGATTTAATTGGCCAGTCCCAAAATTGAAGCTCTAAATCCCACTTTCTTTTATGACTGAATAACAATTAACTTAACCTAGTTGGTCAGGCCTGCATGTAGGCCTGACTGGCCTGACCTGTTCCAATGCCTATACAGTTATTAAGTGTTGCAGGAGTAGCCAGATACAATCATGTCACAGTCATGCAGTGATAATCTGGTTGAGCTAGCTAATAAGAGAAACCAACAGAGACAACTTAGTAACATATGCAAGCAGCTTGTCTGCCTGGCTACCTTATGATATACCATCACAACCTGACTAGAAAGTCAATTAAATGGAGTTCAGTGTTCTCCCTAGCATCTAGTATCCCCCTCCCCCCCTTTGCTGTATACCTGGGTATAAGCCATGCCATATTGCCACTATGTATGCCACCTGTGTCTACACTGTAAAAACAAAATTAATGTGTAAAAACAACCCATTTTTATGTTATCTGTAGTTGTAAATTGGAACTCAGATAACCTAAAAATGGGTTGTTTTTCTTTTTACAGTGTACTATCCTAATGGTCAGGTTCCTTTATGTTGCTGCCTATTGTCACTTGAATGCATGCACATTAATGGACCTGACCATACTGGACTGCTGGACTGATGTCCAGTGGGGCACCTGCACGACCTCTACATACTTTCCTGCAGAGCTACACAGCTGTAAGATAATAACTTTAATGAGCAACTTCCCAGTAAGATTGACTCATAGAGCCTCACTAAGCAATTAAATTAAAGCTTCAGCCATGTTCAAAACTCCCTGCTAAGCTCCCCTGCCAGCTACCCATAAAACATTATGTACGCCTAGTTGATTATTACCATCTACAGGGCTATCCAATCTATGCAGGGTTCTCCCCAAAGGGTGTTAGCACCACTCTGATGGGGCCCATTTTTCTTTCATGTGGTTAAAATGATGTAGCTATTTTATAGCCATAAGAATATCAAACTTCTTTAATGTGGTATTCAAGCACCACTCTGATCAGTGTCACTGGGGAGAACCTGTCTATGCCTATGATGGATGTATCTGCATTGATTGAACTTATCTCTTCTGCTATTTCCTGACTGTTCTAGCATGAGCTGGCCTAATGCCCCTGCCTCTGCAATGTTGCCCGCTACAGCCCCAACGATCCAGCTCCGCTCGCCGATGAGTTCTACCTGGATGACGGTAACATAGTCTCGTGAGCCAGCCCCTTCTTCTGCAATACGTCTGGCTCGCCAGACTAAGTGTGGGGCTCACTCAGGCTCAGTCACCCCTATTATTTTGATCATCATCAAAGGGACTCTTCAACATAAAAATGCCTGCAAAAAATAACTTCCATAGCTATAGCACTTGCCTTTTTCATATTATCACATTATTCATACACTGCCAATAGCTCAATACAATGAAAGGACAAAAGATATAGGAGGCACAAAGTAAAGAAGCAGAAGGAAGGAGTGAAAGCTAGGGACCCCTGAAACTCTTGGTCTTAGCTGACCATTCTTCATTAGATCAGTATTATTCTGTTTTGTATGCTTTTGTTGTTTCATTATGTCAGTTTATTGTTGCTAATAGCTACATGCATGTATTACACGAAAAATATATATCAGGCTTCTCTGATGCAATGAGCAATAGCAGAGGTTACATAAGGTCAAGTTCAAATTCCTGAGGATTTTTGTTTGTAGCAACCCAATATAATTAGGATCATATTCAGTTCTTCTCTCACTGTAAGCTGTCATAGGTGCTAGGACTGAGGCTAGTCCTAGAGGATCTTCAACTAGGCTCCAACACAGTTTCTCCAAGCATCACTGATGCAATGCTAAACACCAAAATTAATAATTACATCATTATGATGTAATTTTTTCTGAACACGACACTATAAAATTCCTCATAGGTGCAGTGAAGTACATAGCTATTATTACTCGATCTGTGCATGAATTGACTGTAGACAAGAATCCAAGAATGGCAGTGGTTACAAGTCAGCCTGTGAGTATGGATGGTGAAAAGATAATTGCTGAGGCTATTTTAGGATATCCATTATTTCGCAATCATGCGTGCTGCAACGATAACTCCTCTTCCTGTTTTGCATGTACCTGCTGTACTGATCGACTCTACTTGACAAATTCAAGCATTGTGTATACAGAGGGCTTACCATTTCCACGCACCTATGGAGATTTTCGCATTGATCTCAGGAACATTGGTTATATCAAGTCCATCAATGACATAGTAGCTAAAAGGGACTGCATCAGGACTGAAGTGCGTGGGTACAGCAAATTGATAATCCAGGTGAAGGACGACTCTCCCCAAATGATGTCACTGAGGTGGTGCTTCCTCTGTTGCTTGCAGTGGGATGTTGATTCAGTTGTATTCATCTGCCAGAATGGAGACGAATTTGTGGAAGCCGTCAAGCTCCAAATGGCTGCTCTGAATATTAAAATGTGAAGCAGAACAATGCAGTTCCCCAATGGACATTACTGGTAGAAATCTCTGATAGAGCTAGCTAGCAAGCCAACATGAATTAATTTTGGAGAGAGGTGACTTTGGTTTATCTGATACACATGCACTTTTTTCTAGTCTCGCGAGCCAGCGGAATACGTCTGGCTCGCGAGACGAGCTTTTTTTCCTGCGCTCTCTTGCCAGGCCTGCTTGAAATGCACGAGATCGTGACATAAAGTTCCAGTTCGACGATTGGCCACGATGCAGTCCAGAACGGTGGAAAAAGAGTTTAGCTAACCATGCATTTAAACAAGTAGTTGTAGTTACTGCAGGTATAAAGACTGCCTTCAATCTTATCCTATAGGTGGATGGGCAACTTGTGGGATATCACTAAGTGGACCACAGATTTTATCCACATGAAGTTTTCACAATATTACACATATTATTCTTCTGCAATGACTTAATTGTCCTGTACTGGTGAATTGCAGCTCTGGCAAAGACATCAGACTTTGGTTGCCAGCCTGTGGACACCACCAGCAAGAATTCCTCATTGTTGTCCTGCTGAGAGCTAGCTATGTTAAACAAGAAAAAAAAAAGAAAAAGAAAAAAAAAAGAAAAAAAAAAGAAACAACAAGAAAGTTATCAATTTCTTACTATGTAGCTTATGCATAGTGTTTCCCATTTTTTCATCAGAAGAGTTTTGATCTGGGATGACTGCCAAATTATGTTGGTTTCTTAGTGAATCAAAAGGAGATAATAAAGTGGAGGGGTTAGTAATGCTACATAAGTCTTATCTGATAATCATAACTAATACCTTGCAGAACATGTTTCCTACCCTGGTATTATGTAAACAACAGTGATCAGCTGTATGCAACTTTGGGATCTGCCAGCTGTTCGGGAGCTTTGATAACTTAGTAAACTTTATAGAGAAATTAGTTAGAGGAAAGAATCGGCAGTTCCTTTCCAGAAACCAATCCGGGTTCTGTAGGTAGACGTTCCTTCACCACCATTCGAAATTTAGTAGACACTCAAAATAGGCGTCAGGTTCGAGAACTGCCTTTATAAATATTATATGCACATATGAGCCCTGCATGCTCTAATCAGATTTCGTGGAAGTGGTTAGTAAAGAATGCCAATTCATGATAGAAGATATCCAAAATTAAGAAGCCAAAACAAAACAAAACTAGCTAGTTTTAACACTAAAATTACAAAAGAGAATAATTTTTTGGGGGGAGGATGGGTTTTCATCCATGATAATAACACCTTGATGTATAAGAGTTCTTCCTTCGCACCAGGTAGAATAGGTGGTGATTCTTGAGCATGGCACATAAAGTATGCTTATAACGAGAAATTTAGGTTCTCCGGCTCGTGTGTTCAAATTAGGACGTCTCTGTTTAAATTCTTCTGGGCTGTATAGTTCCTTATAAGATGTTAGCTATATGTGATTAGGAAAGTGGAATACATCTATCTTACATATACAATGGTTGCCATGTATGTGCCCACTTCCTCTGATGACCCCTTAACCATTTACGCAAAGTTTGCTGTCCTCCTGTGTCTTTGTGGCACAATTCATTACTAGTGCATCTTTAGCTACAATATTTTAGAGTTGAGGTCCCTATGGTAAGGTTGCCAAATTAGATGCTGTTAGTATAATGTGTATACACCTTGAGATGCAGCAGCAGATTGTTCAATAATGATTGTAGTCTCAGCCCAGCCCCCACCCGGAAAGGAGAGGGGGCTGGGCCGAGACTAGCCCTAGCCCTTTCTGGGTGGGGGCTGGGCCGAGACTAGAACATCACTTGCTTCCTTCTCTACATAATTATTTTTTGGAGTATCAACACGATACATGCAATGAGGAAAATTCAATTTCCAAATTCCATCTATCACCCACAGTGTACCACAACCTGTATCATTATAACAAAAGATAACCTATTATTGCTATAGCTACTCTAATATGATTTTACTTGCATCCAGAAAAGCAATTTGAGTATGGGAATTACTGAAGTTCTTCTAATAGACTCTACTTTTTCAGTTCTCCATTGTAAAATAATTCTGCAGTTATTTCTCGAGTCATTTCTGTGTAAATAAGTGATATTTAGCTTAATAATGATGTCATACCCATGTCTTTGGAAAGATTCAGTGCTACATTGCAAAGACACCCATGAATGATTACTGTATTGAAATTGAATTAGTAAGTTGCTATTAATAACTTATGCCAAGGCACATTGAAATTCCAAAAGAGATCCTTTAGCATACACTGTAGCTATCAGTTGCTTCCACAATATTGCTAGTCATTGGGTAGAAACGAAATCGACTTATTTCCATGAAAGGAAAAAAAATTATGCTAAATAAAAAGGCCATGTAGGGTTAGCCTATACTTTAACAGTTTCTGTCAACAAAAAGCTGCCTTCAATAATAATCCCCACATCACTGCCTCCCACCAAGCTGCTTTAATTGTTCATGTCAGTATAAAAGTGTTCTGCTTGGTTCCATGAGCTTCCCCTCCAAGGTGAAATTCCTAGATGAAACCCTACACACACACACACACACGTGCATGCACAATCTTGGCATAGTTGTATACATGCATCTATTCACCATGCACACCCAAAAGGGCACACTATAATCACAGACTAAATCCTGTGGTCCAGCTAAATCTACAACTCATCTCTCTGACTGGACAGTTAGTTCCCCCAAGAAATTATCATATACACCAATTGGCAATTAACTGCTTTAGTTATTAATTCTGTTGTCCCATTACCCCGGTCTGGTTCTATAGCTCTCTAGTCAGTGTAACTAATGGAATGGTATAAATCTGCCAACCCCTGTATGGAATTAAAAAACCTGGACAATTTACGTACTAAAATTCCCTGGATTTTGGTTTTTTTATTTAGCTTTGTTTGTATTGTTTTATTTGTTTGTGTGTTGTGTGTGTGCGTGTGTGTGTCTAAAGTTAAGGTATGTCCAGCTGTCCAGGAATCGTGTCCCGACTCCAGGATTTTGCTCATTATTATAAATTATAAAGCTACATTGTGGTCAGTATTGTTATTCATGGTGTATATAGCTACCAGTTGTTAAATAACTGGAAGGAAGCTGCTTCTTCGTGTGGGGTGTCTAGACTCAGTGGAATAGAATACTGGAATGGAATAGTGGAATGGAATACTGGAATGGAATACTGCCTATACTAAATTAAACTATCCAGCCACCTGACATTAAAATTGATATTTAGCAAGCTAACTACCTTCAAGTGATATCGGTGCTAGTGTATCTTTCTGGGAACTTTTTATTCTCCTGCAGGAAACTAATCAGTAAACATCCTCAAGAACTGTTGATAATATAATTATGGTAGGAACAAGTGGTCAGCACTATAGCTACAGCCATGGCTGTACTGGTCTTATAGGTAGCCCTAGCCATTGTACAGCCATGGCTGTACTGGTCTTTAAGGTAGCTCCAGCCATTATAATCAATGGTTGTTGTACCAGGGGTGCGGTGTCGTGGATTGGAATGGAATAATGGAATGGAATACTAGAATTCAAGATTATTTTATGATTTAAACACACACATGCTCCTTGCCATAGCTCTCTATCATGCATGGGGTATTAAATCTGTGATTGCTTGCAACAACTGTAACAATTCAGATGCAGGAATCTGTAACATGCATCAGTATGATGCAAGGTGGATGTGGCAACTTTGGATACCATAGATTGAGGATCATGGTCATGTTCAATAAAGAATATGAGAATAACTGTAATTACCATGTACAATAGTGTAAAGCTAATTACAAGTAAGCTGTAAACAATGAACATGAAATTGTAAACACAAATTATTCTACATGGCAGACATGAATGTTCTCAGTGATAAGCATAAGCATGAAAAAAAATTGCTCTCACAGCTACAGAGGGTTAGAGTGCATAAGAGGAGATGTGATCATGTGAGACTACAGCTACCTATAGCTACCTATAGCTGCTGACCACTTGTTCTTACTATAATTATATTATCAACAGTTCTTATTGATTAGTTTCCTGCAGGAGAATAAAAAGTTCCCAGGAAGATACACTAGCACCGATATCACTTGAAGGTAGTTAGCTTGTATATCAATTTAATGTCAGGTGGCTGGATAGTTTAATTTAGTATAGGCAAAAATATTCCATTCCATTATTCCATTCCACTATTCAATTCCACCGAGTCTAGACACCCCACACGAAGAAACAGCTCCCTTCCAGTTATTTTAGCAACTGGTACCACGAATGGACCACAGTGTAGCTTTATAATTTATAATAACTCAGTCATAATGAGCAAAATCCTGGAGTCAGGATAAAATTCCTGGACAGCTGGGCATACCTTAAATTGCGCGTGTGTGCGCGCGCACGCACGCACGCACACACACACACACACACACACACACACACACACACACACACACACACACACGCAACAAAAAACAAAACAAACAAAAAATAAAACAACATAGCTAATAAAAAAAAAACAAAACAAAAAAACAATAACAATAAAAAAATTTTTTTTGGGGGCTATCTGGTTTCATATAGTTGGAGCAAGATTCAATTGGTCAGTCCTAAAATTGAAATGGAGTTCCCCAAGTAGCCCTGAGCTAATTATTCATATATAGATGCCCATTATTCAAGTATTTTATTCAACATTTTGCTCCCTATTATTCAAGAGACAGCCCCCTATTATTCAAAACAGAGTGATGACAACACTCTGACTGACTGACCAATGTGGCTAGAGACAAGTAATAAGGATCATTATTAAGGATGTACATTGACAGGATTGACAGTCATAACTATTACATAGTTCATTAACTCATCGATTATTGTACTGAAGCATCAAAGATGTCTCAGTTAGAGCCTATTATTCAATTTCTGAAAGAAGCTACCTATTATTCAAAAAATTATTCCTGAATAATTAGCTCAGGCCTATCCCCAAGGACACGTCCTTTTATGAAAACAACCTTTAATCCTAGTTGGTCCTGACCTGTTCCAATGCCTATGCAGTTAAGTGCTGCAGGAGTAACTATTACCAGATACAATCATGTTAGTGATAATCAGAGGGAAAATCTGCTAATTAGAGGAACGGGGGGGGGGGGCAGTTGCCCCCCTTACCCCCTTCTTCCTATGCCATTAGCCTGGTACAATAATCAACCAAGGTAATAGCTAGCTAACCATGTGAGAGCGAACCATGTGAATTATAGCAACTGCCATGTAGCTAGCCAGCCACTGAAGACAGCCAACAATAATTATCTAGGCAATAACCAAGGCCACTACTCTGAGAAACCCAACAAGATGCTCGTCCCTCTATATAATAGGACTTCTCATTAATTAAGAATAGGTGAAATTTTTCCTTATCAGATGGGGAAACTATAGATACTGGAATAGCTATGCTTTATTAATGACAACACACACATGCACATGCACACACATAATGTCTTGGTCACAGTTTACATTCTCATTATTATGAGTCTGCTGATGAATTAGAGTGCCATAGACTTTGACCCATACTTTATATCCATGCCCAATGATTTTTTGGAGACTTTACCGATAAAGTAACCTGCAGTATCATAGGAAGCGGTAGGAGGGAGGTTTGCTCGTTTTATTTACTTATACTTGAATCAATTTTTAAAGTGGTAGCTATAGATGAACCCAAGCCAAACCATCCTAGTCATGCGCATGCGCATTTGAGGACTACATAAGCTATGCACACCGGCCGCACGGTGCGAGTTCGAGTAACGAAGTCGTGCAGTGAATAGCAAAGTCGCGGTACATTGCAGCAAGGTATTGCAGCAAGGTATAATCGAAATGGCCGACGTCATCAAGAAAGCAGGTTAGCTAGCGATAGTCTCGCGAGCCAGACGTATTGCAATATTGTGGAATATAGATACGTCTAGCTCGCGAGACTAAGCTAGCGAATAGCCACAGCTAGCTAAATAATCGGGGGGGGGGGGGGGGGGGGGGGGGAGAATGCTCCTGAGATTATGTTTTAGGTCAGAGGGTCCACAATTTCATGCAGTTATAGCTGGCCATTAGCTAGCTATAACCATTTTTTACTATTGAAATTTGCAGATATTCAGAAGATTGTGAGCACCATTTTTAGTGAGCGTCATACAAAGTCAACACAGATAAAATCTCCTGACCTCATCAAGCCATTGAATGAATTCAGTGAAGAGAATTCAAAGAAAATGTGCGATCTTTTGTGTAAGCTAGCAGAAGTGAAAGGAGGCTTGAAATCTGCGGTTGACTTGGCCATGGACTTCATAACCAAGGATCATCAGGATCTAAGTCTTATGAAATGGGCTCTGGAGATATACTTGATTCACTGCAAAGAAGCGCAGATGTTAGGAGTAACCATACCAGAATTGAAGGATCAGGCCGAGTTCTTTGACTTGGTACCAAAACGTATACCCTTGAGCAACCCTATCACTCCTGACAACATGAAAGATGTTGAAATTCTTGCCTACTTCCGTGAAGACTACGATCTCAATGAGCACCATTACCGCTGGCATCGCGTTTATCCCTACGGAGGGATACTTGATGAAACTGGAAAACAAATTCGTACTATTGAGAGGCAAGGAGAGATGTTTCTCTTTATGCATTCCCAGATGATTGCCCGATATAATACAGAATTGATAAGTTGGGGTCTAGACATGGTTCATCCATGGGGCTATGACGATGTCCTCTCTAATGGGTATATTCCTGTTCCAACACTTCAAAATAGTGAAAATGAAAATTATGGTGCTAGGCGTCCATTTCGTAGGTGGTATGAGATCGGTTCCAGTAATGTCGACAAGAAGACTATGAAAGAATGGCGCAACAACATATTTAAGGCTATCGATGAGGGTACTTTTAAAACAAAAAAAAATGACAGTAAAGGAGAAATCGAACTCACCAAGGATACTGCTATGAATCTGGTTGGTTTAGTTGTTGAATCTCTGGCAACTGAAGTTCAGGAAGTTAATGAAGGAGAGTTCATTGATCGAGACTTGTATGGATCAATACACAATGTTGGGCATGACAGGTTTGCAGAGCTTTCTGATGGGAACAAGGGGGTAATGATAAGCACTAAAACTGCCATACGAGATCCATGCTTTTGGATTTGGCACCGACACGTTGATGACTTCCGCCGAGTAATTGTCAATAAGTATACACATTCTCTTGATGAATACATTCCAAAAGCGAAGATCAAGAGTCTCAAGATTATACCTCGAGAAAACTCCAATACACCAGAAGGGGGCATTGCAACTTTCCTTGGTCCACCTCTTCTCCATCTCAAGGAAGTCAATGCAAAACTTGACCACGAGCCGTATAAATGGGAGTTGGTTATTAAAAGCACTCGTTCTCCCCCTCCATCAAAAGAAGAGCCACAGACTCTCACAATTCGAATATTCATTGCACCAAAAATGCTCATCCAGGACCAATTTTCTTGGATCGAAATGGATAAGTTCACTTGCATGCTCACTGAAAAGAAGCATCTGATCACCAGGAAGGATACCGAGTCTTCTGTAGCTCGTAAAACACCTGAAGAAGGAGAGCCCCTGAATGCGTATTGCTCGTGTGGTTGGCCGCAAAGCATGATGCTTCCAGTTGGAACACCCGAGGGTATGCCTTTTGTAGCATTTGCTATGCTGACTGACGATGAGCTGGATGAGGCAAGTACTATAAGATAATAGCTATTGAGAAAGTATCATTGGGGGAGGTGGTTTGAATGTGATAATTGAAAAAATAAATAAAAGTCATTTAATAGACTTGGGTAGCTAATAATTTTCTTGTATTCTACATGCAGGATGATACACAGTCACTTTCTTTTTGCGGAGCAAAGGATAACACCTATCCAGATCCCCGTGGCATGGGGTATCCATTCGACAAGCTATGGGAGGAGAGGGCTAACTCAGATCTTGGTATGGAAGAAGTTGTGGAAAACAAGCGCCATATAAAACTAAGTGAATTTACCATCTACCGCAAGCCGTATTCTGGTACCACACGTAAATGAGTGCACAGATCCTTGGGAAACTCTCTGAACAATGTATAAAACTTTGGTATACTATTGCTAGCTGAATTATTACATTATTAAGTTGCAATGATATTATAATGAAGGAGCAGATACGGAAAGGAAGGATACATGTAATACTGCACCCCGGGCAATGTTTGTGGGTACACAGATGAATGCTATAGGAAACTGAAGACAACTGATAATTAAGTGTACATTCATGCAGTATATGTGTAACTAATATCAGCTAAATGTACTCACTGAGTTGTGAAAAATCTAGTTTGATTCTCATGGAGTCTTCCCTACATAGCTACTGATAAATTTTTCACTTAGCTACTCATGACTACAGACAGAGGTATAATTATAGCTACTATAGGTCTGCATGCATGTACACCCATCTGGATATTCTCATCACCATTATCAGCTACAGTTCATTATGCTTATTATGGATAATAATAACAGTGATAAAAACTATCACTAAAATGAAGTTTAAAATTTTTTTGTGATTTGGCAGAATACAGTTATGAGAATTAGTTTGCAGATAGACCTCATAGCTACCTGTGCAAGAAACAAGATCATTTCAGAAATCATACAAAAAATGACAACAAATAAAAACAACAAAAACAACAACAAAACGAAGATTCCCCATACCAATTAATCCAGATGAGCAATGATCCAATCCTTGATCAAGTTCTGGGCATTTTCCTGGCCTTTATCATGAAGAACTTCATGAAAATTATCATCAAAGCACTAATCATGTGAGATTATGAGCATCCATTATTATCATAGTAATCCCAACAAACAACAATTTGGCATAAAAAGTGGAGTGTGGCCACTACTCCCCCAGGGTGGGTTGAACCACGCATGTGGTGGTGGGGGCATGTTTGCTCGTGAAATTATTCATGAGTTAATGAGGCGGGTAGTTGCACTGGCTACGAGATGCTACAGTTGAAAACTACAGTTTCATACTGACTAGCACTTCCTACTCTACAACTGAGGGCAAGCCAGACACTCACTACTGTTGCAGAGAAACTTAACAGCTAAGCAGCTATGCCTTGATCTTTTTTTTTTTCACGTCAATTTTCTCGAACTACAGGCTTATGTCGACTGTCTTTTGTGCTTATTCCAGTTGTAAAGATGCAGGGCAACTATAAGAGATTTTAGCCAGAAAAGCCAACACTCTTGAATTTTGATCGCGATTTAACCATTGATCGAGCCATAGCTCTCGCCTAGTACACTATACAGTCAGCACATGGCTGCAGTTCTAGAAAAAAAAAATGGATCAAAGCATGGCTGCTTAGTGGTTAAGTTTCTCTACAACGGTGAGTGTCTGGCTTGCCCTCAGTTGTAGAGTAGGAAGTGCTAGTCAGTATGAAACTGTAGTTTTCAACTGTAGCATCTCGTAGCCAGTGCAACTACCCTCATGAGCAAACACGCCCCCGCCACCTTAAAAAGGATATCTAAGTATAATATTGACATACCTCAAATACTTTGTCTTCAGCAGGTGTACCAATATTGTTTGAAATAAATTCAGAGGCGGAGAGAGGTACCATCTGGTCTAGTGCTCCATGTATAATCAGTGCAGGAATTTTAATATGTTGTATCCTCTCTCTTGCAATGGGAATTTTGTTCATAAATTCAACACCCCACTTGGCCTTGAGATTTCCGTGGTACACTAATGGATCATTTGTGTATCTTCCAACCTAAATGATTGAATGCATAATAGAGCTAACCTAACAATACCATCTATCAATTATTCTGTTCAAAGATCATCTCTGATCTTCAGAGAAGTAAATTGCTAGTTAAAGCATATAGTCATGTACTTTGAATGCCAGCTAATTGTACTTAACACTGCTTTACTTGCCCAATAAATTAGATTGTGTTCAATTTCATTTTTGCTTGCCAATCATACAATCATACCATATAGTTTGGCTTCATTTAGCTATACTATCATTACCTCTTCAGGAATAGTGCTGATAAAGGACGTATCCACGGGTTTAATGCCACTATGAGGGGCAAAAAATGCCAAAACTCGTGCAAAGAATTTCTACAGAAACACGATAATTTTTTATGAAAAATAAGTCTTGTATTTATTGAGATATGCCACCCTGCAGCACTAAGAAATTTGATATCAAACTCACTATAAGTGCTCCTTCACTTATGTCCAAGGCAGAAGAACTAAAGATAATCCCAGAAAACATATCCCTTTCTTCCTCAGCAACACAAGCTGCGATCAATCCTCCCTAATATATATGGCTTCCACAACTGTCATACATTCAACTGAGGTAGCGTACATTCACTAAACCAGAACTTACCATTGAATGGCCCATCAGGTAGCACGGTATTCCAGGATGTGCCTCCTTGAACTCTTTCACATGAATTATAACATCACGGATATATGTATCAAAATCTTCAACATAAACTCTTTCACCACCACTTTTTCCATGACCAACTGAATATAAACACAATATACAAAGTCTCTAACTATTTTTGCATTCATCTGGCACTATGATATTCTATTTTGCTGATTCTGATGGTGGTTTCTATGAGGCTATATTTCATACTAGTTACATATTAATTTCTAGGTGTACAAATTGACTATTGCTGCTATCCACATGCAAACAGTGAAAAGAAAACATGAATAGGTTCCAAGGGCAGAAAATTTCATACCAACATGCATGGGTACTCATTATGTGGTCCTTGAAAATACTGTATGTGATTATACAACCATAATTATACACAGCCACATGGCACTATTCATCTCTAGTGCTACAAAAATTATGGGGGGGGGGGGGGGGGGGGGGGGTGGAGTGGCCACTTCTAAATTAGCTACTCCTCTTGGGCTGGATTCCCCCTGTGATGTGGACCACCATGTGCCATTATAGCAGTAAGATCAATAAATATAATATACCTTACCATGATCATGACCAAATACTATGATGCCATTCTCTGACAATACTTTTGCTAGCTCTTGATAACGTCCCATGTATTCTCCAATGCCATGAGCAATATAAACTAAGGCCCTAATAAATGATAATAGAGGTGCTAATGACGCTGCTATGCGATAATTGCAGTTAATCAGCTCTCACTTAGCAGTAGCCACTAATCAACGAAACAAAACAGGCTGTCTTTCAATTATGTATTATGAGCTCTCTTATCTCATCATAGGCAATGGAACAGGTCGGGTCAGTCAGGCCAGGCCTGACCAATATTTTGGGAAAAACAAGTTAATTAAGGTTTATTTAAAGTGTCCTATGATACTCAATTGAGTCTGAGGGATTTCAGGCCTGACCAATTGAAACTTGCTTCCGATACCTCTGTCTCAAGCTCATCAGTCATCACAGAGAGCTAATAAACTGCCTTGCCATACGTTATAAATTCAATTCTCTGTACGGATCCAATTTCTAGCTAGCTACATCCAATTTTAATAGCTAGCTAGCTAGACGTCTAATTTTTTGCAGTCGAGCTTAGCTAGCTAGCTATCTTACGATACCTGACGTTTCCTGTTGGCATCCAGCGCCACACATAAAGGCTTATGTCACTCCAAACTGATAATCTAGTTTCACCGGTTTCTCCATCGGATAGGGGGCTCTGATCAGTCATTTTGTTTTGTTTACGATGTGGTTTTGTAATTGTGGGGAGGGAGCCGCGCCCATGCGCGTGCGGGATTGGAAAGAAGGCTAGGCGTGGCCATTGCGGTGACACATGCGCACGTTAGCTGGTCCGTGCTAGTCTAGGTCTCCAAGTAAGCACCCTTGCTCTTGTCCCGAATTCACTTGTTGCACCTTGGACAAATGTGTTTCAATCAAGTATAACCAATGCTAAAAGTGAGAAATTAAGAGCAGCTGCTGACATAACACAAAGTGAAATAACAACAGTATTGTCATGTTGAACATACATCGAGAGATAAAAGAAATACTACAGGAATTTACTGAAAGAAAAGATGATACTGGTGACCATATATCTAAGCTCATAGACCTAATGGATAATATTGCTATTGTAAAAGGTCATCTTGAAACTCTTTAGCTAATATCATTAGCTAGCTATGTACTGTACAAAAATATTAAGGTGGATCTAGCTAACCAATTTGTATTTTTTGTTGCTTTGTTTTACTTTTTTTTTTGCCTTTTTTTTGTCCATATTGTAGCTATAAAGTAGTAAAATGATAATAATTATAGTGTGTGAATTACCTTACTGTTTCAGGCTTGTGATAATCTTGCTTGCAGCAGTCTTTGTTCATGCTACTCAGCTCTCTTGTAGCCTCAGCTCTCACTGTTCATGGCCTTTCTTGCTTCATGCAAGAATATACTCACTGATGATTGGCAATGTGCAACACTTTGTGCATGTACTTTGTCCTTTTCATAATCAAGGACTTATGAAAGCATGCTAGTAGTATAGACAGCCGTAGTTATTTGTATGTAGGAATATTACACTAAGTAAGCCTAAATTTTTGTTTCAGGCTATCTATCATTCATGTTGTAGCTCTCATTAGTCATCTGAACCTTCCAAGATATAGGTTATCACGAGATACAAGATCAGATGTGGGCAGTGGAGCTGAAACAAGATTACCACTAGAGTTTAGTACAGCTAGTGGCCTTAGTAACTGCTGCAAACATACATGTGATAACAGTGGAAGTATAGCTAATGCCCCTACCAGGTTTTTAAAAAGCTAATCAGGATTTGATTGCACGATATTAATTTGACAAAGCACATTAATTCAAAATCCTCCTGGTGCCACACCCATGACCACACCCTTATAAACCAAAGAGCATGAAATAGACCCTGAATTTAATATCCTAGTTATCTGACATTCATACGTAAAGAAAGTCAGTGGCACTGTAGCTAGTAGTTTTAATAACAGCATATAAAATTTCAACTTCTCAATTAGTCCTGGCTAAGGAGTTCCTTCACACTATAGGTCTTTCCTAGGGATGAGTTGCACTGCCAATCATCTAGGATCTTTCGCACACACTTCTTTGCCACTCTCGAGATCTCCCTCTTGCCATCATGGTAGGAATCAGAATTAGCATTGAAGGTAATGGAGTTCCACTTGTATTTTCCATCTTGCAGGGCAAATCCTTCTCCTATAGCCTTTGATACATCTGTGTCCTTTCCAAAGACATTCCAGTAGACTGCGCCGTGTACCTGGCCTGGGGCCTCATTCTTGTACTTCTTGACTTCATCAGAATCAGTCCCTTGAACTACAAGGTAGGCACTCTTGCAGTGCCTACCATTTAGCTGCCAGTCCTGCAACATTTTCCCTTCGACCTGCAGTCCATAGAGAATGAATCCAGCATAGTTCTTCTCACTACTACTGTATGGATGTGATCCACAGGAGAGACGAATAGTCTTGAAAGACAGATCTGGATCCTTTGACCTTGATGATATTACAGTGATGGTTTCAGAGTCATCTGATTTGGTGGTTCTGGCAGCAAGACAGATTGGCTTCACTTGATCCATACTTTCAACTCCAAAGTCATCAGCGCGGTAAAGGAGCTCTTTTTGTCCGAGGGACACCAAAGACAGCTGTCCAGATGGTATCCCATACTTGTGGAGTGGGTCACTATCCTGTAGAACGTTCTCACGAAAACTGATGTGGATATCGTCTTTCGAGGCTCCTGTAGACTGAGCATATTTCTCCTTCACATCTTTGACAGTGTCTGCGTTTCTCACAGATACGACTAAAACTTTACCACAGCCTGTTTTATCCGAGTGGGCCATTCTTAGTCTCGCGGAGCTCGCCCTTTCACCTTTGACTCCCCCGGCCCCGTAGCCTAGCAAGGGCGGGGCTCACTTTCAACCTCTTCTCATATTAAAAGAGTACCCAACAACTGCTGCATCATTTTCTGGCAGGTGACTTCCTAAGTTTGACAGACTTGTTTGCCTCTATAGCTAGCTATAACATTATCATAATATTGCACCATTTATTATTATTATGAAAATCAGTAACTGGCTCAGTTCATAATTTGAGTTCACGGTCCTTTGGCAGAGGGGCAAAGTGTCGGAGTACCATCTCTTGTGTGACCTCTTTCAACGAGGCTGGACTCCATTTAGGCTTGTTGTCTTTATCAATTATCACAGCTCTTACACCTTCATAGAAATCCTTCCCAGCCTGCAATGTATGAAGTGTATTAATCTGCAGTATAGTGAGTTTATGGATAACTTACGATGCATGCTTGACTCATTCTGTACTCCATCTTAAAACATTCAGCGAAGGACATGTGAGAGCCTTCTGTCAGCTGATGGTGAGTCACTTTCATAGCAGTGGGAGACTATAAGTAGTAACACAAGATAATTAAGTACTCTGCAAAGCACAACATTATATAGGACTTACCATTTTAGATAGAGTCTGTCATTTTCAATGTATATAGAGAGAGGAAGAAAAGAAGAAGAAGAAGAAGAAGAAAAAGAAGAAGAGGAAGAAGGATAATAGCTATTTGGTCAGTGCAACTCTGACATCAACCACAGTTAGCTTCACAGAGACAAAGGAATCTGATGAAGCCCTGAGGAGATATACTCTACAATCAGGGTTCCATGCAGAGGGAGGAGGGACTCTGAGTGATGACGATGTCTAAAGACTTTACCTCCAGTTGTTTATTGGCCCACTCAGTGCCTTCTTTTTCTAGAGCTTCTAGGATATCCTCAACACTGCTCTGGTTGAAACACCTGTCAAGTGGTGAGGGAATAATTGTAAAGTAGCTACAGCCTGGACACCATTATCATAATGGGCTTATAAATAATTCTGCTGTGTTCAATTGAAAGGTGTATGCATAAGATTAGTCCCTCCCTACCTGTTAATGGAGTTCATGTGAGGATCTAAAGAAAAACCTGCTTGAGGGAACTCTTGAAGATTCTGAGGTAATCAACAGAAAATAGTGAAGTGTGTACTTAAGCTATGAGTTGAGAAAACATTGGCACCCTGTGGTACCACAAATAGGATGTGTGGCCAACTGGCATTACCTTTGACCTTTGATGCATAACAGGGAATTATTATTACTCCTAAGAGAATCCAAAGTGCAACATTTTTTTAATATGCACTGTACCTGCTGATGGAACTTGTCCAGTTCTTCTTGAACTATTTGCCGATGGGAAGCAGGATCTGCCCTAGTCAGAAATCCATCTCCAGAGCAGAGCATGGTTAAGTGTTCCTTCAATGCAGGAATCTTCAGAACAAATTTAACTATTATTAAATACGTCAGCTATCTAGCTAGCTCAATCATGTACACCTCCTAGCAGTGTGATTAGATCTGGTGATTACTTAGTGGATATTCACCTGATTTCGGGGAATAAAATGAGTGGCCACTCCAGCAAAGATAACATCTCTACCCTTCAGTCGTTGACCTGCAATAAACACACATTGTTATAATACCACCTAGTGCACCATTCATGGAGGGCAGCAACAATGATGTGGTAAAATATTTGATAGTCCTGATTCTATATGCTGTCAGAGGAGCCTTGGTATGACAAGCCATATCATTACACTAACATTCGTGTAGCTGCCCAAGATCAGTCATAGTGCTCTACACAATAAGCCTGGACTACTGATACAAGAAGATTCCGATTTTCTTCTAGGAATTGGCTACATGTAGCTTGCTCTACTTTCAAGAGTACAATTAATGTACTATCTGGTAAGGAATAATTACTCCATGATCCACTGAATGGTATTGTATATTATATATATATTATTGGTGATACTTTACCAAATTTACTTTGCACAAATATAGTTGCTAAACACACCTGTCAGAGCCAAGAACATACCCAAACTCCCTGTGAGTCTGGGGAGGAAGTAAGACCCTCCTACGTCAGGAAACAGACCAATGAAGGTCTCTGGCATAGCAAAGAGGGTGTGTTCTGTTGCCACCCTGAAGGGTCCATGTACTGACACACCCACACCCTGAGGAATAATGGTAGCTCCTTATTAATATATATCCCTCCCACTATCACTTACCCCTCCCATTGTTATGCCATCTTGAATAGCAATATAAGGTTTGGGAAAGATACCTTTAGAAGAAGAAGGAAAAAAATAATTTTTGGTGTATAAGAACTGGCACTTATGCTGACAGAAGTGCCTCATATATTGCAATTGGACATAGAAAAATGTCTGAAAGTTTGGTTTTTTAAGTGCCTCATATCTATACCATTGTGATTGGACATAGAAAAGTGTCTGGAAGTTTTTGGACATTTTTTTTTTTTGAGCCATGTAGTCCATGAGGGGTTCTCATTATACTCTTCTCCAATAATGTAAACATGGCTTGTACCTGTATAATGGTTCAGGATGTACTCTTCTTGGAAAAACTCCTTTGCCAAACTTCCTCCAACCTTACCAGCTTCAGTGACAGCTGCAGTGAGAAAGAAGATCTGTGATGTGCACACTACGGAATCTGTAGTGCAGATTTCCCTGCCAATTCCCTTATGGAGGACTTCTTTTTTTTCAGGTATGTGTGGACAATGTCACTTTAGCACTGTAACATTGCAATTAAGTTCACTCCTTCAGGACTACTGTAGATTTCAGGATGATTATCTGAGGACCCAAGTTAGTATTCCAAACGTAGCCCTGTTTGGATAAAGAAACTTGGGCTAGGTCTATGGCATTCTCATGAATTGTTACAGCAATGGACAGTAGCACTGAGACAGAAATCAAACATAGGGGCTGTACCTCTAATGTCACCACCAGCACAGAATGCCTTTTCACCCTCTCCTTCCAACACAACAACCTTAACCTTGGGGTCAGCCTCGGCAGCCTGCAAACATCGAACCAAACAAACAAAATAAAATATATGTGTGACTAATACTGATGTCTTTTTACTAAGTGGGGGGAAAGTCCTGATTAGAGAGGTGTGTCTTCATTACACTGAGGGGTTAAATTGTGAGGAGAATGTTTGAAAGATGAATGGTGGGAAGGGGTTATCAAAGTGTGAAACATTAGAAAAGAAGGCACGGAGTCCTTACCTTTAAACCCTGAGACATCAATCTGATCATGTTGATGTTGAGAGCATGTAGAGCTCGAGGTCTATTCATCAGGAGAAAGGCCACACCCCCTCCAGAATCAGTGCTGTATATGACCTCCTGAAAGAAGAAAGAGAAAGAGTGGAGTAATTTCTGAAGGAATAGTTGGCAAGAAGTAGACTGCCTCACTTCTTTCAAAGTGTGATTCAGGGTTCTCCCCAAAGGGTGTTAGAGAGGTGCAACCACTCTGATGGGCCCTTTTTTTTTTCATGTGGTTTAATAGCCACAAGAATATAAAAATCCTTTAATGCACCGCTCTGATAGTTTAACTGGGGAAATCCTGTGATTTACTAAGCATCAATGTATTATTTTGTGTTTGTGCATGGATCAGATACCCACTCCCTTGCTCACTTAGTGCACACTGAGCTGCAATTTCTTGGACTTACTTTGCTACTATCACTGCTGGTCCCACTGCTGTGTGCCATCTGACCCTGGGATAAATGCTGAGTCAGCACTGTACATCTCCTAGCAGCTGAGCTTGAGCTGCATTTGAAAATTTTACACTAAACATTCACATGCTGTGCCTGCCTGCCAATCTTACTCACACTACATTCAATAGTGTGCTCTATTTAGAAGAACCATCCCAGGATCATGGCAGTATACAATGCTAGAGTGTTAGAACCACCTCACCTGCAGAAGTTACTCTTCGCTAAACCAGGCAAGGAAGTAAGCAGCCTTGGAGATAACGCCATCTTGCGCTATTAGCATCATGTGATACCAGCAATGTACTTCCAAAGATTAGAAAGTTAATACATTTGAAATCTGGAAAAGTATGCGTTGGTTTGAATGAATCATGACATTCTTGCAAGCATCAGGCCCTAGCTCGTGTATCGATGTCTACCGTGTGATTCTCATAGCTATCACAATATGCAAAAAAAGGAGAAAGAGAGAAAGAGGGAAAAAAAAAAAAAAAAAAAAAAAAGCCTACAACACCTGCTGTTCCCAGGCGGTCACCCATCCAAGTACTGGGCAGGCCCGACGCTGCTTAACTTCGGTGATCAGACGAGAACCGGTGTATTCAGCGTGGTATGGTCGTAGGCAATGGAAGTTAATTGTACTGACATTTTATAAGGTAAAGCGGGGCTATTTCGAACGGCGGGGCTATTCCGTAGGGTCAAATATTTTCAAAACTCCACGAGCTTACGAGCTCTATTTTGAAAGATATATTCTACTAGATATATTCTACTATTATAGTAGATTATGTCCCCCAACATTGAGCTCAGAAATCTCAGTAGTTTCAGAAATATTTGAACCTACGGAATAGCCCCGCCATTCGAAATAGCCCCGCTTTACCTTACTCGATAGCAATTGACTTTTACTGGTAAAGGATCTGACATTGACAACTAATGCACTGGAAAGTTAGAACTTTCAGTATATCAATTTTTTGGTCAAAGTCGTGCAAAGTGGTTTACTACTTCAGCCATCTTCACTTCCTCACTAGAAGACTATAACAATTAACTTTCTGTTACATATAATATTATTGCCACCATCCAGTTTGTACACCATATAGAGTAGCTCGCTTTGCTCGCAACAAGGACCTAATGTGAACTGAGCTTTATCTGACTCTTGAATGCTCTTTTTTTGGTCCTATTCAATTGCTTCCCTAGACAGTTCCATTATTCTTTTCTATGTTATTCTCAACAAAAAATTATAATGTCATGAAAGATTTACAATGTAAGTTTTGGAACTGATCCCCAAAGGGATGCCTTCACTCAGAATACACACCAGTAAGTATCAATTTGGTGCCAGCACTTGATAATTAGCATATTTACCTGATACCAACCCGGGATATTTAACGCATGCGTGCGCGTGCGCATTAAGGAATTATCAGTACCGTTGATGACGAATATCAATGAAGCAGGAGTTTATCTTATCGAAGTGGTTCACACTTATTTTATTGCTAGGTATTGGCCTTTAACTAGTTATTTTCTGTAATCCATTTGTATTTTGATTCCCTGAGGGCAGATTCAGCAGCGGTGCAAGTGCTAGTGGATGCTGGAAGTCGTTACAATGACAATGTCAACTGCACTGACTTCCCAGAAGCAGCTAACCTTTCCATGACTGAAATAGAGCAAGAAATACATAGGTAAAGTTCAGCAAGGTAGCTAGCTAGCAAGACTATCATTGTGCATAGCTAACAATGAACAACATTACAACTAGCTACAGCTCAATAAGAACAGCTGTGTGTCAAGTTAAGCTGTGTAACTTAAGTGGCAATGTGCTAGTTATCACAGGACTTCCTCCCTATGGTCATACTCTTCAATAAGTATAGGTATCCTTTAGTTGGGTCGAGTCAGTGCTTGCGAAAGGAGAGCGAGGCTCTTGATCCTTCTATAGTGTAGCCTACACTAATTGATCCTCATAGAACCAGCAACGATTCTCAGTAATTTACAATGTTTGGCCTAGGGCTGATTATGTAGCTTTATTTAGCATCCTCATGCTATAAGGCTTCATCATTATGGATCATGTTACTCTGCATGATGACATCATGGAACGTCAAACATTCTTAACTAGATCAGACATCGGCAGTGTTTTTAGATCAGACAAATCTTAGCAAATGAACTAGTGTGTGTGTATGTGTGTGTGTCAGCATGAATTATAAAGTCCATGTGCATTTTGCTAGCTACTAGGAGAAGTAACATAAATTTTAATCATGGAAATGAAGCTGAGCTGCCCTTAATATATACCTATGCGGCACTACCCCCCCCCCCCCCCAACTCTACAGCTACATAGCTATGAAGTCCTAACATCGTTTTCTTAGAAGCCACCTTGTGTCCATTGTTTATTAATACCTCAGATGATATTTCGGAAGTAATTCTAACAAATATGCATTAGCTATAAGCATGTGTAATGAATTTTTGAGTGCAGAGGTTCTCATAATAGAATTGATACGTAGCATGGCTAGTCAGTAATTAAATTTTATAGATACCTGTTACAGGAATTAGAATAGATCTTACCATACAACATTACTACACCTGATTTCTTTGAACTTTGCAGTATTCACGGGGTCTATCCACTTTAGGAGTAGCTGCATACATAGTTAGAATTTCTACTTCGATAAGCTATTTTATGCATTATACAGAAATGGTCGGTGTGTCCCCTATATTGATACTATGATTGGCGGTGGATCTCGTCCCAATCCTTGCGATGTATTTTATGAGTCTGGCATAGACACTGTCTACTTGCCTGGTAGGAGAGAATTGCAACCCATCAATAACTTTTTCAGCAGTGCTACCTTTCAATTGGATACTTTGCCAGAACCATGTCGGTAAGTTCAGGCACCAGTACAGAGCTGGAGCCGGCTCATTTGTAGTGGTACGGCCATAGCTACCATCTGGATCTGGAAAAAGCCTTTTAATTTCAATCTGGCATTATTCAAATTGTATACACACACAAAATAAGAATGGTGGTACAGCCATGGCCATACCTGCTGTAGCAGTGCCTCTGGCCATGCAGTATAATAGAGCAGAGCTATGCATGTGATCTCATTATTTAGCTGAAAGCTATTAGTTTGACTACAATCTCATGTATACACTATAAATTAGGAAGACAATCATTTTTAAAGTGTATAGCTGTGTTACATATTAGCTATACATGTAATAGTTAACCCGCTTTCTTGTCTCCTATAATTTATAACAGAGTATATCCTGCATTGATTGATAGCATGGGTCCTGTATACAACTGAGACACATCCATGCACTATCCAGTAATATAGATTCAAATTCACATACAGGTAGTAACCCTTCCTCTATAGCTAGTATGTATTTCTAGTATTTTAGATAGGTTATTATTTTCTTCTTTTTTGGCTACATGTGATCAATTTCATAGGAGTCTTTCATTAAGGACTATTTGTTACTTCTACTACATCCCATGTGGCAACATCACACATGTCCAACTTCCCAATTCAGTGTGTCAAGATGCATGCTTTAATTTCCTCCAAATGTGTGGAACTGTGTTGACCCAAGCTCTTCAGCTTATTGCGAGTTTGAGGGATGTACTAATGGAGCTGAGAATTGAGTTTATTGACTGCAATCAACCAGATAGAGGATTTGGGAACCAAAGTCATTGCTGCTCTGATACTGGAGTGCTTGGTACAGGTTAGTGACTTAAAATTTAATAATAGCTAATTGGAATTCAATAACTAGTTCAATCTTTTGCACATACCCTCCCTTGAATATCCAGTTGATGATAGCACTACTGATGATAGGACTGATATTATTGCCACTACTGGTCCAAAATCTGTGGTAGTTGAAGTTGTGTCAGTGACTGTGGCCTTGATAGCACTGATTGGTACAATTATTGGCATAGTAATAGTCATGGTCATCTGCAATATTAAGAGAAAGGCAAAGAAAAGCAGAGATGGTCTACACCCAGACTTTATACTGGAATCCAGGTATCATTGTAGTAGTAGAATTAAAGACTATCAGGAACTAGATGTTGAGAGGTGTCAGGAACTAGCTGGTTTAGCATATGGGGCTGTATGACATACATGGGACCAGCCTTTTGTCCATTGTAGAGAGGTTATCTTGTTCTTTGGTTTTATTATTATTTTTTTTTTTTTGTGTAGAGTGTACAAAGGTATAGTGGAGGTTTGTTCTTTTCAGAACATTCACTATCCCACCCACTAATAAGCTAGGAGACCTGCAGTAATCAGTCTATGACTCAAGTTTCCTGTGCATGAAAATTTTCAGATTGCAATAATTATTTTAGTGGTCAGTTCCACTGTGATTATCATTAGTTATAATCATCAGCTCTGTGATTCCACCTGACTAATTTTGGTATCTTATCTTTTAGCTATAATAATTCATATGAAAACACAGATTCTCATAGATATGGTAAGCATAGTAACATTTTGAAGCAATCTATTGTACTACATAGCTACTTTTATTAGTGAGTAATTCAATGGGAGAAGGAAGTGTGGCGTCAATATCAACAGGACAAGCTAGAATTGTCAGAAACCTCTCTGAGTCTAATCTGCTCATACCTGGTCGTCACATCCAACTAGTGAACATTGTGGGGCAAGGTGTATGTATTTAGCTTATGACACTATAGCTACCACTTGATACACATGCATAATCATCATGGCTTAGGTGAGTTTGGAGTAGTTTATCGAGGCAATCTCACAGGCTGGCAGGGAAGAATAACAGCAGAAGTGGTTGCGATAAAGACATTGAAAAGTACAGTCATAAGATGTAAATCTCAGTGCAAGAAAATGCCTTTTTTTTCTAGGCTACTTCTCAACAAATGACATTGATGATTTGATGAGGGAGAGTGCAAAGCTGCAGAGGTTTGACCACCCAAATGTCTTGAGTTTGATTGGTGTGTGCATTGATGCGGGAAAGCTCCATACATTGTTATGCCCTTCATGATCAATGGCAGTCTCTTGACTTACCTGAGGAAGGAGAGACATCAGTTTAAAACTATTACTGACACACATGAAGATGAAAACTCAATGGTATGCATGAATAATATAGACAACCCAGTGCTTATTTTTTCTCCCTAAAAGATTGAAGATACTCAGAGAAGGTTACTTTCAATATGCTACCAGGTTGCTAAGGGAATGCGTTACCTTGCGCAGCAGAAGTTCATTCATCGAGATCTAGCAGCTCGCAACTGCATGTATGCTTTCACCAACAATAGATAGCTCTGCTAGTTTTAACCTTTTTTTTTTTGTGAAATTAAAGGATTGATGATCATTTCGTGATCAAGGTGGCAGATTTCGGTCTGTCTGAGGATATCTACTCCAGGAATTACTTCAGACAAGAAAAAGATGGGAATGGATCATCTGTGAAACTTCCAATCAAGTGGATGGCATTGGAGAGCCTCCTGGATGGCATTTTCTCTGAAAAGACAGATGTGGTAAGGCCATAAGTAATTAGAATGAAAGTTACTAGATAATAAGATAATTACATCAAATTATAATTATGTTTAGCAGCAAGCTATACTTATCCTTATATCAATCAATCAATTCATGATTTCAGTGGGCGTATGGAGTGACTTGCTGGGAGATTTTCAGCCTTGGCCACACCCCTTATCCTACAGTTGATCCACACTCTCTGATCAGATTCCTTCAAGGTGGAGAGAGATTGGAAAAACCTACCAATGCAGCCAGTACAGATATGGTGTAAGTGCATGCTAATCAATCAATTAAGCTACATGGACACCTTCACTCTTTGTTAGAAGAGTGTATGTAGTAACTTTAGTTGGATAGCTAATTTTCATCTTTTTCTAGGTATGAGTTGATCAAAAAATGCTGGAATGAACTCCCTGAAGATAGGCCCTCCTTCGATGACATGGTAAATGAGATCAACTCATTGCTGGAGAAAGTGTCTGGGTACCTTGACTTTTCAGCATTCTCTTAGAGAAAAATTAATTGTCTCTCACTCTTTTAGAACAAGAAAATTGAAGTTAGTTCTCCTTTCCTCCCTATTATTATTACTCAGTCATACGTAACATGCAGTCATTTTCCATAATAAAAATTACAAATAGTAGCTACCTGAAGCACAAGCTAGAATGCAGTGTTGCTCCAAGTATTAAGGGGGTAGCTATCTCCAAATTGAAAATGCACACTTCAAAGCCAGTCTGCATGTCTGCTAGACAATATTGTGCTGCAGCTAATGTCACCCCCTATAACTTTTTTCAATTAAGCAGATTCAATTAGCTAAGAAGACCAGACCACCTTCACACTCCCAGAATTTATGTATTCCAGCTATTTCAACCAGATATATCACCTCCTTCCTGGCTCATATAAGTGGTAGGTGGCTTTTTGCCACTATGTAGGAATGATCAGCTGCATGTGTCAGCCTCTCAGGCTCCAATTGAAGTCACATGCAATCTCAAGAATGTAATTAAAATTACATGCAGCCATGCAGCTATATGTACCAATAGAAAATATAGCTACCTCTGTAGCCAGCACTGCAATAGTCATACTGGATAAACAACAATGCCACTTCAGAACTTTTGCCTGTGGATAACACTGCTCCAAATAATCACAGGTATATATTCCTATAATTATGGGCTACTAATTATAGCTACTATGATCATAAATTTCATAGCTGCACCTCTGTGTGTGGATGGTGGGGCTGGTTTTAATGACACTGAGAGTTGTGAAGACTTTCCAGAAGTGGCTAATCAATCACTGACTGAGTTGCAACTACAAGTAAACATGTATGTAAATTAGCTATATAATATGTTATGATGAGTGGTTATTTATCCACATAGTATACATATTGACATTATTCTTTTGTAGGAATGGTCAATGTGTCTTCTATACTGCATCTTCTGATCATAATCCCTGCAATGATTTCTATAGACCGAATGTGGACAAATTTTATTTGCCAAGCAGTAGAGCAAATGAGAGTATTGAAGTACTGAATAATTTTGTTGCCAATATTGCTCTTTTAAGGGACTTTATAGTGCCTCGTTGTCAGTGAGTGCACCTGAATAAAGATAGCTAGCTATAGTTAACTGCTTCCTATTAGAAATGAACAACAACAACAACAACAACAACAACAACAAAAAAACAACAACAATAAAAAAATAGAACAAAAATGTGCTAGTTCACTATTCAAAGTGAATGAAACTTCTAGCTGTATACCACAACACAGTTTATTAAAACTAACTAGAGCATCTCTCTATTAAATTTCTAGGGATCCTATCACAAGAGTTATTTGCTACCACTACTTTCCTCCCTATGGCAATGTGACACACTTTAAACCTCCTAACGCACTGTGTCGAGACATTTGTGATTATATCATTGAAAGAGTTTGTCCGCTAACATTTATGATAGCTGCCTTGAATCTTCAGTTCATAAACTGCAGTCGACCAGGGTTTGCACTTGGTTCTCTTCCCCACTGTTGCTCTGATGCTGGAATAAGAATAGGTACATAATTATCAGAGAGTGCGGTAGCACTCTCTAAGTAGGGATGGCAGGTCAAAGTCCATAGGACAGTATAAACTAAAAACTCTTCTTTCTCTTCTACCCTTACTCTACAGGTTCTCAGAAGGCTACAGTGAATTATTATATCTACAAAGAAGAGAGGAGAATGTTCAAAAGCCAAAAATTCATTCGCCAACATAAGAAAAAAACGAGTTCTAAAATTGACTTTTCGTTCTTTTTCTTTATCAGAGAGTGCGCTAGCACTCTCTAAGTAGGGATGGCGGGTCAAAGGTCATAAGACTGTATAAACTAAAAACTCTTCTTTCTCTTCTACCCTTGCTCTACAGGTTCTCAGAAGGCTACAGTGAGATACTACTTCTACAAAGAAGAGAGGAGAGTGTTCAAAAACCAAAAATTCATTCGCTAACATAAGAAAAAAACGAGTTCTAAAATTGACTTTTGTTCATTTTCTTTATAATAATAATAATAAGGATAATAAATATAAGATCGACGCCCCGACTTACTGGCTATAGTCATCAAAATTCTGCTTTGGCCATCTGTTAGAGCGGCACCTAGAGGCTGATCTTTTGCTCTTAGTTTTGACTAAGGCTCTACTTCACTATTCGATAGCACTGGCACTAGCTAATCTTTCTACGCCATTTTGAAGCGTACGTCGTTAGGGGGCGGGGCTTATGGGCGGAGCCACGTAAGCTTCTTAAGCTAGCTGAGCTCGGCCGGCTATAGGTCTTCAGTTTAATCGCTATTTATTCTTATCTGATGATGTTACAGTCACTCCTTGCTGAATTACAGTACAGATGTTCATCTTATAGTAGTGTTTATAGCCAGTACTTGGTTGTAGTGCAGTCAGCTCACTTCACCATGCCATGCACATGTCATTTACATTGCTGTTGCTGTAAAGTAAATAATAGACAAAACTTAAATAGCTAAACAAATTCTTCAACCATGCAGAGACTGTGTATGTACCTACAAAAGAAAGAGATACTCATGTCACATTAATAATCACTGCATACTCTCAGTTGAAGTGACAGTCAATACTGCCACTCAACTTCAAGCACTATGAAAAAAGGATAGAAACAAGTAAGCGCAAAAAATTTCTTCTAAATAAAAAGGTTAAGTAGGGATAGCTTAAAATCTAGCTGGGCTATAATATAATGTACTGCAGCCTTGTATGAAAATAATCCCTACTTTTACAACTGCCATAGCTAGCTATAGGTAGTGGATATAAATGTAGGGATTATTTTCATACAAGGCTGCAGTACATTATATTATAGCCCAGCTAGATTTTAAGCTATCCCTACTTAACCTTTTTATTTAGAAGAAATTTTTTGCGCTTACTTGTAATAATAAGGATAATAATAATAATAAGATCGACGTACCGACTTACTGGCTATAGTCATCAAAATTCTGCTTTGGCCATCTGTTAGAGCGGCACCTAGAGGCTGATCTTTTGCTATTAGTTTTGACTAAGGCTCTACTTCACTATTCGATAGCACTCGGAACACAGCTGCTAATCTTTCTACGCCATTTTGAAGGGGGCGGGGCTTATGGGCGGAGCCACGTAAGCTTAAGTTTAGCTATAGCCAAGGTCTTCATTCATTATCTGATGATGTTCCAGTCACTCCTTGCTGAATTACAGTACAGATGCTCATCCTATAGTAGCATTATAGCCAGTACTTTGCTGTAGTGTAGTCAGCTCACTTCACCATGCCGTGTACATGTCATTTACATTGCTGTTGCTGTAAAGTTTTATATCAACAAAACTTAAATAGCTAAACAAATTCTTCAACCAGAGACACTGTATGTACCTACAAAAGAGGTTTATGTAGAGCTGGCTTTGTATAGTACTGTACTGTAGCCTCCCTCATTCAACTTCAAGCACTAAGAAAAACGATAGAAACAAGTGAGCGTAAAAAATAAAAAGGTTAAGTAGGGATAGCCTAAAATATAGCTGGGCTATCTATAATGTGCTGCAGCCTCGTATGAAAAAAATCTTCGCGATATTACCTCATAAAAGGGGTGGGGCAATTAATAGCAGTTCTCCTCATATAACACCTGCACAGGATGTGGCCATTTGATGGCATCCACTATTATGATCACTACACCAAATGCATAAACTCCCCATAGCTACTCCTCCCTCAAGCAAGACATACGTACCATCTCAATAATTATTTCAGTGATCACATATGTAACAATTAGCTAATGCTGTTCACTTTTTAAAATGTTCACTCCTTTCAGTACTCCATTACACTGCAGATGATCATCCTTCAAACTCTCCTCCCTGAACAGAATGAAATACTGATCATTAAATAAATTTAGTTCAATCAAGGAAGCCTTTAGTGTCTATCAATTTTCATAATCACAAAGAAAAAGAATGCAAACAAGTGAATGCAAAAAATTTCTTCGAAATAAAAATGTGAAGTAGGGATGCTATTATAACTGCAGCTTCATTATGAAAACCAAGTACTGCAGCATCGAAGCAGTATGGCCCAAAAATCTAGCTGGAATATGTATTATAACTGCATGCAAGAGAGTGAACTTAGTGAAGTGACCCTTACCCATCATCAAGTACAAGATACTATTCCTACTTCACTCCCATGATCAAGGGCCAAGGGAGTGAAGTAGGAATAGTATCTCGTACTTGATGATGGGTAAGGGTCACTTCACTAAGTTCACTCTCTTGCATGCAGTTATAATACATATTCCAGCTAGATTTTTGGGCCATACTGCTTCGATGCTGCAGTACTTGGTTTTCATAATGAAGCTGCAGTTATAATAGCATCCCTACTTCACATTTTTATTTCGAAGAAATTTTTTGCATTCACTTGTGTAACTAGTGATATAGTAACTATTGTCTTTCATATAGAATAATCATACTAGCTAACCCAGTCACAAGCAGTCCCAACTCAACAAGTTCATCCACAGTCGTCACTGTTCTATCAGTGGCAGCTGCTTCAGTTGTTGTGCTAGTGGTTGCAATAGGAACAGTGCTATTCTGTGTCATGAAAAAACCTTGCATGCGTGAGAAAATTGTTATTCAGTTCAGTAATGGCAACAGTGAAACACTACAGTCTCCCGAGTTACCTGGAGTACAGTAAGCAGTGCACTGTGTGTATGGCATGAATTATGTATTGTAGCTACATGGCTTTTTCTGGCATAGAGTACATATGGATATCCCTCATCCTGCCCTCGCACACACATATGGCAAGTCCAATTAATAGAGCTGTGCTGACTGATTTCAGTTAAAGCTAATTTTGTATTATTGTCACAGTGGAATCTGGAGATGCTGAAACCAACTTTAACCCAAAAGTCATCAAAGTTCCTTCTAGATATGTTAAGAGGATGTCTAAGTCAGATCTGCTAATCCCTGCTGACCTTATTCAACTTTGTGAAATTGTAGGAAAGGGTAAACAATATACATGGGTGAAGGAGACTTGGGGGGGGGGGCATGTGCCCCCAGTGCCCTCGTTTCCTTTGCCTATAGTTACAGGCCCAGAGGAAGCTTTGATTGGTCAGGCCATAGCTAGTAGCTATAGCTACAATACAGCACACAAAGTGTGCCATTTAGCTAGGGTAGACAAGGGGCATAGCTACTCCCCTGGGACTTTTTGACCCCCATAGATTTTATATGGTGATCTGAGAGGCACAACTAGGCTTCGGAAAGTCAGAAATATTGTCAGTATGGGGTACTATCACAACTCTGATGATCTTTCATTTTATTGCATGCAATACACCCTAGCTAGCTACATATGGCTGATCACTGACCTACCTCTGGCCATGAGCTAACTAACTCCCATAATTGCATGGCTACACAAATTATTACATTACAGGGAAATTTGGAGTGGTTTACCGAGGCTTTGTCAGTAACTGGCAAGGAGAGGCTACAAGACTTGTAGCTATCAAAACCTTGAAAGGTACCTATGTAGCTAACTATACTATAATGTCATGATCAATTTATCAATTTATTATGATTGCCTCCTTTTTGTTTGTGTGTAGATTATTTTTCAGTGAATGATGTTAATGATCTAATGAGTGAGAGTGAAAAAATGAGGAATTTCAACCACCCAAATATCTTGAGTTTGATTGGTGTGTGCATTGACGTGGGAGAAGCTCCATACATTGTTATGCCATTCATGTCCAATGGTAGTCTCTTGACCTTCCTGAGGAAGGAGAGATCTAACCTTACCATAGTTAAAGAGGCTGAACAAGAAACAGTATGTGACTATGTTGTTTATAAGTCAGAAGGGGGTCCCATTTTATATCCCATATCAGATTGATGAAGCCCAGAGGAAGTTGGTGTCAATGTGCCACCAGATTGCGAAGGGAATGGGCTACCTTGCCGAGCAGAGGTTTGTGCACAGAGACCTAGCTGCTCGCAACTGCATGTGAGTGAGACCATCACAAGTGTGTAGCTATGTATGTGTTCCATTGTAGGATGGACGAAACTTTTACACTAAAAGTGGCGGACTTTGGTCTGACAGAAGACATCTATTGCACTAACTACTTTAGGCAGGGTCAAGGGAGTGATGGAGAGGAGATATCTAAAGTAAAACTCCCTATTAAGTGGATGGCTCTGGAATGTCTACTTGATGGAATCTTCTCAGAAAAGACTGATGTAGTGAGTATATAATTATAACGTTTGATTTCTATAGCCATTGATCATAGCTAACTGAACGCACATCACATCACATTTCATATTAATGATGCAGTGGTCATATGGAGTGACTTGTTGGGAAATTTTCAGACTTGGCCACACCCCTTATCCTGGCATAGCTCCATTTGCTCTGGTCAAATTCCTCCAAGGTGGAGAGAGATTAGAGAAACCCACCAACACAGCATGCACCGATAAAATGTATGTATACGTATATGGTGTCATAAAATTTTTTTTGTTTTTCATCAGATATGACGTGATAGCTGAATGTATGAATGAATCACCTGAAAAAAGACCTTCCTTCAGTGATTTAGTTACCAAAATGGACTTGTTCCTTCATGAAGTGGCTGGCTATCTTGATTTCTCAACATTTTCCCCCCATGCACCAAAGTGATATTGACCACTTGGAGAGCATGTACAGATGATAGCTAACAAAACTTTTTTTATAGCTATGCTTTAATTTCAAAATCCTTTTTCACAAAGATGTCATGGATAATGGTGTATACACAGACTCCATGACTCAAACTATTAATTTTTAGCCAGTGATTTTGTAACAGATAGCTATATAGCTACATAGCTTCTTTTTTTTCTTCAGATAACCATCTTCATGGTACGTAGCTAGTTAACAGGTTCCTCTGTCATGATTGTTCTACTTAGCAAAGTTGGACCCCCTGACCCAGTCCAATATTATTAATTGCACCTCCAGGGCTAAAATGGACCCTGGGGGTTAAAATGTTTGAAATCAACTATCCATCACTATGTCATTGAGATAGCTAGTCAGCTTCAGGGGAAAAAAAGATGAAAAGCTCACCATGCAGACCCGTAAAAAGGTATATATACCAAGCAGCAGAAAATTTGGAAGTGCCTCAGTGTTGCTTTCACTGACTCTCTGTCTTCTCCATTATCAGGAAGGCAGCAAGTGCAATACTGATAATATTGGTTGATGTATAGAATCTATAGATAGTAGAGTCAGCATAAACTAGCTAGTCACAAAATTCACATCAGCTCTAGCTATAATCTTTCACCCATTAACTTGACTTGAAGATACCAAACACATTACTAGCCATTAGCCTTCCACTTGGAAGCCATCTTGTCTTGCATGCTCTAGAATGATTCCTATAATGTGATTTTAGCATAGGTGGAGAAACACATACGTAGGGCCTTACTTGTGTGCTGAAGAAGTAGGCTAAGCCCTACCATTAGATACTCTACATATTTGCTACATATGAGCGCAAAATCCTTAGTAGGGATGGCCCCAATATCTAGTATTATATAGCTATGACTGCAGCATCTATATCAAACCAAGCCCTATGGTGCCCTATACTTTGACTGCAGCATCATATCAAATCAATGAAGTCATCAATCAAGCTCTAGCCCCACCAATCGAAAACGCTTATTGATGACTGTGCAGTTTGCTTAATATCACTGCAAGTCGATGTGATCTTTAAGGATATCCTCTCAGCATTGTCATGCAATCATCTGGGATAAAAGCAGACAGAATTCTTGCTGACTAATACAGTCACCTTAGACCTATGACTCCTTGGATGATCCAATCATTGGTCACGGTGAGTTCAAGTCATGTTAGGTCATTGATGATGATCATGCACACACATACACATGTATGGCATGCTAGTATATGTAGCTAATTTTGCTCACTTTCATCAGAAGAATCAAAATGAGAAATTTTGTGCTTTTAGTAATTGGGTCTGCTGTGATGTTATCCTTATATGGACAAACTTGCTCTGCTGCAGCAGTGGTTTGTGACCACTATCAGAGTCGATGTGATAACCGATGCTACAGTCCTCCCTCTCAAAAGTGCCTCAGTGGAGGAGTAGTTTGTGGAGCTCATCAGCACAGGTGTGGTGACCAGTGTTACGATCCTTCGTTAAATAGGTGCCACGGTGGAGGAGTAGCCTGCGAATTTCATCAGAGCATGTGGTCACCGGTGCTACACTCCTTCATCACAAAAATGTTACAGTGGTTTGTGGGGTCCATCAGAAAAGATGTGGGAATCAATGTTACAATCCTTCAACACATAGATGCCATAGTGGAGTAGTAGTTTGTGATCCATATCAGAGTCTGTGTGGTCACCTCTGTTATACTCCTTCATAAAGATGCCTCAGTGGTGGAGTCGTTTGTGGATTCTATCAGAGTAGGTGTGGTGACCAGCCTTCATATGAGAGATGTCACAATGGAAAGGTAGTTTGTGGAGCCTATCAGAGTGTGTGTGGTAAATGGTGCTACACTCCTTCATCGCAACGATGTCACAATGATAGGATAGTTTGTGGAGTCCATCAGAGCCTATGTGGTGACAAGTGCTATACTCCATCAATGCAGAAATGCTATTTGGATGATTGACATACAGTAATATTATGTTACTTTGTGAGATCAGATAGCTATTAAATAGCTAATTTGTAATTTATTATCTTCACATGAACAGCTATTCTGTAAATTCTAGTCCATCTCTTCAGTTAGTAAATTCTTGGCCTAGGAGTGAATTGTTGGGTATAAAATGTCAGTACAATATGCTTCCATTGCCTACGGCCATACCACGCTGAATACACCGGTTCTCGTCCGATCACCGAAGTTAAGCAGCGTCGGGCCTGCCCAGTACTTGGATGGGTGACCGCCTGGGAACAGCAGGTGTTGTAGGCTTTTTTTTTTTCCGCTCTTCTGAGTTGATATGCAGTCTAAATCCTCTTTCTTGGTCATAAAACAACAACAACAACAGATTCAAAACAACAAGAAACAAACAAAAATTGCCCCATAAAGGTTACTGGGTAGCTTAATAATACAATGTCAGCATGGTAAATAATAATAGCTCCTATATACAGAAGAAGAGTTGCCGGATCCTCTCCTTCCCTTCTACTTGTCCCCTTTCCATCCACTTCTTTCTTCAATATCTACTTCTTTTGTCCCTCCTTGTCTCCTTCCTTCATCTCATAAATAGCTAAATACAGATGACAAGGAAGTGCTATAAGTAGCTATAATATGCAAGTCCTTTCTTGCTGATGATATGACGATGATGGTCAAATGTACCACCAGGTTCTGTGTTGTCTCTACCAGATTCTGTACAGTCACTACCATTGTTAGACAACATGAATAATTCCCTATGATGTAATGAGGTAACTAGCTATATCATGTAGCAATCACTTGCTATTGGTCAGGTCTCTTAGATCACTGTGGTTTCAACTAGAGACCTGTGGTTGTCATAAAACATACACAGTTTTATATGCTATTGTCTAAATCACTCCCGTGAGTGACTACTCAGTTTACCTTATGTGTTTACAGATATACAACAGGATCAAGGTATGTAAAAATACTGCTTGGAGATGTACACACTGGTATAGGAACAGGGGATCACAGTGGCAGGGCCCCCCCTAAATTTTAGCACACAAAATAGCACCTCTTTAGCAATGATTCATGGACTATGAACTTTTCCCCACATAAAGGTCGTAATTAGGTCTTAATAATAATTAATACTAATCAATACATTATGTCTCTCTCATGTGATTGGGAGGCTGTATAAGCATGATTTGCTGACTTTTTGCAATAGGCAAAATGAGAAGCTTGAAAAAAATTGTGGTACAGCTGTATTAGCAATTGGGTTTGGTGTGCTGTTATTGTATGGACAAACCTGCTCTGCCGCAGTTGTTTGTGGATTTCATCAAAGCAGGTGTGGAAACCGTCCTTTTTCACAATGATGCCACAGTGGAGGAGTAGTGGTTCCCATGACAGCCTGTGTGGCAACTGATGCTACAATCCTTTTTCACAACGATGCCACAGTGGAGGAGTAGTCTGTGGTTCCCGTGACAGCCTGTGTGGTAATCGATGCTACAATCCTTTTTCACAACGATGCCACAGTGGAGGAGTAAGTAGTTTGTGCCTGTGTGGCAACCGATGTTACAATCCTTTTCCACAATGATGCTACAGTGGAGGAGTAGTCTGTGGTTCTCGTGACAGCCTGTGTAGTAACCAGTGTTACAATCCTTTTTCACAACGATGCTTCAGAGGAGGAATAGTTTGTGGTTCCCGTGAGAGCCTGTGTGGTAGCTAACCAGTGCTACAATCCTTTTTCACAAAGATGTTATGGATAATGGAAACTCTATATGAATCTGGACTGTTGACTCAGAACTATTAATTTTTTTAGCCAGTGATTGTGTAGTAGCTATAGATAATAGCTACATAGCTATTGAACCCTTATTTTTTTCTTGGTGATAACCTGTTACCATCATCATGCATGGTAGCTAGTTAACAGGTTCCTCTGGCATGATTGTTGGACCCCCTAAAATGGACCCCTCAGTCTAATAATTAATTTGGACAAATGGACCATGGGGGTTGAAGTAACTATCCACCCTAGTCAGCTTCAGGAAAAAAAGCTCACCAGACCTGTGAAAAGGTAGCCAGTGCTATGATCCTTCATCTGAGAGATGTCACAATGGAAGGGTAATTTTGTGGAGCCTATCAGAGTATATGTGGTAGCTAAACGGTGCTACACTCCTTCATCACAACGATGCCACAATGGTGGGATAGTTTATTGTGGAACCTATGTGATGATAAGTGTCAACTCAGAAATGCTATTTGGATGATTGACATATTGCTTAGCTATAACTTATTTTATGATTTTTTTGAGACTAGCTACTAAGATCAGATGGCTAAATTTATTTTCAACCATTCATTCTTGGTTGATGTTGGGTATAAAATGTCAGTACAATGTGTCTCAGTTGCCTACGGCCATACCACGCTGAATACACCGGTTCTCGTTCGATCACCGAAGTTAAGCAGCATCGGGCCTGCCCAGTACTTGGACGGGTGACCACCTGGGAACAGCAGGTGTTGTAGGTTTTTTTTATTCATTAATAATGACCGCCTGGGAACAGCAGCTTTTTTTTTCTTTAATGAAAATGCACTATTTTATAGTCCGTTGATTTTCTCTTTTTTTGTCATGATAAAAGGAAGAGCCACTCATAAAAAAGGCCACCTGTCCTAAATAAAGGCCACACCCTTCCAAAAGCCACACCCCATATGCACATTGCCATACACATACTTGATATAGGGGTGTGTACAATCGGTGGACTGGACTACTGGACTGGACTACAGAGAATCACTTCTTATTGCAGTAGCTTGATAGCTACCCCTCCAACATGCACACGTTTGATTAGGGCAACCTCTCCAAAAATATGCCCCTCCCATAACATGTACACACACACTTGATTAAGGCCACACCTCTCCAATAACAGTAAGGGCCAGCCACACAAGTCATTAAAGCTACACCCTTCATTGGCTTCCTATAATACTTAAGGGCCACACCCCTCCAAATGGCCATACTCCTGCAAAGTTAATCATATACACCACTAGAAAGGAGAGGCAGAGTCAATTCTACTCAAGCTGTTGGAGACTTTACAAGCATGCTGTCAAATGTGCTCCTTCAAGGGTTTCTGATCCTATAAGTGTGAGTAATTAGCTATAGCTAATTATGTCCTGTTTTTGGACCTTAAGATTGAGTAGTCACAACCTGTTAACTTTGATTTCAGTAGCTATAAAGTGCTCCCATTTTCCATGAACTGTAATTTAAGTGCTAACCCTCAGTGCACACATAAGGGACAATGTTTGCTATTATACAGAGCTACTAAGAGTGCATACTAACATTTATATTTTATGTGTTGCATGCAGATATAGATCTGATGAACAGGAGGTAGCTATTCAGCAGTCTACATTTTCATTATGAGTGCATGTAAAATAAAGCTTGGAGATGTACACACTGTATGCTGTAGGAACAGGGGGCCAGAGTGGCCAGGGCCCCCCTAAGTTTTCACTCTTCTTAGTTTATGCAAACAACTAAATTGGCAGCTATTCAATATTTGTGGTGCTGGGCCCCCTAAACTGAATCATCTTCCTCATGACAGATGGTGTGCATGTGGCAACCGGTGCTACTTTCACAACAATGCCACAGTGGAGGAATAGTTTGTAATTCTCATGACAGGCTGTGTGGATTGGGAGAAAAAAATTCATGCATATTATATACATAGTAGCTATTCTGTATGGTCTGAGTGAGTGCCATGTACTGTACATGTGGCTATATAACTGTATCACATTGACTGCTTATAATACGGGGGGGGGAAGGTACTTGAAGTTGGGGGGGGGGGCAAAAAGAATTTCTCCCTGGCCATCCATGCCCACTATTTGACTGCACCCACTAATTAGTGACTGAAAAATTTGATGACATTGAGTGAACATCCAGGGATGTGTAAACATGTGATTGTGTAGCTATAGTGTTTGAAAGTGGGGAGGGGGCCTTTGCCCCCCCTGTAATAATTGTGCATGAGAAAGTGAGAAAGGTATTTGCTGCCATTTCTTCTTTGTGTGTTTGACACCTTAAGTTCACCGATGTTCAATTGAAAAAACAACACAATGCACAAGCAATCAATAGTGACATGGTATTCTGTTTATCCTTTCCTTTGTGTTTATTCTTGTATTATCATGCATGAAACCTTGAAGAAAGACAAACTGTTCACGACACATGAAAAAGGGCCCTCTTATGCACGACAAGATGCTTTGTTTGCTATTCCTTCTTTCAAGTGTGTTTAATTATTATTTAATTGTTCACAAGTCTGTTGAAAGAATAATCATCACTCATGATGGCCTCCTTAATTTACTATTTTTCTTTAATGCATGTGCTAATTCTTGTGTTATCATGAGTCTCTTATACATGCCAATTAAGGTGCTTCATTTGTCATTTCTTCTCTTATGTATTCAAAAGTCTGCATTCTGATGTCTGCTAAAATACAATTGACAAAAAATTTCTGTTTCTCTGTGGACTAATAAATGAAACCACCACAAAGAAAGATATTAGAGTATAGTGTAATAATGTGTATTAGCCACTGTGAATGATCAATTGAGATGCAGTTTAAACAATAGCAATCACATGAATACTTTGAGATTGGATGGCCACACCATCAATGAAGGGTCACAATTTTGTTCTATAGGTACATATTAAAGATCTTAGTGTATACATATAGCAACAGACTAAGCCTCTCCATATACTGCATACATGTACATGTACCAGACTGAGGTGTAGCAGTGTTTTGTGCATTGGTCAGGCAAATAGTCTTGCTAGTCCCATAATACCTGTAACCTGAATCTGGTAGGTGTAGCTAGCTGCCAGACTCTCCCTGAAGCAAGACCATCAAGATGTGAAAGATGTGTTGGCTTGTATTGATCAGGCAAATGCCTGACCTGCCTGACCCAGCGCTACACATAATTTATGTAACAGACAGGACACAGTACAAAGAAATTTCCCATTTGGGATATTTTTCACAAAAAAAATCCTTGCTTGAATCTCTGAAGAGTGGAATAGCTAGGAAAACAAAGACAAAAATAGCTGGTCCCTAAGTGTCCACTATAAAGAGGTTCCACTGTAGCTACATTTATAGTCTGAAAATATTAACTAACGATTGACAATAATGAATACCTCTGTAGCACTAATAACATGTTATCAGCGGACACTTCTAACAGAATTAGGACACAATTATAATAACCATGCACCTAATTATTATGTAACGGACACATATGTATGTACAATAATAATGATAGCTATAATTATGATAAAGAAAGTTGTTGCCAGAGATCTGTAATAACAAAAGCATTATAATAGATGATGGGTGAAAGCTCAAGGTATGGCTCTCCTGCATGCATGCCAATAATTGTGATAATGATTATGATTTTAAAAGTGGTGACATTAGCTATATATGTCTGTAGGCTACCCTAGGTGTATGCATCATCATTGTTCTATTGTTCTATTGTTTGGTAGCTAACTGCATTGTTCTGCTTCACATTTTGACATTCAGAGCAGCCATTTGGAGCTTGACTGCTTCCACAAATTCGTCTCCATTCTGGCAGATGAATTGGACTGAATCAATATCCCACTGCAAGCAACAGAGGAACCACCACCTCAGTGACATCATTTGGGGAGAGTCATCCTTCACCTGGATTATCAATTTGCTGTACCCACGCACTTCAGTCCTTTGGCAGTCCCTTTTAGTTATTATGTCATTGATGGACTTGATATAAACAATGTTTTTGAGATCAATGCGAAAATCTGCATAGGTGCGTGGAGATGGTAAACCCTCCGAATATACAATGCTTGAATTTGTCAAGTAGAGTCGAGTAGTACAATCACAGCACTGACAGCAGGTACAACAGGAAAAGCAGCCAGATAATTTGCAGCATGCTCGATCACGAAATGATGGATACCCTAAAATAGCCTCAGCAATGATATTTTCACCATCCATACTCACAGGCTGACTTATAACCACTAAAGATGCCATTCTTGGGTTCTTGTCTGCAGTCTGTTAGTTCATGAGTAATAGCTTATAATGAGGAGTTTTATAGTGTCCTGTTCAGGAAAAATTACATCATTAATAATTAATGATGTAATTAGCTATCAGAGAGTACGATAGTACTCTCTAAGTAGGGATGGCACGGATGCCTCATTGGAGTAGTACTTAATATTTTCTTTCATAACTCCAGAATACTTACCTCCTGCAGTCAGCAACTCCTAATTTGAGGACAGAACACCTTCAATGTGCTAGGACTCAAAAATCACCGTTTTCATCTGGTCGTTCATCATCATCATCATCAACTTATTTCAAAAATGGTTCATTCAAATGCTATAATTCTTATACCAATCTACTCATAAATGACTGCGCTATAATCCTTGTAGTTGGTGATGGTTACTTGACTGAAGTTCACTCTCTTGTTCAGTTGCTGAACATTTTTGAACCATACACATTAGCCATCAGATAGCTAATAGCTTTGCTTATAATTTATGAACAAAATTAGTTATTCAAGTCCATCTCTTCAGTAATAGCTAGAGCAGTAAATTAGTAAATTCTTGGCCTATACAGTCCTATTTACATTTGAAGTCAATTGGTATAAAATGTCAGTACAGTATATTCTTCATTGCCTACAACCATACCACAGTTCTCGTCTGAGCAGCGTCGGGCCTGCCCATGCAGTACTAGGATGGGTGACTGCCTGGGAACATAGGTTTTTTCTTCCTTCCATCTTGGAGTTAATATATAAAATCCTATTTTTTGCCTTGGCACCGAAGTGCCGAGGCGCAATGATGCATGATCGATGATGCGTATCGAGCACGTGCATTATTAGCTAGTACAGTATAGCTAGCTAACACTTACAGTACTCACAAAGGATAAACAGACAGGCTCAGGCTCGCATCTACACCCGTGAAGAAAGTGCTGATGCTTCTGGGCCATCTTTGCCAACAAACCAAGCCCATTATGACATGCAGAGAACTGACTAAAAGACAGCAGTGAGCGAAAACAACAGAGATTGCAGTATACACGAACTAGTGATCGTTTGAAGTGCCAAAGAGAGAGCCATGGTAAAGGAGAATCTCGGAACTAAGACTTTGAGGCTTCCAAACAGTGAGAGAATCCAGTAAGGTAAAGCGGGGCTATATTTCGAACGGCGGGGCTATTCCGTAGGTTCAAATATTTCTGAAACTACTGAGATTTCAGAGCTCAATGTTGGAGGATATAATCTACTATAATAGTAGAATATATCTTTCAAAATAGAGCTCGTAAGCTCGTGGAGTTTTGAAAATATTTGACCCTACGGAATAGCCCCGCCGTTCGAAATAGCCCCGCTTTACCTTACACATCCTCAATCAAGCTATGCCATTCAAAACGGCAGTTTTGAGCGTTGAACAGCAAGAATACTAGCTGTGTAAATACTAATCTTACTACAATAAGCCATGTTGCTCAGTGCGCATTGTTTGGAACTCTCCACAGCCAAGAAGCTGAGAGAAAACATTTTGTAGAAACATTTGACCCTGTAGCTACTTTTCATTATTAAATTTTATGCTCATGCAGCAAGTGTTAAGCAATTCCTTCAAACATTATAATCATCCTTGTAGGACTCTGGCTTCAAGTTGGTGATATATACTCACTCTAAAGCATTTAAAATAAAATAAGTCAAAGGTTGCACTTTAAGTGCCGAGGCATTCCTACTCTTTTAAAAAGACTAACTTGTTAGTTATAGATTTCTTCTTTTTTGTCATAAAACAAGATATTGTCTTGGTAGCTAAATAACAACAATGTCAGCATGACAAAACTGAATACAAAAATAAAGGCAGTGCTATAAGTAGCTATAATAATGTAAGTCTTTCTTGCTGTTTGAGCAGGCATAATAATGATGTGAAGGTTGATGCATCGATGATGATGGTCAAATGTACTTCACTGCATTCTCCACCAGATTCTGTGTTATCTCTACCAGATTCTGTATAGTCACTACCATTAATCACATATATTAGCGTGAGGTCAAGGTCTGAGCCCCTCCAAAAATATTAAAGATAGTAGCTATCACTGCCTTCCATTTTGCAGGATCTAGGAAGAGCCATTCATAATAAAGGCCATGCCAGGCATCACCATACCCTTCTGAAAAGCTACATCCGCACATTGCCATACACCTCTAGCTACAATATAGGGCAACTGGAAAACGCTGAAAGCGGGACGGAAACGGAAACGGGAAGGGATCTTCAATTTGCTTTTAATAAAAGCTAGCTACCATTTGAATTATTTTTATGCTGAATCAGAACAAGTTAACAAGGTGGTAGTATAGGTACTCATTCTGCAATTCCTTTACTAGTGCTGTGTTGTTAACAATGATGCAAAACAATGTCTCAAGATCTTTCCCTTGCATCCACTGCAACGTAGATTAACGGAAGGATGTTGAGGGAGATAATGATACTGAAATTAAAGTTCACAGGTTGTGACTGCTCAATCTTGAGGTTCAAAAACAGGACATAATTATAGCTAATCACTCACACTTTATAGGATCAGAAATATTTGACAGCATGCTTGTAAGAGTAGAATTGACTCTGCCTCTCCTTTTGCAGGTAGTGGGAAGTTGTGGGTGCCATGGTTGGGTCAATGGGGTCTATTAAAACAGACAGACAAAAAGACCTCCATTAATGCTATTTAAACTCTAGTTTAAATGAGGTTAACAGGAAGCAAGGCCACTTCCCAGCCGTGAGGTTGTGCGCATGCGTGGTCTCGCAGGAGCACAGACTAGCGCTAGCAGATACAGTCTGAAGAGAAGGGGAACGTTTTTAATTTGAGGTTTCTGTGAATACGTTGTTCACTGTTCAAGATGCCTAAGAGTAAGAGCCGGGGTTCAAGGACAGCAGCTGGGCCTAAGCGCCCATGCCGCGGTGCCGCTACCCCCAGAACCACTTCGACCACTGGCACTATGTCGAGCACTACATGTACAACGACGGCGACAATGACAGAGGCTGTCCTTCCACCCTTTCGCCAATGACTCGGTAGCTTCGATGACATTGGAACAGTTGATGAATGCCGTGGGGACCAGAGTTCAGCTGGAGATGCAGGCACAATCGTCCGAGGTGACACGGCAGGCATTGCACGTACAATGGAGTGATTCAGCATCTACTTCAAGTGAGTTCCTGGTCTGTGCGGGGGAGTATTGGCATGGCTCAGTAGCGTACTGGGCAGCATGGGACTTTCTAGCTAGCTCCTAAACATTGGGAATTAGGGATAGCTATGGGCGAACAAGTTTGCAGTGGGTCAAGAGACTAAATCATTGAGAAGAGCCTGGTTGAGATCTGCCACCATACTCTGCATGGTGGGCAGGGCCTGGGCAGGCCTGTGGTCATGGTCAGTTAGCAACCACGCATGGTTGGGCAAAGCCTGTGGTCACTGGTCATGTGTATGTGCTGAACATTGAGTTGTGGATCACCCACAGTATGGCAGTATATCATTTCAACAAAAATTTCGACTCAGATTTTTTCCAAATTTGGTGTGGTGATATAGTATTGGATGAAAACACACGATTTGTTAAATTTTAGTGTTTTTGGAGACACCGTCTTATCTCCGTGGTCACCTGAAGAGTGGCATTTTTTTTATTTTTTGGACACGTCTTCACTACTTGAAAGCCCATAACTCAGCAGCAAGTTTTGGAGGAAAGTGCACAAAAAAATATTATGTTGAATAACCAGAACAAAAGTCAATTTTTGAAATCATTTTTTAAAAATGTTATAGTTAGATTATTGAACATCGTCCTGTCTTCTGTGTAGATGTACAGATTGGGCTAGGACTTGTGAGAACCTGTGGAATAAGGGTAAAAGAGAAAGAAGAGTTTTAAGTTTATACAGTCTTAAAGACCTTTGACCTGCCATCCCTACTTAGAGAGTGCGTTACATATATCATGAATCACAAGTGTGTGGCTCGCTCGCCTAATTATCTCAAATAGGACTTTATGATTCTAGTCCATACACCAGCATCAACATCTCAGCAGCAGTGTACATTGTAGTAGTGAATGTGGCAGTTCAACTTCTCTACATGCCAGCAATGTACTCCAGTTTCAATTATGGGATCTGTGGTATGCCATATAAAGTAGCTACTCCCATTTTCAGTATTTTTCCATGAACCATAATTTAAGTGCTAACTCAACTCTCAGTGCACACATAAGGCACACCTACTGAGAGTGCATGCAATATATTTATGTGCTTGCAGAATAGATCTGATGAACAGGAGGTATTCAACAGTCTACATTTTCATTATGAGTGCATATAAAAATACTGCTTGGAGATGTACACACTAGTGTAGGAACAGGGCCAGGGCTACTCTTAGCTATTAGTTTATGCAAACAACTATTGGCAAACAAACTATCTATTCAATATTTGTGGCGCTGGGCCCCCTAAACTGAATCATCTTCATACGTCAACGGTACAGACATGTAGTAGTTAATGGCTGTAAAAGCTTAACGTAAATTTCAGTATTTCAGTCAGATTATAAAGTGTTTTGAGAATAAATTTTAAGAGCCCAGCCTTGATGCAGTTCACAATGATCAATTCTGTGAATTAAAAAATTCCTTGATCTGGGTTTTTTTTAATTCTCTCCTATGCACTCCCAGATTATTATTCTTAAAGATTTTCCACATGATTGATGGTTGTACATCAAACTTGGATCCAAGACTCATATCTCCACATGTGTGCTTCCATGCTTGTATATTGAGGAGTAGCTATACTAGAATAAGATAATTCAAGTGATGGATTATTATACTTGATGATCTAACAGGTGATGTGAGTTAATAAATTTAATATCTAGCTACCTGGACTGTGAACTTTTCCCCATAAAATGTGAGTTATCTTCCAACATGATAAGGGTTATCAAAAGACAGCTAGGTCACACATTATTGACCTGGACATCTGTTCCATTGAGCATTAATTCCACATAAGGGTGGCTTATCTTCGAACTCAGACTCATGACTCTCTGGTTAGATACCAACCTATTGTGGTGGCCCACTGGGGTTTAAAGGTTGCTATTAGGTCTTAATAATAATTTCGTCTCTCATGTGATTGCTATCACTATAGGGAGGCTATATAAAGCATGATTCGCTGACTTTTTTCAGTTTATTGCGATAAGCAAAATGAAAAGCTTGAAAAAATTTGTGCTATTAGCAATTGGGTTAGGTGTGTTGTTATTGCATGGACAGACTTGCTCTGCTGTAGTTGTTTGTGGATTTCGTCAAAGCAGGTGTGGCAACCGGTGCTACAACCCCTTTTCACAAGGATGCCACAGTGGAGTAGTTTGTAATTCTCGTGACAGACGGTGTGGCAACCGGTGCTACAACCCCTTAACACAAGGATGCCACAGTGGAGTAGTTTGTAATTCTCGTGACAGACGGTGTGGCAACCGGTGCTACAACCCCTTAACACAAGGATGCCACAGTGGAGTAGTTTGTAATTCTCGTGACAGACGGTGTGGCAACCGGTGCTACAACCCCTTAACACAAGGATGCCACAGTGGAGTAGTTTGTAATTCTCGTGACAGACGGTGTGGCAACCGGTGCTACAACCCCTTAACACAAGGATGCCACAGTGGAGTAGTTTGTAATTCTCGTGACAGACGGTGTGGCAACCGGTGCTACAACCCCTTTTCACAAGGATGCCACAGTGGAGTAGTATGTAATTCTCGTGACAGACGGTGTGGCAACCGGTGCTACAACCCCTTAACACAAGGATGCCACAGTGGAATAGTTTGTAATTCTCGTGACAGACGGTGTGGCAACCGGTGCTACAACCCCTTTTCACAAGGATGCCACAGTGGAGTAGTATGTAATTCTCGTGACAGACGGTGTGGCAACCGGTGCTACAACCCCTTAACACAAGGATGCCACAGTGGATTAGTTTGTAATTCTCGTGACAGACGGTGTGGCAACCGGTGCTACAACCCCTTTTCACAAGGATGCCACAGTGGAATAGTTTGTAATTCTCGTGACAGACGGTGTGGCAACCGGTGCTACAACCCCTTTTCACAAGGATGCCACAGTGGAGTAGTATGTAATTCTCGTGACAGACGGTGTGGCAACCGGTGCTACAACCCCTTAACACAAGGATGCCACAGTGGATTAGTTTGTAATTCTCGTGACAGACGGTGTGGCAACCGGTGCTACAACCCCTTTTCACAAGGATGCCACAGTGGATTAGTTTGTAATTCTCGTGACAGACGGTGTGGCAACCGGTGCTACAATCCTTTTACACAAAGATGCCATGAATGAATCTAGCTAAACTGTTTGACTCTTTTAGTCAGTGATTTTGTACTGATAATCATTTTTTGTTTGTGGGTCTATACAGAATCTCCCTAGCTACATATAATATATTAGGCGATCATGCACCATTATAAAGTAGCTATATACTAAAAGAACTCAGAAAAATAATATGGGCTGTGAGCCCTAAAGAATTGGTAATTGCTCCAGGTGTTGCCTTCATTTCATCAGGAAGGCAGCAAGTGCATATTTATTAATAGTGTATGTATCTACCACTGCTTGCAGTATGCTAAGGAGTAGCTCATGCAATGATGGATAGACTCTGTAGCAACATCCTGAACTTTTTCCCACATAACTATGGGTCATCTTCCCACATGATATGGGTTATCAAAAGATATTTTAATGATTTAACAGCTAGGTCATACATTATTGACCCGGACACCTGTTCCATTGAGCATTACTTCGAACTCAGACTCATGACTCTCTGGTTAGATACCAACCTATTGTGGTGGGGGTGATATAGCTATAGCTCAAAGGTTGCTATTAGGTCTTAATAATAATTTCGTCTCTCATGTGATTGTTATGACTATAGGGAGGCTATATAAAGCATGATTCGCTCAGTTTATTGCGATAAGCAAAATGAAAAGCTTGAAAAAATTTGTGTTATTAGCAATTGGGTTAGGTGTGTTGTTATTGCATGGACAGACTTGCTCTGCTGTAGTTGTTTGTGGATTTCGTCAAAGCAGGTGTGGAAACCGGTGCTACAATCCCTTAACACAAGGATGCCACAGTGGAGTAGTTTGTAATTCTCGTGACAGACGGTGTGGCAACCGATGCTACAATCCTTTCTCACAATGATGCCACAGTGGAGGAGTAGTTTGTAATTCTCATGATAGTCTGCAACCTGAAAAATCAATATCCTAGTTTTGCATAACTTGCACCTGTTTTAAGTAGAGGGGGTTGAAGCTTAAACAGCCACACCTTCAAATCCTGGGTTTGTGATTGAAATTCACTCGCGATGTACATTTTTGCGGTGTCAGCAAAATTGAGGTCAAGGGTCAAATTTTGGTCGCGTTGTGCTCACCTTGACTGCCAAGTTACTTCAAATTGAGCTGCCATAACTCCTAAAACAGAGCCTTGGATCCCTTATTCGCAAGTAGGTGAGTTATCTTGGAGAGAACAATCAGCTGTGCTAGATGAGTAGTCTTGCGGGCCCGACCCTTTACCAACCGCGAGGGAAGTCTGCCAATAATGATTTGGTGGCGGTGTTGCAGTGATTTCTGTTTCCCCGGGTTGCGTGTTTCCCCGCACATATAACCCTAGGGAGGAATGTTTCCCCGCACATTGAGCACTGAACTGCGAAGATTCATTGCCGGCAGTGGTAAGTGTTTCCCCGGGTAGAATGTTTCCATGCGAATAGCTAGCTATAGCTACGATCTGTATTATCTGCTAGTCTCTTGCAACGTAGCTAGTCAGTCGTTCCGTGTTGTAAGGGACATGACATGATAAACTAGCTAATTAACCAGCTAATAATAAGTATGAGCCACCCAACATGTGAAAGAACCAGCAGAGGAACATATTCACTTCCCTGATAAGGCCACACAAACACAAGACTTTCAGATTTCCATGAGGGAGGGAACCTGGTCACCATTCAATATTGTACTTTGGATAATCAAATGAATAAAATGTACCAATTTTTCAAATTTTTGTCTGAAATGCCTCACTAAAAATTCAATATTTTGATGATGAGGGAGGTGACGATAAACTCTGCTCGGCCTAAGCGACATGTCCTGAATACTAAAGAAATTAGGGAACACCAAGTTCCCTCTACATCATAGCTAATAATTATCTCAACTGTGTTTCATTTAGTTTATGTATGTATGTCCAGCAATAAGTATCATCAGTCAGGGTTAGCTATGTCCTTTCTTTATGCAACCCAATTTTATTTTTTTCCCATATCAGTGCAGTATAATATTGGGGTGCCATTTGTATGTATCAAAACAAAGAAATAATAGGTGTCATTTAGCTAGTGCAGAAACCATTTTAATCGCTATAATGAGTTCAATAATCAGTGAAAAGCATAATAAGCTTGACTTTGAAGGAATTAATATAGCTATCCCTTTTCATACCTAAAATACTATAAGGACAGGTGCTACTAGTTCGGGGTGGTGGTATATACTAACTCAGGACATGTACATACGTATCTTATGGGGAATTTTGGAGTCTATCTACAATTTCATAACCTGAGAGTCAACTCACTCGCTCTGCTCGCTCGTATACGTAGCTATACAGATTATAGTGAGAAATAACACTGAAATTACATAAAACAAAATTTTAGCTAAAGGTGCTTTTAAACAAATTTTGATTTTTGTATATTCTGTCCGCTTCAGTTCTTTTGATTTCAAATCGTTCTTTAATGAGCTGGATCATTGCCTATACAACAGTTAGTAACTAATACTATACTATACATCAATTTCATAGTTATCACCTCTGGCCATAGTATGAATTGTGCTATATGAAGACCCGTGATATTGTTTATCTGCTGCACGTCGCACTGAAGTGCTTTAAGATAATGTTCCACTTCAAATCCCTAAAACAATTAGAGATAGTAGAATAATTATTAGCTAGCTATAATTATTATGTACCAAGTCCACCAGCTCTATAGGCCACTGAGATGCTATTTTTTTTCTCTGTGCACGTGTAGGATATGTAGTGTATGAACTTGAAACTCTTCCTTCTATGATTCCTCTCCACAATTCCTGTCAATTAGCACCATTAACTTTTAAATCAAATAGCTACCTCATTTTCTTTGATCACCCTTCTCACAAATTCCCTTTTGAAGATACAGTGACTAATATTAATGAAAATATCAATGCTTTGCATACTACCATAAGATTACTCCCCCTATTATACATACCTGTCTGAAGCAATAGGACCTTTTTTATCACGATAATACATTTTTGCTATATCCAGCCACCTGTCTTTTATGCTTCTTTTATCAAAAGTGAAAATATCATCACTATCATAATTTGTTTGGTCTTCTTGGAAGGATGGGAATAGGAAGTTTGTTGGCAATACTGAATCACTTAAATCTAATGATCAAAAGAGCTGAAAATCAGACTGATTATCATGATTTAAGTTCATTTTTTTGCAAAGACAGATACATGTAGTCTATTGACTATGCTGAAATTACCATTAGCTTTTGATCCTGACTCCTTGTTGGATTCACTTTGATTATCTGATTCACTTCTTTTGGACTCTGCTTATAATTATGATAGTTTATTGCCTTATTTTAATTACATACAGAATCTACACCATTTTCCTTGAATTTGATGGGCATCAATTTCCCCTGTCTTAGCTCATTCTTCATCACCCTCCTTAAGTGAGGTATGTCGGCCTATTAGCTACAACAATAAAAAATATTAGTAGCAAATTTTGACCATACCATACCTGGCTGAAGGAAGGAACTTCATCTATTACTATGAAGCGAGCAGCCTGTAAGTAAGATATTATTCAGTACAGGGGGAAGATTATAGGGAGAGGGGGGAGGGGGACGTATAAATACAAAGTACATGGGTTGTTGCCTGAATCTGTGCAGGAATATGGTTTTGCACAACATTGCACTATTTTGTGTCAATCATTCAACTTACCATGCATATAAATACTCCACAGTCAGATGTATTAGTCTGTAATGGCATACATCCCATCTGTGCATGGTGAAACAGATTGATAATAATCATAATTATAATAATCAAGTCATTTACTTCAGAATTCCACCTCTTCCACTCAGTCTGGTCCATTTCACCGATATGTCCAGACTCCTGACTCAACTCACATAAAAAATACCTATAATAATTATGGCACTTTAGCTGCACGTGTCATTAATTTCTTATAGTCTTACCAAATATTATTTTCAATACTAGAATTGGAAAGCTCTAGAGAAGAGTCCATGTAGATCATTTTTCTTTCCTTTGGTTTTACAACCTGTGTAATAATGATGATTAATGTTGTATAATGAATTTTATTACTTACCACTAATATCCAGTGAGAACTGTGTATATTCCATGGAATTAAGATAATGTTGTTGTCAAAGCAATTTTTCTGGAAATTATAATATCTGACATCAGAATTCAAATTCAATACAGCTACTCTTACCTCAGGGAAGTACTTCTTTGATTTTATATAACCATGCAACAAAAAAGAGGTACCAAAAAAAGTATTTGCTGCTGCAACTTTGAGCTATTTATAATAGATATAAGAATAAGAGCAGTAGAGAGCTGCAGCTAGTCATCTCACCTTAGCATCAGAAGCACTCTCATCAACAATAAGTGAAAAATATTTGTTGATAATCTACGAGCAAACGAGCCCTTTTATCATCATGCATGCATTTGATAATGCATTCACATTATTTACCACATCATCCAGCCATTCACTATCATTTAATCTCCATAAGCTTGATTCTAACAGCGAGTCACTGAAAGATGAAACAATCTACAAAGATAACGAAAGCACTCAGTTCTCCTGCGAAATGTGTTATCATTATTCAGAAACTTAGCTATCATTATGATCACTAGCTATACCTTCATTTCCTCCTCAATGCTGAAGTCCTATTAAATGATACGCAATGATGATAAGTATAACTGCTACATATACATTATGATTTACCTTTAATTCCATTTGTAAATTACTGACATCAGTTTTCAAAATATGTACCAGAATGTATGTTGTGTAGGTTGTAGAAAGTATTAAATCGTGGTAGCTATAGAGAGGTAATTCTTACTGATATTTGAGGAGTAGAGTAGAGAATGATTACAACATTCCTCTGCATAGAATTAATACTCATTATTGATTCATGAAATTAATGTGATTCTAGTGTATACCTGAATATAAGTAGACTCAATAACACTACTTTCTACTTCTGAAACTTGTACATCATTGAAGTGGATTAAAGTATCTTGCTGAGTCAGAGTGTAAGCAGTGTCTAAGAAATGAAAACTATCATAGTCTATAGGTAGCTTATTTGGTGAAAACTTACAATGTCCACTTTTTGTTGTGGTACCATGATGCAACTAAAAAAAACAATTATTTTCATAAAGAGAGAGAGAGAGAGAGAGAGAGAGAGAGAGAGAGAGAGAGAGAGAGAGAGAGAGAGAGAGAGAGAGAGAGAGAGAGAGAGAGAGAGAGAGAGAGAGAGAGAGAGAGAGAGAGAGAGAGAGAGAGAGAGAGAGAGAGAGAGAGAGAGAGCTCACTATAAAACCTTGTAGGTCATATTGAATCTCATGACCATTATCAAGCTTCACATTCATTTTCCTGGAATGCAGAAGAATAATAGGGTGGCAATACTATAATGGCATAGAGTTTCACCTTTGGATGGTGACTGGCCTGTTTGATCTTTTTGGGGGGCCTGACCTCTTTCTGCCAAACAGTGTCCTTTTACAAGTGATAAAAATGTACTTAGGGGCATTTTTAAGTTTTGAGGTCACATATATTCCTCCTGGCTTGAAACAGTTCGTGCACCTTCTTTATCCAGAATATTATTACAGCCATAGTAGTTATAATTATAGATATTAATACCTGTCATTAGGTCCTTTGGTGACTCTTTCAAGGTCATAATTTGTGGTAATCAGATCCTTTACTGCAATATCTTCACGAGATTTACCAAGAGAGCAATATAAAATATTATGTTCTTCCACTCCAACATCACTGAACTGATAAGAAATAAACATGTATCATATGTAGCTAGGGCAAGAAATGACTTAGAATAGGTGAAACAGTCACAGTCATTATGAGTATACCTTTTTGGTTCCTCCATTATGGCAAGAAGTGCAATATGACTGACTTAAATATGAGAAGGTAAGGAGTGCATCTTCCTGCATAAAAATGAAATTGAGAGGTCCATAGTTTCATTATTAATCTAGATGTGTTAAACTACTTACGTTAATACATTCTGTCAATTTGTTTATTAAGCACTGCAAATCTTCAGCAGCATCCTGTTGTGCAGAACCAACTAGGCTACTCTTGAGCATGGACTAGAAGAAAAATTGTTTAAGTAATAATGTAGAAAATTAATAACGATTTCAGATTTTGTACCTTTAAGCATAGAATATTCACTGATTGATGCATGTCCAATGACTTACAGATATCACAATACTCAACCTGGACTTCATTGGTGCTTCTCATACCTTTTGGTATCATATTTTATAGCTAGTTACATCATGGTATTTGCAGAACGTACCATGGAGGAAGTGATGAATATTTGTTCCATTTATTAATAACTGTATGCATGATATCAACCAACAACTGTTCTCTTTGTTGGTAATTCCACAGTATTTTTTCTGGTTGAGTTGGGAGTGAAGGTGGAGGAAGTTTATTAGTTAACCTTCACTTACCACATTGCTTAACGTAAGTTTTTCTTCAGAGATGGCACAGAATTTCTTTGCAGGAGGGGGAAGTTCATAAACTTCCTCTTTAGTAGCAATAGTAGTAGCTGCGGCAACAACAGGGGGAAGAGGAGGAGGAGGAGGAGGAGGAATTTCAGATTTTGGACATGAAGGAATGCCTTCAATTTTAATAAGAAAGCTATGACCCCATGGAACTGTTGTATCATACATAACACTTTAGCTTTTGATATGGGTCCAACTATAAATTATTTAACACCCTTGTATTATTAGCTAGTGAAATTAACTGTAGTAAGATATGCTCTATGGCATCATTATTACCCAATGTAGGCTGACTGTAAGGTTTCAGCTGACTGAGGTTAACACGAGTCTTCAGCCTTTTCCCCAGTTTGGTCTCTAGCTGGCAGGTTGACTTCTTCATATTTGAAATCTTAGCTATATGGACCCAACCTGAATTTACAAAATTAACAAATAATACACGACTGTGTTTAGTCTTTCAAAATTACCATCTGTCTTCATTTTTATGTCCTTTTTTTGTCTTTTGTCTCATATTTCTTCGCAATACCATGTCACCTTCTTTAAATCCATTTTGCAGCATTCCTTTGCGCTTTAGGTATTGCTCTTTCTGCTTTTTTTGTGATTTTTGTATGTTCAGCTCAGCTGAACATAAAGATATTTTGCTGCTTCTTGATAAATCTCTGCATTATTCCTTCAATGTCTTCAGAAGTATTTCAAATATTTCCAAAGCATTCCCTCTGTCCCTGTTTTTCTGCTTCCAGTGGGAAACGTGGCTCTCTCCCAAACATCATCCTAAATGGAGAATACTTTGTAGTGAGCTGGATACTTGTATTAATTGAAAAGACTGCAACATCAAGATAGTGACACCAGTCATCATCGTGATCATACATGAGCTTGGATAGTGACCTATTGAAATGCATATGAAATTAGGCATTAATAATAATAATAATAATAATAATAATAATAATAATTATTATTATTATTATTATCATTATTATTATTATTATTATTATTATTATTATTATTATTATTATACATTAATGTGATGATGACGACTAAGGAGATTTCTCTATTTACTGTGCCACCATTACCTCTTAAGTGTTTGGTTAGTTCGTTCATCTAAGCCATTTGATTGTGGATGGTATGGTGAGGTAATCCGCATTTTGACCATAAAGCTTTGATGAAGTGTTTCAATAAGCTTTCAATATAAAAAGAATTTCAACTTTACAAGGAAATTAACAGTCAGCTATTATTTAAAAAAAATACCTGATTTGTAAACTCCTTTCCCTGATCACAAATAATGCTCACAGGAGCTCCATGTCTACAATACACCTTGTAAATAGCTTTAGCCACTGAGATTGCTGATTTATCTTCTATCGGCACTGCTTCAACATATTTACTGAAATAGTCTGTCATTGTGAGGATATAATATTATGAGAAATTGGCACTTTTTTGAAAAGGACCAATTATATCCATTCCAACCAGATACCACACTTGTGGCTCAACAGCTACTGGTTGAAGCTCAACTACAGCTTTTTTCAGCTGTGATGCATTCCTTTGGCACCTGTCACATCTCTTGATCTGCAGAAGTAGAACCAATTAAGGTCCCTCAGAATCAGTTAGTACATAGCATTGATAAATCAACAGAAATCCACACTGGATAACTGTAAACACACACGGGTAATGCCTGCACACCCATTAAAGAACTATATATTTATAAGGAAGAAATATCATGGGAGGAAATTACCGTATTATTACCTATAAAAACTTTTCTTTACCATGTAACAAAAAGTGAACCTATGCTTAAACACAAACCTTTTCTTCAATTTCTTTGTAGTAGAGAGGCCAATAGTATCTTTCCTTTATCTTACTCGTGGTAGCATCCCTCCCTCTGTGACCACCAGTAGTCAAATGACATTCTAAAAAAGCCCTTTCAGCTTCTTCTTGACCACATAGTACTAAACGATTAAAGGAAGTGCCATCAGGTCTTTTGGAGATATATAAAATAACTGCTCTCCTTGAACAAGGAAATTTTTACTACTCCTTCGTAGCACGAACTTCTCACTTTTGCTGTATCCAAGGGGATATTTTCCATCATTAATATAAAGGTACAGAGCTTCATATTGTTTATCATCCATGTTTGAAGGATAGATGAAAGCCAAATCAGAAGATAGATTTTTTCGTCCCACTAGCTATAGAACTTTACAATAAACTGACTACAACTAGAATGCTCCTATTTATATAAAAATCACCAAGACAAGAAAAAACATGCACCGAGTGTAAAGACAAGAAAAGACATGCACAAAACCAAAACCACTACAAGGATTACATAGTGCACAAACAGCACAAATCAAGAAACAAGAAAAACTGTTGTTGTTGTTGTTGCTGTTGTTTTACTCAGTGGTGGGTGTGGTCACACAAGTAGGCGTGGTCGACCTTGCATATGGATTGAAACTGAGCATGCTCAGTCATAGTTACTCATGCATGCATGAGAGGGCCCTAGGGAAGAATGCTTATATGGGATGGTTGCGGACACTTAAGAAATTAAAATTGAGAAAAATTAGACCTTATAATACACTTTTGCTTCAACATCAATTTCGTTCACTTCACCTTAGGTTTCTTTTAGTGAAGGAATAAGCAGGGGAAACACATATCCCTGATCAGTGATATGTGTTCCCCTGACATGAAATTTGCAGCAAAGATACAGATACCCTGATATTATAGCTTATACCTCTTAGAAATAAGCAGGAAAATATATCCCTGATCAGAGCAAAGGGATTATACATCAGTATGTCAGGGGAACACATATCACTCCCTTCATGAAACCTCGGGTAAGATTTACCTCATGTCAGGCAAGGGTATACACTGATCAGGAATGTACGTATAATGTCAGGGGAATGCATATGTTTCCCTTGCTAATTCCTTCACTAAATTCAAGTGAGGTATTTATTGCACATTCATGCTTTGAATAATATTATCATGACTTATTACATGGTTGCAATATTTCAAGAGGCCATAGGCTGAGTGGAATATTATGCCCAACCAAGGGTAAGTAATAAATCTGATATTCAGCAAAATAATGATCAGAAATATCACTATAATCTCTCCGCTGCCAACTTCGTGTCAAGGGAATGCATATCACTGATCAGGGATATGTGTTCCCCCTGCTTATTCCTTCACAAAAGAAACCTCTGGTGAATATTACCTTACATATGTCAGGGTAATCCCTTTGCTGCAAATTTCATGTCATGGGAACGCATATCGATAATAATTGTGTCCCCCCTGCTTATTCCTTCATTAAAAGAAACCTCTGGTGAGGAATAATTGATTTTACCTTATGTCAGGAAAGGGTACACTGATCAGGGATGTGTATTTCCTTTGCTGCAAATTTCATGTCAGGGGAACGCATATCACTGATCAGGGATATGTGTTTCCCCTGCTTATTTCTTCACTAAAAGAAACCTCAGGTGAAGTATAATTGATTTTACCTTATGTCAGGCAAGGGTACACTGATCAGGAATGTGTATTCCCTTTGCTGCAAATTTCATATCAGGGGAACACATATCACTGATCAGGGATATGTGTTTCCCCTGCTTATTTCTTCACTAAAAGAAACCTCAGGTGAAGTATAATTGATTTTACCTTATGTCAGGAAAGGGTACACTGATCAGGAATGTGTATTCCCTTTGCTGCAAATTTCATATCAGGGGAACGCATATCACTGATCAGGGATATGTGTTTCCCGCCCTGCTTATTTCTTCACTAAAAGAAACCTCAGGTGAAGTATAATTGATTTTACCTTATGTCAGGCAAGGGTACACTGATCAGGAATGTGTATTCCCTTTGCTGCAAATTTCATATCAGGGGAACGCATATCACTGATCAGTTTCCCCTGCTTATTTCTTCACTAAAAGAAACCTCAGGTGAAGTATAATTGATTTTACCTTATGTCAGGCAAGGGTACACTGATCAGGAATGTGTATTCCCTTTGCTGCAAATTTCATATCAGGGGAACGCATATCACTGATCAGGGATATCTGTTTCCCCTGCTTATTTCTTCACTAAAAGTAACCTCTGGTGAGGAATAATTTTTTACCTTACATGTCAGGGTATACTGATCAGGAATGTATGTATATTCCCTTCACTGCAAATTTCATGTCAGGGGAACAAATATCACTGATCAGGGATATGTGTTCCCCCTGCTTATTCCTTCACTAAACGAAACCTTTGGTGAGGAATACGTAATTGATTTTTTACCTTACATATGTCGGGGTATACTGATCAGGAATGTATAATCCCTTTGCTGTATCATGGCCACATATCACTGATCAGGGATATGTGTTTCCCCCGCTTATTCCTTCACTAAAAGAAACCTCTGGTGAGGAATATTGCCTTACGTATGTCAGGGTATATTAATCAGGAATGTATAATCCTTTCGCTGGAAATTTCATGTCAGGGGAACGCATATCACTGATCAGGGATATGTGTTTCCCCTGCTTATTCCTTCACTAAAAGAACCTCAGGTAAGGTATAGAGTCTAATTGATTTTACCTTGTGTCAGGCAAGGGTACACTGATCAGGAATATGTATTCCCTTTGCTGCAACTTTCATATCAGGGGAACGCATATCACTGATCAGGGATATGTGTTTCCCCTGCTTATTTCTTCACTAAAAGAAACCTCAGGTTAGGTATAATTGATGTCAGGCAAGGGTACGGAATGTGTATTCCCTTTGCTGCAAATTTCATATCAGGGGAACGCATATCACTGATCGGGGATATCTTTCTCCTGCTTATTTCTTCACTAAAAGTAGCTAACCTCTGGTGAGGTTTTTTCTTCTTTTTTTTAAACAGGTGTAAATTCAACTTCAGGATCAGAAGTTTTTTTTCTAGAACAAACAAATACCAAGAAGAAAGCTAGTGGAAAACAAAAACAAAAACGATAACATGACTGTAATAATAATAATAATAATAATAACGAGTTCTAGATACAAAAATGAGATGGGAATCCGGAAACGGAGAATCAATAATGAAATGCCAACAAAAAAACAAAAAAATAAACAAACAAACAAACAAAAAAATGATAATATGGTTAAAGTTAATAAGTCCCCAGCACAGCAGAAGCATTGCCTCTTTGTATCTCTATGGACAATCTCTGCACTAAATAAAAGTAAGACTTTATCTCCCCAGTGTTTTCCCTAATCCTTCTCCAAAGAATGACATGGCAGCTGAACCAAAGGATCCTGATGTCTCCACTGCCAACGGGACAAAGAGGTACTGATCTCCTAAGTTTGAATATTTGACCTTCTTCTTGTGTTCCGCTTCATTAGCCACATTTCGTGCTTCAAGCAGCCAGGCTGACGTGCAATATAGAAAAAGTGAAGTCCCATACCAAGGGCAAAGGGTGACTCCATCAGGTCTCTTTCCGTCACTTCTACTGATTCCACTTGGTTCTAATTTAGATGGGATTTTTGCAGATGATAAAGATCTTTTTATCAAGGCATTGATGGAACTATGCCTCAAATGTCTCCCCTAACTCTTTCTGCAGTGGCAAGGACATCTACAGGGGAACCACAGTGACTACAGAGATGAGGTAACAGGTCAACAGCAATTCTAATGGTGTCATCATCAAGTCTCAGTCCAAGACACGATACTGGCAACGCATGTAGCCATGCCCCAGACTCCTTTTTAGTAGCAGCTAGCAAGCGAGCCCTGAATCACATGTCCAAAAAGGTGGTTTAGGAATAATTGATTTTTTACCTTACATAATATATCAGGGTATACTGATCAGGAATGTATGATCCCTTTGCTGCAAATTTCATGTCAGGGGAACACATATCACTGATCAGGGGTATGTGTTTCCCCTGCTTATTTCTTCACAAAAAGAAATATCAGGTCATTATAGCTAATTGATTTTATCTTATGTCAGGCAAGGGTACACTGATCAGGAATGTGTATTCCCTTTGCTGCGAATTTTATGTAAGGGGAACAATATCACTGATCAGGGATATATGTTTCCCCTGCTTATTCCTTCAATAAAAGAAACCTCTAGTGAGGAATATTACCTTACATATATCAGGGTATATTGATCAGGAATGTATAATCCCTTTGCTGCAAATTTCATGTCAGGGGAACGCATATCACTGATCAGGGATATGTGTTTCCCCTGCTTATTCCTTCACTAAAAGTGTGCATAATCTTATAATCAACAATTACTATAGCTAGTTATGATCTCTGGCCACAGTAGGAACTGTGCTGTAAGAAGACTGGTTATTCTAGTCTCCATCACTTCAAGTACGTTGCATTTCTTATTTGGAGACCAATTGCTCTTGAGTGCCTGGTTCTATAATCCTGCATTATCACTCCTTGATAAAAAATTAATGTCTCTGGACTAGATGCAGCTATAGATACCTGAGATGACAGCAGTCATAGGCCAATTGCTATGGACAACAATCGCAGGACCAAATATTAAACATGACTGGTTACATGATACCTGTCAGAGAGAAAACTACAACTAAAAAGCTGGCTAGGAGCTCTGATGCAGCGCCGCAAGCAAGAACCAAGGAAACATCCAGCCCTGGAAACTTTGTGATGACCTTTGACCCCCCGTTGGGAAACATTCCTCCCTAGGGTTATATGTGCGGGGAAACACGCAACCCGGGGAAACAGAAATCACTGCAACACCGGGCATGCGCAAAACGTCACGAAACGTCACGGCTCTCAAAACGGATTTTTTCGCACGTGCACTTACAGAGTAGTCCTAGAGTTTAGTCATGTTAATGAGCTGCTGCTTGTGCAGAGATCTCATTGGTGATTAGGAAAAAGAAAAGGTTGCATGGTCCAGGGTGTGCATCAGCCAAAGGCCCTCTCCTTCTTCGTGGGAGGGGCCTGGGGACGAGGCTATAGGTACTTGCAGGAGTTTGACTGCTGACCAGAAAGCTGTTTCCAAGCCTCCTCCCACTCTCTTGAATAGCCGCCTCCAGTCTGTAATCATATTCCTGCTCAGCCATGTGGCGCTAAGAAATCCGGAGCGCAGATTTTTCCTAAATTCGTGATGTATAATAACGTCATAGTCGCGCCCCTCCTTCCGAAGATTGCTGACTGTGCACAACAAGATCGTGTATTGGATTTGACCAGACTCTTTCCTTCCCTCGCGGTTGGTAAAGGGTCTGGCCTGTGAGACTAGTCCATGAGAGGGCAATTCCTCAATGTTTGGTTGTTTGGGGCTTGATGCAAGATATGTAATGATGACATCAGAATGAGCCTAAGGGGTCCTTTGCCATCTGGGCAGTGTACTTCCAGTTGGTGTGTGGTTAGTAACTCCCCCTTAATTTTGATTCCAGTTGTAGAAATGAGTGCACCAACATGTCAACACTTGTTCAAACTACTCCAGTTGGCTGAGCAAGACCACATGGTGTTCTGTCCATGGCATAACAGTTCACCACTAAGTTTCAGAAGTCTATCCCCATATAGAAATTGGGAGACCAGGCTGGTTTTTGGAAACTGTGCACAGGATCGAAGCTCCAATAAGAAGTGGGAAACTGAAGGGGTCTGCTCAAATGTACCTGAAAAGGCAGTGGCTACCAAGGACTAGAAATGTGACTTCCCAGTGTAGAGGTAGGTCTGGTATTGCTGTCACTAGTCCGTTTTCAATTATTTTCAAAGGAAAAAAGGTCTAGCAGCTAGACTATGCCCTCACATAATAGACTATAGTCTCATGTCAATAGGGCCCCGGATTAGTCATGCAATGCAAATGAGAATGTGGTTAATATTGCTATGCCAGTGGTTGTATCCTCCGAGATGCTTGTGTCAAAGTTGTGCAATTCATTATTGTGGATAGCAAACATGAATCTAGTAGCAGCAAAGTTGAACATGTCGTGTTTTGTTTGTTCCTTGCTTATCACTCCATGCCATTTCCTAGCAAACTTGGTTATTATGGCCTGACGATCAAGAAAGGTGGTATCCTCGGATGTGCCCAATCCCCAATGCATCCCTATAATGCCAGAAGAATTTGCAGGTGGAAATGTGAGGTCTAGTTTGAGTTTTGGATGACAAGATGAAGGAACAAGAGGAGATAGAGAAGTTGAATAACTATAGTTGATTTGCAAGATGCTCCAGAGAGTGAAATGAAAGGAAGTAGACTTATCTTTGACAAGGAAACTATTTGAATCTTGAGCAAGGTAAATTTATCTTTTGGTCTTTTTAAAATAATTCTATGTCTCCATCAATGTTGATGATCTGTTTCACCATTATTATGCAAGTACTGACTAGGGCAATGTTCAACATTCAGTTGACAGCGAGCGAGCAAGCAAGTATTCTTCAATGATTTTCATTTGCTGTTGAGTATCTATAGCAATGTGCAGCATTTGACAGTGAGCAATTAAAGTAGCTGATAGGCTTCAGTGCTTGATATTGCTAAGAGTCATGTAAGTGGTGGCAGGCAGCTGCATACATGCTTACCTCAAAGCACTTAGATAAGCCTAGTGCCTACAAGCCGCTTAGATAAGCCTCTTGTGCCTGCTGCCCAAAAGGCTGTAGAAAAGCTTGCTTTGCTGTTGTGTTATGTAGCTAAGTGGCAGGCAGCTGCATGCATAGAAAGCTAAGTACTTACCACAAAGCACTTGGATATGTCTAGTGCCTACAATCCACTTAGATAAGCCTAGCCCTACTATCCACCATGCTATATACAAAGCGATGTAGAAATCAATCAAGCAATTGCAACTGGAGCATGGCATAAATGCATGCGCAGGGGCGCTACTATTGCACGACACGTACGTACGTACGTACGCACGTACGTACGTACGCCTGGGGCATTTTGGAGTGTAGACCTAGATATATATATATATATATATTTAAAATTTCAATGAGTCATGACCTGAGAGTCAGCTCACTCGCTTCGCTCGCTCGCTGCAATTATAACACTATGGAACCACTTCTCCTCCATGGACATCATGAACACACTATAAAAATTATGTGGGCCTGACTCTTACTCAGCCTCCTGGAGCAGAACTGGATCCAGGGGAGGGGTTTGAGGGCCCTTTTTGTTCCCAAGCTATTATACAATTTTACCATGCCTACTTGCTTAGCCATGTCTATTTTTCTTTGACAATTTGTTTCTCCTCTAAAGTAGTGTAATTAGAAGAGAGAACATGTTACACGTGTGGGCTAACTAAACTAGGAACTAATGCGGTTACTATATCATCTAAGGCTACGGTCAAAGAAAGAAACAATCTATGTATACATGATACATCCATTTTGGCTTTCACTTTCAAGGTCACACATTGGATAACTTGGTACATACTAACTGTGATTTCCTTTTACGATCACACCTGTGTCCATGCACGTGTCAATTGAAAGTAGTATGTGACAGATTTCCTTAACAATCACACCTGTAACCTTGCATGTGTCACTTCAAAGATATCTTTTGGAGCACTTTGGCTTACTTTTCAAGGTCACACATTAAATAACTCGGTGCATACTAACTGTGATTTGAGGTGTGACCTTGCATGCGTCACTTTGAGTGTAATAGCTAGCTACAACACAAATTTTGGCTCTTTGCCTACACTCATGATGCACACAAACTGGATTGCAGCTAATAACTTAAGCAGTGCTGCCTACCAGTGAAGCCAACATGGGTCCTCCAAAACTGATGGTCCAGTGTTTGTGCTCCTAATCTTGCAACCCCACCTATCTAAAAACCCTGGATCCAGCCCTGATATGTTGGGGGGGGGGGGACTCATTTCTATAACTGGAATCAATTCTAACCACACACTTATTATACCAACTGGAAGTACACTGCCCAGATGGCAAAGGACCCCTTGGGTTCATTATGATTTCATCATTACATATCCTGGACCAAGCCCCAAATAACCGAACATCGAGGGGTTGCCCTCTCGTGGACCCCCCATCTAGCACAGCCGATTGTTCTCTCCAAGATAACTCATCTGCTTGCGAATAAGGGGTCCAAGGCTCTGTTTCAGGAGTTATAGCAGCTCGATTTGAAGCAACTTGGTAGTCAATAAGGTGAGCACACCCACCAAGATTTGAATTCCAAATTTGACCCTTGACCTCATTTTGCTGATACCGCAAAAATGTACATCGCGAGTGAATTTCTCTGTTAAGCAATCACAAACCCAGGATTTGATGAAGGTGTGGCTGTTTAAGCTTCAACCCCCTCTACTTAAAAAGGTGCAAGTTATGCAAAACTAGGATATTGATTTTTCATGTTGCAGACCCTATTTAAATTATTAAAAGCTCCACCACTTCACCTAGTCTGGCGTCATCAGCCCAGCTTTTACTACACTTCACCTGATCCAGAGATGCATTCTCAGTATAGTAAACTAGAAAATTGTTGCCAAAGATCAGCTCTGCATAATAGTATAAGTTCAAGGCAGACATTTGCCTCTCCTACATACATGCATGCCAATGACTGTGATTATGATTTCTTTTTATAAAGTGATAATATTAGTTATAATATCCCTAGGTGTATGCATCATCATTGTTCTATTGTTCTATTGTTGGGTAACTGCATGGTTCTATACTTCATATTTTGACATTCAGAGCAGCCATTTGGAACTTGACTGCTTCCACAAATTCGTCTCCATTCTGGCAGGTGATCTCGTATGAATCGATCTCCCACTGCACGCAACAACAGGGGAAGCACCACCTCATTAACATCATTTGGGGAGAGTTGTCCGTCACCTGGATTATCAATTTGCTGTGCCCGCGCACTTCTCTCCTGCGGCAGTCCTTTTCTTCTTTTATACCGTTGATGGACTTGATATAACCAATGTTCTTGAGATCAATGCGAAAATTTCCAATGGTGCGTGGACATGGTGAACCCCCTGTATACACAATGCTTGAATTTGTTAAGTAGAGTCGAGTAGTAGAAGTACATGGACAACAATCAGAGCAGGTACATCGACAACAATCAGAGCAGGTACATCGACAGCAGGTACATCGACAGCAGGTACATCGACAGCAGGTACATCGACAACAGGTACATCGACAACAGGTACATCGACAACAATCAGACCAGCAACAATGGCATGGTTGGAAGCATGTTCGATTACGAAATGATGGATATCCTAAAATAGCCTCAGCGATGATATTTTCATCCATACTCACAGGCTGACTTGTAACCGTCATAGGCTGACTTATAACCGTCATAGACTCCATTCTTGTCTATTATGTCAGTTCATGCACAGATCAAGTAAAACTTCCTCCTTATAATGAAGATATTTATAGTGTCCTGTTCAGGAAAAAATACATCATTAATTCAGTGAGTCTGCACTCGGTAGCTGCGGTATAGTAAGCTTACGTAAGAACGCGTGTTAATCCAATTAACCAAATAGTTATGGCTAGAGGTACGCGCGGGTAACTGGAGACAAGCCACGTGTTATTAGTTTTGCGTGACTTTCCAGTAAGTCAAACTTTGCAAATAAATTATAAAGTACTGTCTTAACAAAATATACATGGACTGGACTGGACTTTGCCTTGTTCTTCCCCTGGACAAGCCCCAGAGAGGTAGGGTGGCTCAGCTGACTGCTCCTTCCTTTCCTGATCCCAGCAACTCCTGGAGGGTTTAGCAATGATGTTCTGGATGAGCTAAACTGCTGGAATATTGTGTATGAGTTAAACCTGAAAATGTGATTTCTCATTCTATCTATGATATCTAGTTAGCTAAAAGATTCTGTGATTCAGTTTTCTAGCTAGCTAAACCATTCTATAATTCATATCTCTTCGTTTTAACCAGCAGTTACTCACGTAAGCTAGCTAACTTACTCAAGAATCAGTAGCCATTGTTGTTGCTCTATCGCGCGTAATGCGCGCACACTACATTCCTTGCGGAGTGCTCAATTAATATCTATGCTTGTGGTGAATGGCAGCTCCATACTTTACTTATGGGACATACAGCTAACTTTTTACTGGTAAGGAATGGGTCTTTATAAAAAGCACCATCATAAATCTCAGATAATTAGCTAGCTGCTGGTGTTTGAAATTTTGAAATTAGTCAAGAATTGAGCAAGTTATATAAAAAGGGCAAGGTGAACACGAATAGACTTTAGTGTCAACTGCTATACTCATTCAAAAACAAGTGAACAGCTATCTTATTTGGCCAGCTGGTATCAAAAAGCCAACCTATAGCTAGCTACATGTTTATTGCTATGTGCTCATTTTGACATGGAGAGAAGGTAATTTTTTTCATGTCACATGCGTATTAGCAACAACAAAAAACATAACATAAAGAACAAAATAAGAATGACACTGATCTGATAAAGAATGGTCGACGGGTCCCTAGCTTCTGCTCCTTCTTCTACTTTTTTATATTGTGCCTCCTATACTATCCACTTCTTTCCTTGTAGCTATCAGAGAGTACGATAGTACTCTCTAAGTAGGGATGGCACGGATGCTCCATTGGAGTAGTACTTAATATTTTCTTTCATAACTCCAGAATACTTACCTCCTGCAGTCAGCAACTCCTAACTTGAAGACAGAACACCTTCAACATGCTAGGACTCAAATATGAAGAGCAGAGAACAAAGCAGTATCATTTTACAGCGACTTCAAAAATCGCCGTTTTCATCTGGTCGTTCATCATCAGCATCATCATCATCATCAAACAACTTATTTCAGAAATGGTTCATTCAAATGCTATAATTCTTATACCAATCTACTTAGAAATGACTGCGCTATAATCCTTTACCTTTAAATCGACATGTTCAAAAATAGCACGTCATTTTCCAACTTGTTAGCTTTCAACCTACAACGAGGCAGACATTTTTATGCCCCGCCCCGTACACGTGATTCTTGGACCTTGACCTCGCAACTGACTAGTGAATCTATCATTAGCTCTCTCGGTCTCTCGATGCTCAGAGCGTAACCCTAGGCACTAGTCTGGTTATTAATCAACCCTTGGTGCAACAGTATATCAGGTACATATCAGTAAAGGCCTTAAAAATAATTAGGTCAATGGTATAAACTGTATAGATCTTCCAGATCAGATTCATTTCGGCTCATACAATATTATGATGAAATCTCCATTGAACTACATAGCTACAATACGTGAACTTTAACTTTTGATAGCTTCCAGTTGCCTGTAATAAAATTACATCAAAAAAGATGATGAACAAGTAAAGGAAAAAATATTTATTCTAAATAAAAAAGAGAAGTAGGGATGGCTGTGTGCGGTTCAAAAAAGTTCAGCAACAAGCATGTAGGAAGCTTCAAAAAAGTGGGGGGGGGGGGGGGGGGGGGGGGGGGGGGCTGGGGCACAGAGTTGAATGTTACACTACTGAATCAGATATAATACAAAATATAGCTAAACAAAAGAACCAAAAAATCGATTGCGTTCAGCATTAATAGATACAAGGCCATGCAGTTAGTACAATCATGCAATACATGGATGTCACAAAAATGGGGGGGGGGCTCTAGCCCCCCCAGCCCCCCTGCTCCTACGCTACTGACAAGAGAGTGAACTTCAGTCAAGTAACCCCTTACCCATCACCACGAGGCAACTATTCCTACTTCACTCCCTTAAATTATATCTCATCATGGGAGTGAAGTAGGAATAGTTGACTCATAGTGGGTTACTTGACTGAAGTTCACTCTCTTCTTTTTTGAACCGCACACAGCCATCCCTACTTCTCTTTTTTATTTAGAATAAATATTTTCCCCCTTATTATTACTGTCCTCATGTTCAAGATAAGATTCATAGAGTAAGCCATCAATTTTCAGCCACATCCAATAATCTTGAGAATGAGTAACAGTGATAAGCTGAATTTTGTAGTAGCTAGTAAAGATCAACCATTTGGTGAACCGTTGATCTTTAGCTACTAGCTAGCTACTACAAAATTCAGCTTGTCACTGTGATGGTTCACTGAATGGTTGATCATTACTACTACAGAATTCAGCTTGTCACTGTTACTCATAATTCCTGGGGATGAGGCTAGGTTACTGTCTGATATATAGCTATAACCTTTAATATGGAAAGTTCATAGTCCCATATGTAGATGGACACAATGGTAGCTATTGTAGTATTCTGCATGATCTTCATAGTGAAAAGTAGTTAATAAAGCATGACTATAGACTTGTTTTGCTAGCTATAATTAGAACTAGTTAGAGCTCTTCTGTAGTACTGAGCTACTTTGATCACCTAGTATATCTAATCATCATCTTTGGAGGGAGATTTTGTATAGACCCACAGGGTGATTTCAAGGAATTTATGCCGGGGAAATCTCTTGTTGTAGTGGATTCCAGGATGGATAGTTGATTTCAAGGAGGATAATTAACCCCCTGGGTCCATATTTTAGGTAATATTTTAGAGGTCCAAACTGCTAAGTGCTATTGTGTGATTATTTGAACCTGAGGGGGCCATTTTAGGGGGTTAAACGATGTAGAGGAACCAAATTACCATGATGATGATCATCATCTGTCCAAACAAAATTTTTTTTGTAATAGTCCATATAATTATCAGTACAGAATCACTGACTAAAGGAGTCAAGCAGTTTAGCTAGATTCATTCTTATCCATGGCATCTTGGTGTAAAAGGATTGTAGCCACACAGCCTGTCACAAGAACACCTCCACTGTGGCATCTTTGTGAAAAAGGATTATAATAACGGTTTCCACACCTGCTTTGACGAAATCCACAAACTGCGGCAGAGCAAGTCTGTCTATACAATAACAACACACCTAACCCAATTGCTAATAGCACAAATTTTTCATTTTGCTTATCGCAATAAACTGAAAAAAGTCAGCAAATCATGCTTTACAATAGCCTCCCTAATCATAGCAATCACATGAGAGACGGATTAATATTTAATACTTATTGCACACTCCTGCGTTGAATATCATGGGAATAGGTCGAGTGAAATATGCCCAACCGAGGGTAGTGATAAATCTGATATTCAACAAAGCCGTAGGGTCTGCAATCTGAAAAATCGATATCCTAGTTTTGCACCTGTTTTAAGTAGAAGCTTAAATAGCCACACCTTCAAATTCTGGGGTTGTGATTGCTTAACAGAGAAATTCACTCGCGATGTACATTTTTGCGGTGTCAGCAAAATTGAGGTCAAGGGTCAAATTTAGAATTCAGTTGTTTGGGGCTTGGTCCAAGATATGTAATGATGAAGTCAGAATGAGCCCAAGGGGGTCCTTGCCATCTGGGCAGTGTACTTCCAGTTGGTGTGTGGTTAGTAACTCCCCCTTAATTTTGATTCCAGTTGTAGAAATGAGTGCACCAACATATCAACACTTGTTCAAACTACTCCAGTTGGCTGAGCAAGACCACATGGAGTTCTGTCCATGGCATAACAGTTCACCACTAAGTTTCAGAAGTCTATCCCCATATAGAAATTGGGAGACCAGGCTGGTTTTTGGAAACTGTGCACAGGATCGAAGCTCCAATAAGAAGTGGGAAACTGAAGGGGTCTGTTCAAACGTACCTGTGGCTACCAAAGACTAGAAATGTGACTTCTCAGTGTAGAGGTAGGTCTGTGGTATTGCTGTCACTAGTCCATTTTCAATTATTTTCAAATGAAAAAAGGTCTAGCAGCTAGACTATGCCCTCACATAATAGACTATAGTCAATAGGGCCCCAGATTAGTCATGCAATGCAAATGAGAATGTGGTTAATATTGCTATGCCAGCTAGTGGTTGTATCCTCCGAGATGCTTGTGTCAAAGTTGTGCAATTTATTATCGTGGATAGCAAACATGAATCTAGTAGCAGTGAAGTTGAGCATGTCGTGTTTTGTTTGTTCCTTGCTTACCACCATGCCATTTCCTAGCGAACTTGGTTATTATGGCCTGACGATCAAGAAAGGTGGTATCCTCAGATGTGCCCAATCCCCAATGCATCCCTAATGCTAGAAGAATTTGTAGGTGGAAATGTGAGAGTTTGAGTTTTGGATGACAAGATTAAGGAACAAGAGGAAATAGAGAAGTTGAATAATTATAGTCGATTTGCAAGATGCTCCAGAGAGTGAAATGAAAGGAAGTAGATTTATCTTGACAAGGAAACTATTTGAATCATTCTTGTTTGTTTTGAGCAAGGTAGATTTATCTTTTGGTGATCAAAAGTCTTTTTAAAATAATTCTGTGTCTCCATCAATGTTGATGATCTGTTTCACCAGTATTATGCAAGTGCTGATTACAACACCATGGAACCACTTCTCCTCCATGGACATCATGAACACACTATAAAAAATTATGTGGGCCTGACTCTTACTCAGCCTCCTGGAGCAGAACTGGATCCAGGGGAGGGGTTTGAGGGCCCTTTTTGTTCCCAAGCTGTAATGCTTACCTCAAAGCACTTAGATGAGTCTAGTGCCTACAAGCTGTTTTGATAAGCCTTGTGCTTGCTGCCCAAAAGGCTGTAGAAATGTTGAGCTAATAGTTCATTTGTGTGTGCTTTGCTGTTGAGTTATGTAAGTGGCAGGCAGCTGCATGCATAGAAAGCTAAATACTTACCACAAAGCACTTAGATATGTCTAGTGCCTACAATCCACTTAGATAAACCTAGCCATGCTATAAACAAAGCGATATAGAAATCAATCAAGCAATTACAATTGGAGCATGCGCATAAATCCACGCGCAGGGCGCTACTATTGCACGACACGTACGTACGTACGTACGTACACCTGGGGCATTTTGGAGTGTAGACCTAGATATATATATATATTTTTTACAATTTCAATGAGTCATGATGACCTGAGAGTCAGCTCGCTCGCTGCAATAATTGTAGTATTTTAGATGGGTTATTATTTTCTTCTTCTTTTTTGGCAACTTTTTAATTTTTTACAATATATATAATATTATTATAATTATAATTATAATTATGTGATCAATTTTATAGGGGACTTTCATTAAGGGCTATTTGTTATTTCTACTACTTCCCATGTGGCAACATCACGCATGTCCAACTTCCCAATTCAGTGTGTCAAGATGCATGCTTTAATTTCCTCCAAATGTGTGGAACTGTGTTGACCCAAGCTCTTTAGCTTATTGCGAGTTTAAGGGATATACTAAGGGAGCTGAGAATCGAGTTTATTGACTGCAATCAACCAGATATAGGATTTGGGAACCAAAGTCATTGCTGCTCTGATACTGGAGTGTTTGGTACAGGTTAGTCACTTAAAATTTATTGTGAATTCAATAACTAGTTCAATCTTTTGCACATACCCTCCCTTGAATATCCAGTTGATGATAGCACTACTGATGATAGGACTGATAATATTGCCACTACTGTCCAAAATCTGTGGTAGTTGAAGTTGTGTCAGTGACTGTGGCCTTGATAGCACTGATTGGTACAATTACTGGCATAGTAATAGTCATGGTCATCTGCAATATTAAGAGAAAGGCAAAGAAAAACAGAGATGGTCTACACCCAGACTCTATACTGGAATCCAGGTATCGAATTAAAGACCAGGAACTAGATGTTGAGGGGTGTCCCATTTCAGGGATCTCCTTATTAGTGGGTGGGATTACACCATTAAAATGGTGTGTTCTATTGCACTTTAAATTTAACACACTAGTGTGTAATACAGCTGTTGCCATGACAACCTTTGATGTGTTACTATGGCAACCTTTGATGTTTACAGTGTTAAATTTAAAGTGCAAATGAACACGCCATTTTTAACAGTGTATAAGATAACAAACCTCTCAACAAGGACACTATACCTTAGTACACTCTACACAAAAACAACAACAAAAAAACAAAAAAAACAACAAAAAAAGAAGATAACTTCTCTACAATGGACAAAAGGCTGCATGGTCCCAAGTATGTCATACAGCCCCATATGCTAAACCAGCAGTTATTTCTAGTTCTGCAGTAATAGTCATCAGTCTGTGACTCAAGTTGTCTGTGTATGAAAATTTCTGTCTAATTTTCAGATTGCAATAATTATTTTAATGGTCAGTTCCACTGTGATTGATTATCATTAGCTAAATCATTAGCTCTGTTGGGGTTTTGGATTCAACTTGACTAATTTTGGTATCTTATCTTTTAGCTATAATAATTCATATGCAAACACAGATTCTCGTAGATATGGTAAGCATAATAACATTTTGAAGTGATCTAATTGTACTACATAGCTACTTTTATTAGTGAGTAATTCAATGGGAGAAGGAAGCGTGGCATCAATATCAACAGGACGAGCTAGAATTCAGTCCCTATTTGTCAGAAACCTCTCTGAGTCTAATCTGCTCATACCTGGTCGTCACATCCAACTAGTGAACATTGTGGGGCAAGGTATGTATTTAGCTTATGACACTAGCTAGCTATACCACTTGATACACATATGCTAATATAAAACTACTTAGGTGAGTTTGGAGTAGTTTATCGAGGCAATCTCACAGGCTGGCAGGGAAGAACAACAGCAGAAGTGGTTGCGGTAAAGACATTGAAAAGTACAGTCACAAGATGTAAATCTCAGTGCAAGAAAGTACCTTTTTTTTTCTAGGCTACTTCTCAACAAATGACATTGATGATTTGATGAGGGAGAGTGCAAAGCTGCAGAGGTTTGACCACCCAAATGTCCTGAGTTTGATTGGTGTGTGCATTGATGCGGGAGAAGCTCCATACATTGTCATGCCCTTCATGATCAATGGCAGTCTCTTGACTTACCTGAGGAAGGAGAGACATCAGTTTATTACTATTACTGACACACATGAAGATGAAAACTCAATGGTATGCAGACAACCCAGTGCTTACAATGATTATGATTTTTTCTCCCTGAAAGATTGAAGATACTCAGAGAAGGTTACTGTCAATATGTTACCAGGTCGCTAAGGGAATGCGTTACCTTGCACAGCAGAAGTTCATTCATCGAGATCTAGCAGCTCACAACTGCATGTATGATTTCACCAACAATAGATAGCTCTGCTAGTTTTAACCATTTTTTTTTGTAAAATTACAGGATTGATGATCATTTCGTGATCAAGGTGGCAGATTTCGGTCTGTCTGAGAATATCTACTCCAGGAATTACTTCAGACAAGAAAAAGGTGGGAATGGATCATCTGTGAAACTTCCAATCAAGTGGATGGCATTGGAGAGCCTCCTGGATGGCATTTTCTCTGAAAAGACAGATGTGGTAAGGCCATAAGTAATTGGAATGAGATAATTACATCAAATTATATGTTGCAAGCTATAGTTATCCTTATGTCAATCAATCAATTCATGATTTCAGTGGGCATATGGAGTGACTTGCTGGGAGATTTTCAGCCTTGGCCACACCCCTTATCCTACAGTTGATCCACACTCTCTGATCATATTCCTTCAAGGTGGAGAGAGATTGGAAAAACCTACCAATGCAGCCTGTACAGATATGGTGTAAGCTAATCAGTTAAGCTACATGCACATACTCTCAGTGAGGATTATAACAGTCTGCCATAGGCCATTTACCGGTGTCATAGTGTATTTAGTCCCCCCTATGAAATGTCCCCCAGACAAAAGTCACCAGTGAATAATGTCCCCCCGGACAATATTCACTAGTGAATAATGTCCCCCGGACAATTTTCACCGGTGAATAATGCCCCCCCTCAGTGAATAATGTCCCCCCAGGACATTTTCCAACTCAGTATATTTTGTCTCCCCTCAAAAATTCCTGGATCCTATAGTTCTTTTTTCTATGGTTGGGTCCCTTCATGCTGGCAGTATGGTTAGGTCCCTTCATGCTATAATGCACTGGCAGTATGGTTGAGTCCCTTCATGCTATAATGCACTGGCAGTATGGTTGGGTCCCTTCATGCTATAATACACTGCCATAAGTGCTCAACTATAAGCTTAAACATTGATAATTCATGACAGCTGTGATTGTTGCTGATATTTTTTGGTAGTTTGACGCATTCATTGTGAAACCATTCATTGCACTTATCACATTGTACCATACTTCCTCCTTCTGGCTGTCTGCAGAGTGAAATCTTCTGCTGGTAATTTGACTTTTGGTTTTTTTAAATATGCAGGGGAATGGAGTGGGATATTTCTTTTCAATAGGTGATTATGGAAAAGAGTTTGCTGGATCGAATCCAGTGCAAAGAGATGCAATGGAAAATAAACCATAATCACTACCTCCTTTCTGAAATTGAACATTAGGAAAGTTCAGATTGAGCTCCCGAGCATCAGAGAACATTAGATAGAGCGCAAATTATAAATTTGTTCCTCACATTGATGTGATTAAGTGAGCAACCAATGTTCGAAAATAGTGATCCAATGATTTTCGGATACATTCAAAATCTGTATGAATTTCCCCCTTTCAGTATTAAAATTTAGTACTTCACCAAAAGAGATGTCTCCTGAAATCCACCAATATGAGGGTACTGAGAATTTGGGCACAGTTAATGACAGCCATTCTCCAGCCAATAATATAATGCTCAAATGATCAGATGCATATAAACTAAACTCTTTTACCCAGTGTCGTTGTGTTCTCTGCACTCCTTGGCATTTCTGATCTTCTTCTGATGTTAGGTCAATGTAATATGAACTATTATGAATGCATGTAAAGATATCATGCAAGATGATTATTATCTTGTTTCCCTGTAGCTTTTGCATGCCAATCTTGTGCCCACCTCCTAGCATCTCTTTGAGCTGCTAGAGACATTTTCAATGATTTGGATTCATCTGGAGAGGGGGAAAAATAACATCATTGCTATTATGCATAGTAGCTATAGTTACTGGTTTTGGCTTCATCGTGAGTCGATGAATAACCTTCAACAGATCCATGACAAGCTCTGAGTATCCTCTCCACACTTCTTGGAACTTTTGCCTCCACTCATTTCTTCCAGATTTGGAATGAAACAGAAGACTTCTTTTAATCTTAAAAAACAACAACAACAACATTGCTAATAATTATAGCAAAGAGTCAGACTATATTATAGCTAATATAATTATAGCTAGCTATAGGCTCTAGCTATATATATAGCTATAGTTAGCCACTAGCTACCTTGAAGTGTGCATTGGCTTTCCTTCTCAGTATCCTCTTCTGGTTTTAGAAAATCCTTCAGGATATCTTCCAGAAAATAAAAACTCGTAGACCTGCATGATCATAGTCCTCCATCTCGACTGAACGCGTGCACATGCATGCAAGACTATCGTTGTCATCGATCTTCCGTGAAACTGGGAGACATTATTCACCGAAGGGGACATTATTCACTGGTGAAAATTGTCCGGGGGGACATCATTCGCTAGTGAATATTATCCGGGGGGACACTATTAAGGGGGGGACAAAATTCACTGCGACACCGGGTCAAAAGGTCAAATGTCTGGCTTTGGTCTGGCATCATACATCCCATTGCACTTGGGAATGTATCCATAATATGGCCAATTACCATTGTCTGACATTTTATCAGATCATTTCAAAAAGTTATAGCTAGTCCTCACTGATGTAATACACCCTTCACTCTTTTTTTAGAAGAGTGTATGTAGTAGTAGCTAACTATAGTTGGATAGCTAATTTTCATCTTTTTCTAGGTATGAGTTGATCAAAAAATGCTGGAATGAACTCCCTGAAGATAGGCCCTCCTTCGATGACATGATAAACGAGATCAACTCATTGCTTGAGAAAGTGTCTGGGTACCTTGACTTTTCAGCATTCTCTTAGAGAATACTCTCTCTCACTCTTTTAGAACAAGAAGATTAAAGTTAGTTCTCCTTCCTCCCTATTTATTATTATCACTCAGTCATAATTAAATATGTATGCAGTCGTTTTCCATAATAAAAATTACATTGTTTCGTGGAGCGGGACTGGGTACAAGGCTATAATCAGTATCAGCTATCATATGCATAAGGAATAAGAAGAAAAAATCCACTTTTCAAATCTGACATTACAGCAGAGAGCAGACTGTCACCAGACCTGTCTTTCTTACCTCACATAATTTTTATCTCCATTTTGTTAAAAAAAAAAAAAGATTTGGACCGAGAAAAAAAATCAGTAAACTATATATAAACTATATCCTACAAAGCATTTCCTGCACAGGGCTGTCCTTGGAGTGTGCTAGCGCGGTGCAGCGCTGCACTACTATAATTATTTCTAAGAGCTTAGACTAAAGTAGAAAGATTTCAAATCAAGCTCTAAAGCTAGCTATAGTCACACGAGGGTCTGTCTCAGCTAGTTGGTGCACGGAGAGAATCCAGCACCAGCGGTACCTCTTCGATACCTTACTTGATTCTTAGTCTATAGTTAGTTAGAAACTCAGTCTATCCACACTGCACCTCCTGCACTGTACTGACCGACAATTCGCGTGAGATCAATTATGCGCATGTGCAGTACACAATTTATCACTCTACTTTTTTTCTGGGGATAAGACTGTGCTAGCAATACCTTTAAGCTGAAGCACAAGCTAGAATGGAGTATTGCTCCAAATATTAAAGGGGTATCTCCTAATTGAAAATGCACACTTAACATCACAGCTAATGTCACCCCTTATGTTATGGTGTTAAGTTCAGCTGTTAGTTAGCAGATTTAATTAGCAGATTCAATTAGCTAGCCAACTTTTTAATCATGCAGTGAAGACCAGACCACCTTCACACAGACTCCCAGAATTTACATATATATTCCACCACCTCCTTCCTGGCCCATAATTACAAGTGGTAGATGGCTTTTTGCCATGTATGAATGAGTGGAAATCACTGCTGTCAGCCTCTCAGGCTCCAATCAAAGTCACATGCAATCTCAAGAATGTAATTAAAATTACATGCAGCTATACACTCTAAAAATGAGAAGTGTGTATTGTATATCTAAGGAATGCAGTTCTCTGTAAACAGTAAGGTATAAACTCCATACGTATACAGTTTACAGGGAACATTCCTGTGGTATAAAGTACACACTCTTGTTTTTACAGTATATATATGTACAATAGAAAATATACCTCTGTAGCCAGCACTGCTATAGTTATACTGGATGAGCAACAATGCCACCACAGAACTTTGGCCTGTGGATAACACTGCTCCAAATAATCACAGGTATATTCCTATAATTATGGGCTACTATCATATATTTCATAGCTGTACCTCTGGGTGTGGATGGTGGGGCTGGTTGTCACTAACTGCTACAAGACTTGTAGTGATCAAAACCCTGAAAAATGTATAATACATAACTAGCTACATAATAATTATTATATTTACACATAAAATTAATGATAGATACATAATTATTATTATGATTGCTCTTTTTTTTTTCCAGCTGTATAATACCACATGAATGTATTGCTTGCTCAATTGCTTGTATGCTGAGGAGTAGTGATATCATGCACACAATTTGATCTAATAGGTCACTACAGGTCAGCCTATTGACTTTGTAGCAGACGTCACATCCTTTAGCTCCTGGGTCATGGTCCATGGACATGTGAACTTTTTCCTACTTATCTGAGAAAGTGTGATTTAACAGGTCACTGTGGTCAGCCTCATCATGATAGTTAATAGTGGCATGATTGTTAGACACCCTGAAATGGACCCCTCAGTCTGATAATTATTAATTTGGACCTCCAGTGCTAAAATGGACCCTGGGGGCTGAAATATTCAGCTATCCACCCGGGGAACAACACTAGCTATGATAATTATAGCTATTATTGGTCGATGCATTGCTCTTAACCACCTATGCCAATATTTACTATAGCTAGCTAGTCACAATTATAGCTACAGCAATATAGCTACTGTTGAATTCACATTAGACAGCTGTAACTGTAGCTAGCTATATGCTATCATTGAACTTAAAGATACCAAACACATTTTTTGTTACTAGCCATTAGCTTTGGATTTAGAAGCCATCTTGTCTTGTGTGCATGGTCTAGAATTGAGGGGTGATTTATCATCTGAAAGTATATAGGGATGGCCCCAAAATCTAGCTGCATGAATCATATACATAGCTACGCAGCATCATATCAAACCAAGCCCTATAGCTATATGATGCCCAGAATATAGCTGGATTATGTATACTTTGACTGCAGCATCATATCAAACCCAATTAGATAAGCCCCCACCAATTAATCAAGTCACTCTAGCCTAGCCCCACCAATCTATCTTTCTCAACCTATGTTTTAGTTATTATAGCTAGGTAACTGTGAAGTTTAACTGATATCACTACAAGTCAATGTGATCAAGGATATCCTCTCAGCATTGTCATGCAATCATCTGGGATTGTGAATAATATAGCAGACAGAATTCTTGCTGACTAATTTAGTCACCTTAGACCTATGACTCCTTGGATGATCCAATCATTGATCACGGGGAGTTCAAGTCATGTTAGGTCATTGATGATGATTGTGCACGCACATGCACATCACTACTGATAAAACCATGCATGCATGGCTAATCTTGCTCACTTTCATCAGAAGAATCAAAATGAGAAGTTTTATGCTTTTAGTGATTGGGTCTGCTGTAATGTTATCCTTATATGGACAAACTTCCTCTGCTGCAGTGGTTTGTGACCACTATCAGAGTCGATGTGGTAACCGATGCTACAATCCTCCCTCCCAAAAGTGCCTCAGTGGAGGAGTAGTTTGTGGAGCTTATCAGCGCAGGTGTGGTGACCAGTGTTACAATCCTTCGTTAAAAAGATGCCACAGTGGAGGAGTAGCCTGCGAATTTCATCAGAGCGTGTGTGGTCACCGGTGCTACACTCCTTCATCACAAAAATGTTACAGTGATGGAGTGGTTTGTGGGGTCCATCAGAAAAGATGTGGGAATCAATGTTACAATCCTTCAACACATAGATGCCATAGTGGAAGAGTAGTTTGTGATCCATATCAGAGCCTGTGTGGGCACATCTGTTACGCTCCTTCTTCACAAAGATGCCTCAGTGGTGGAGTCGTTTGTGGATTCTATCAGAGAAGGTGTGGTGACCAGTGCTATGATCCTTCATCTGAGAGATGCCACAATGGAAGGGTAGTTTGTGGAGCCTATCAGAGTGTGTGTGGTAAACGTTGCTACACTCCTTCTTCGCAGCGATGTCACAATGGTGGGATAGTTTGTGGAGTCTATCAGAGCCTATGTGGTGACAAGTGCTATACTCCATCAATGCAGAAATGCTTGGATGATTGACATACAGTTATATAATATTACTTTGTTTTTGAGATTAGCTACTGAGATCAGATAGCTATAGCTAATTTACTTATAATTTATTCTGTCCATCTCTTCAGTAATAGCTAGAGCAGTAAATTAGTAAATTCTTGGCCTATATACTATAGAATCATTGGAATAGCTAAATTGCTGTTGGGTATAAAATGTCAGTACAATATGCTTCCATTGCCTACGGCCATACCACGCTGAATACACCGGTTCTCGTCCGATCACCGAAGTTAAGCAGCGTCGGGCCTACCCAGTACTTGGATGGGTGACCGCCTGGGAACAGCAGGTGTTGTAGGCTTTTTTTCTTTCTATGCAGTGCTAATGCACTAAATCCTCTTTCTTCTTCTTTTTGGTCATAAAAAAAAACAAGAACAAAACAAAAATAGCCAACAATGTCAGCATGGTAAATAATAATAGCTCCTGTATACAGAAGAAGAGTTGCAGGAGTCCCTATCTTCCTCTCCTTCCCTTCTACTTGTCCCCTTTCCATCTACTTCTTTCTTCAATATCTAGCTACTTCTTTTGTCCCTTCTTGTCTCCTTCCTTCTGACAAGGCAGTGCTATAAGTAGCTATAATAATGTAAGTCCTTTCTTGCTATCTAGCTACTTCTTTTGTCCCTTCTTGTCTCCTTCCTTCATCTTATTATGACAAGGCAGTGCTATAAGTAGCTATAATAATGTAAGTCCTTTCTTGGTGATGATATGATGTATCGACGATGATGGTCAAATGTACCACCAGATTCGGTGTTGTCTCTACCAGATCATTCTGTACAGTCACTACCATTATTAGACAACATGAATAGTTCCCTTTGATGTAATGAGGTAACTATATCATGTAGTAACCACTTGCTAGGCAGGTCTCTTTAGATCACTGTGGTTTCAACTAGAGACCTAAAACGTACACAGTTTTATATGCTATTGTCTAAATCACTCCCATGAGTGACTACTCAGTTTACAATAGGCACCTTATGTGTTTACAGATATAAATCTGATGAACAGGAGGGATGTAAAAATACTGCTTGGTGTAGGAACAGTGGGTCACAGTGGTCAGGGCCCTTTAGTTTATGCTAACAACTAAATTGGCAAATAAAATAGCACCTCTTTGGCAATGATTCATGGGCTGTGAACTTTTCCCCACATAATGTGGGTCATCTTCCCCACGTGATATGGGTTATCAAAAAATATGCTGACATTTTGCAAATGATCTAACAGCTTAGGTCACACATGAGCTATTGACGAACATCTGTTCCATTAAGCACTTCTCCCTTTTCCCACAGCTTATCTTCCAATTCAGACTCATGACTCTCTGGTTAGATACCATATAGTTTAAAGGTTGTAATTATAGGTCTTAATAATAATTAATACTAATCAATACATTAGTTATGTCTCTCTCATATGATTGGGAGGCTATAATAAGCATGATTTGCTGACTTTTTGTGATAGGCAAAATGAGAAGCTTGAAAAAAATTATGCTATTAGCAATTGGGTTAGGTGTGTTATTATTGTATGGACAAACCTGCTCTGCCGCAGTTGTTTGTGGATTTCATCAAAGTAGGTGTGGAAACCGTTGTTATAATCATTTTTCACAATGATGCCTCAGTGGAGGAGTAGTCTTGTGGTTCCCGTGACAGCCTGTGTGGCAACCGATGCTACAATCCTTTTTCACAATGATGCTTCAGAGGAGGAATAGTTTGTGGTTCCCGTGAGAGCCTGTGTGATAACCAGTGCTACAATCCTTTTTGCAAGATGTCATGGATAATGTTGTATATACAAACTCACTGCATGGTGCTACAATCCTTCATCACAAAAATGTTACAATGATAGAGTCTATCTTTCCCTTGGATTGTCCAGGGATTTGGCCATGGCTCCCAAACTCCCATGCAGGAATCATTGTTCATTAAACATCCTCAAGGAACTCTAGTAATTAGGTGGACTGCATCAATTGTCCAGGATTTTGACTTCCAGGGGAACTGTTGTAGTAGCTATTAACAGGTGGTCAGCAGAATTTAATGGATAACGTAGCTATGGCTATTAGCTATCTATAGCTCACATGATCATATCTCTTCTTGTACACTCCAACCCTCCATGCATGAGAGCAATATTTTGGCTTATGTTCATCACTGCCGGGAACATTCATGTCCCCCATGTATAGCTAGCTAGTTGTAGGCAGAAGTATTCAAAGCTGCCACATTACCTTTAACTGCATCACACTGATGCATGTTAGATTCTTGTATCTGAATTGGTAGAGTTGTTGCCATCTATTATGAATTTATACCCCATGCAGAGAGCTACGAAATATGGAAGCTGTGTTTTCATCAGCCTTGGATTCCAGTATTCCATTCCATTCCACCATTCCCAATCCACTGAATCTAGACACCCATTCACCAGCTACTCCTACCACACTATGCCCACCACACCTGTACTGTTAAGCTCCACAAACTACATGTACTCCTCCACTGAGGCACTTTTGTGAGGGAGGACTGTAGCATCTGTAACCACATCAACTCTGATAGTGCTCACAAACCACTGCAGCAGAGCAGGGAATTATTAAAAGCACAAGATTTCTCATTTTGATTCAAAATCTATGAGCAAGATCACAGCATATAGTTGCATGCCCTCTCGCCGCTTCGCGGCTTGATACGCCCTTGCTAGCATGCATGGCTTATTTTATTAGCTATGTGTGTATCCAAAGTCATCATCAATGACCTAACATAATGACCAATGATTGGATCATTGACCCAGCCCTCTCACTGTTCGGGTCTGAAGTGACTAAAATAGGTTTTAGCTATATGGAAGAAAAGTTCATAGTCCCATAGCTAGATGAACTGCATGATCTTCATTGTACATAATTATTATAATCATTGAAATTGTTCGATCAGTATTTCTAATATTAATAAAGCATGGCTATAGCTAGCTAACTGACTTACTTATCAGTTTTGCTAGCTATCTGTATCTTCATGGATCAGATTACAAACATCAGATTTTGGCCTTGCCAAGAGTGAGATGGGTTGACTCAAATTAATAATATGCACTTTCTGCATGCTTTCCTGATAAAGAATGAGTAAATGAAGGCAACACCTGGAGCATTTAGAGCTACTCACAGCCCATATTATTTTTCTGAGCTCTTTATATGTAGTAGCTACTTTGCTAAGATGCATGATCACCTAGTATATCTAACCATTATGTACAGCTAGTTTAGGGAGTTCTGTATAGACCCACGGGGTGATTTCAAGGAATTATAGTGGGGGATCCCTAATTGTTTGTAGTGGATTCCAGGATGGATAATTGATTTCAAGGGTAGGGTCTATATTTTAGGTAATATTTTAGAGGTCCAAACTGCTATTGTGTGATTATTTGGACTGAGGGAGCGATTTTAGGGGGTTAAACTTGAACGATATATAGGAACCAAATTACCATGATGATGATCATTATCTGTCCAAACAAAAAAAATTTTTAATAGTCCATAATATAATTATCAGTACAGAATCAGGAGTCAAGCAGTTTAGTTAGATTCATTCTTATCCATGGCATCTTTGTGTAAAAGGATTGTAGCACCGGTTGCCACACAGGCTGTCACGGGAACCACAGACTATTCCTCCTCTGAAGCATTGTTGTGAAAAAGGATTGTAGCATCGGTTGCCACACAGGCTGTCGCGGGAACCACAGACTATTCCTCCTCTGAAGCATTGTTGTGAAAAAGGATTGTAGCATCGGTTGCCACACAGGGTGTCACGGGAACCACAGACTATTCCTCCTCTGAAGCATTGTTGTGAAAAAGGATTGTAGCATCGGTTGCCACACAGGGTGTCACGGGAACCACAGACTATTCCTCCTCTGAAGCATTGTTGTGAAAAAGGATTGTAGCATCGGTTGCCACACAGGCTGTCACGGGAACCACAGACTATTCCTCCTCTGAAGCATTGTTGTGAAAAAGGATTGTAGCATCGGTTGCCACACAGGCTGTCACGGGAACCACAGACTACTCCTCCTCTGAAACATCGTTGTGAAAAAGGGTTATAACAACGGTTTCCACACCTGCTTTGACGAAATCCACAAACAACTGCAGAACAGGTTTGTCCATACAATAACAGCACACCAAACCCAATTGCTAATAGCACAAATTCTTTCAAGCTTCTCATTTTGTTTATCGCAATGAACTGACAAAAGTAAGCAACTCATGCTTTATATAGCCTCTCTATAGTCATAGCAATCACATGAGAGACAAATAATGTGTTATTAAGACATAATTGCAACCTTTAAACTATTATCTGAGTTCCATCATGATCAATGGAACAGATATTGCAGGTCGATAATATTGAATAGACTGTGACCTCACTGGCCTTAGGAAGATAACCAATATCATGTGGGGAAAATTGCTGTAATTACAGTCAGGAGATACAACTAGCCTGGCATCAGTCTATTATGCCTTTTTTCCCCTTATGAGAAAAATAATTGCTATAGAGGATAAAATTAACTTTCATATGGCTGCTGTTTGAGACTTTGATGACCATCGGTAAGGGAGATATGATGCGAGGAGTAAAGTATGGTCGATAAGCTACTCATTCATGCTCTGCTAACTGTCATAGAATTGACACAAACCCTACATCGCTGCATGGACTCTACTAACTGTCATAGAATTGACATAAATCCTACATTGCTGCAAGGTGTAGCCAAAGAGGGATAATATGGCATCTTACTGGTTTTCTTCTTCACACACACTTACTCAGCATAGCTATAATATGTACTGATTATGTATTCCAATGATACGTGGTTATAAATATATGGTTCATGAGATGACTAAACATTACTTGCTTCCTTGACCCAAACACTTTGCCTGAACATTCACCTATTATGCTACCATTAGCTATGCCTGATGTTTGGGAGTACTTATATGAAATTATGCCGGCATAATAGACTGGTCCTAAATACAACAGTGTCAGGGGTGCAAGACCTTATGAGAGGATTTTGTACTCTTTTGGTTTGGTGGTGCACATGATCCCTCCCTCCATGATAAAGCCCAGTCATACTCACAGAAGTGCCTGCGGAGGACTCCATTCTGCTGCTATAGGCAGTGAGTATAATGATATAGGAGTATAATCCTTTTGAATTCTGCATACAGGTATGAAGGCGTGTTCCATATTTGACAGGTAAAGATTCATTCATGTGCCAGCCTTATGGCAAGAGTCTATGTTAGGACACTTCTATTACTGTTCACCTATAGCACTAATGAGAGAAGCCATGCCCATTCTGGTAGCTTGAATGGTTCGAGAGATATGGTTGTCTAAGAATGACAACTATAGAGAAGAAGAAGAATCCAGCAAACTTACCTGCTTGCCATATTTCTGAAATGGTAATTAAGCTCCCTGGTTTTGAAACTTGGTCTGCACTTTGTAGTAGGCTCTAGTAGGCTGGATAATCATTAACAGTAGCTTTTATTAAGTCAAAGTGGGGAACTAGAATTTCACTTTTGTTCCTTTAGATTGATATTGAAAGCTGGAATGGACTATGAAACCAAAAGTGAAAATGATGTGCTTTGGGTGTGATATTTGTAGTAATTTTGTGTGATAATAACTAGTACTTTAACTTCATTAGCTAGCTACTAACTGTTATTGTGATATCACTTATGACATAATCACGTGTTCACTCACCCTTGCATGAGTAAAGTCTGATATCACTTGAGAAGCTATTAGCTATATGCTGCCCTAGTCTCACGGGCCAGACCGCTTTTTTTTTTCCGCAGAGCAGAGGGTCTGGTCAAACTCCTATACTAAACTCTTTATGTTAGCGAATGAATTTTAGATCTTTGAACATTCTTCTCTCTTCTATGTAGATGCAGTGGAGTAGGAATGGGGGGGGGGCAGGGGGCCACTGCCCCCCAATACTATAGATGGAGGGGCACTGCCCCCCCAATGATAATATGAACAGCTAACTTGAGTATATAATATAGCACCAAGGACCAAGAGTGAATGCTGTCATTGCAGTGTGATGTCAGCAATTTCACTACTGCTAATTGCTTAATGCATATGCTCACAGAATTGTTGCTATTACTGTGATTTGTTCCTGCCCCCCCCCCCCCCCCCCCCCCCCCCAATAAATTTCCTATTCCTACTCCACTGAGATGTAATGATTCACTGTAGCCTTCTGAGAACCTGTAGAGTAGCAAGGGTAGAAGAAGAAAGAAGAGTTTTTAGTTTATATAGTCCTATGACCTTTGACCTGCTATCCCTACTTAGAGCACTCTCTGATATGGAGAGGCTTAGTCTGTTAATTGCTATAGCTACACTAAGATATCTCACTCTATATGTATAGAATAAAATTGTGACCCTTCATAGATGGTGTGGCCATCCAATCTCAAAGTATTCACGTGATTGTTATTGTTGATACTGCATCTCAATTAATCATTCACAGTGGCTAAGTACACATAATTATTATTCTTAGCACTATACTCTATAAAGGGAAAAATGATTTATTCTAAATAAAAAAGAAAAGTAGGGATGGCTGTGTGCAGTTCAAAAAAGTTCAGCAACAAGAGAGTGAACTGAACTTAGTCAAGTAACCCCTTACCCATCACCAATATTACCAAGCTACGAGCTAACTAACTATTCCTAATTCACTCCCAAGACAGGCCAAGATGAGCTATAAAGGGAGTGAAGTAGGAATAGTTAGCTTGTAGCTTGGTAATATTGGTGATGGGTAAGGGGTTACTTGACTAAGTTCACTCTCTTGTTGCTGAACTTTTTTGAACCGCACACAGCCATCCCTACTTTCCTTTTTTATTTAGAATAAATATTTTTTCCTTCTCTCGATGCTTAGAGCGTAAACCCCTAGGTATTAGTCTGGTTATGAATCAAGCCTTGATGCAACAGTATATCAGGTACATATCAGTAAAGGCCTTAAAAAATAATATACAAAAGATAGCATGTCCTTCCAGATCAGAGTCAGTTGTGGGGTCAAGGTCCAAGAATCAAGTGTACGGGGTGGGGCATAAAAATGTCTGCCACGTTGTAGGTCGAAAGCTAGCAAGTTGGAAAATGACGTGCTATTTTTGAACATGTCGAGTTAAAGGTAAACGATTATAGCGCAGTTAATTTTGAGTAGTGTGGTATAAAAATTATAGTATTTGAATGAACCATTTCTGAAATAAGCTGTTTATTGATGATTATGATGATGATGATGATGATGCTGAACGACCAGATGAAAACGGCAATTTTAGAAGTCGCTGTGAAATGATACTTCTACTCTTCATGCTTGAGTCCTGGTGTTCTGTCTTCAAGTTAGGAGTTGCTGACTGTAGGAGGGAAGTATTCTGGAGTTATGAAAGAAAATACTAAGTATTAGTCCAATGAGGTGATCTGTGCCATCTACTTAGAGAGTACTATTGTACTCTCTGATATAGAATTGATACTTGTGGTTTCATTCATGAGTACACAAGAAGAAGAGAAAATATTAAACAGAAATCATTTATCAATGGTATTTTAGCAGAGCAGACTTTTGAATACATAATTATAAAGAAATGACAAATGAAGTACCTTAATTTGCACGCATGAAACACAAGAATTAGCACATGCAAAGTAAGGAGGCCATCATGGGTGATGATTATTCTTTCAACAGACTTCAGGACCTCATTTGTGAACAATTAAGACACAGATGAAGGAAGAAATAGCAAATAAAGCATCTTGTCATGCAAAAGAACAGTGTTTCTCAAACATGCTGGAATGAAATTGTCCCAAACTTCAGTCATGCTCATAACTTGATTATCTCCATATACATACAGAATAGCTATTTTTTTCTCCCAATTTTTTCCCTCCCAATCCACACAGCCTGTCACGAGAATTCCTCCAAAGATGCCTCAGTGGTGGAGTTGTTTGTGGAATCTATCAAAGTAGGTGTCCACTATAAAGAGGTTCCACTGTATGCTTGGGTTTATAGTCTGAAAATATTAACTAACGATTGACAACTGAAATCAACGATGAATACCTCCGTAGCACTTATCAGGGGTGTGATGGGATGAGTGAGGGGTTAGTCACTCTGCCACCAGTAAGATTGGTATGCTGCCACCATCTTAGCTAGCTACAGCTGCAGGTTTTACACTGAGTGTAGGTAAGAAATCTTCTCATAGATAAATACAAGACTAAAACAGAGGACACACAACTGACACAAACTATTCCTTTTATACTAAAGTCCACAGATCTCTAAATATAGTAACATTCACACTTTAACAGAAACTTCTAGAACACACACTGGAAGGGTGACAAAAAGAATAGGCTAAACACATACAGGTGACAATGAATAAAGGATGACAGACAGAAGAATGATACTTAGAATAATGATGAACACACCCATACACACATACAGGTGACAATGAATAAAGGATGACAGACACAGAATAGAATAATGATGAACAAACACATACACACATACACGCACACATACAGGAGGTTCATGTGAGGCCGTCCCTCCACAAGGGGGACACTTCTAACACTTAGGACACAATTATGCACTGTACACATATTATGTAATATGATAAAGAAAGTTGTTGCCAGAGATCTGTAATAACAAAAATATTATAATAATAGCTATACTCTATCTAAATAATAGGTGATTAATGGGCCTCTCCTGCATGCATGCCAATAATTGTGATTATGATGACTATGATTATGATTTTTAAAGTGGTGACATTAGCTAGCTACATATATCTGTAGGGTATGCATCATCATTGTTCTATTGTTCTATTGTTTGGTAGCTAACTGCATTGTTCTGCTTCATATTTTGACATTCAGAGCAGCCATTTGGAGCTTGACTGCTTCCACAAATGGTTCTTTCTTCATATAACTTGTACCGAGATTACATCATAGTGATGTAATAATGATATATGGCCTGTAGAGAACATAGTCTGAGTCTCTTGCGTCTCTAGCAGTCTCTATAAGTCTCTTACAGTCTCTCTGAGTCTCTTGCAGGCTCTCTGAGTCTCTTACAGTCTCTCTTGGTCTCTTGCAGTCACTCTAAGTCTCTTGCAGTCTCTCTGGGTCTCTTGCAGTCTCTCTGAGTCTCTTGCAGGCTCTCTGAGTCTCTTACAGTCTCTCTTGGTCTCTTGCAGTCACTCTAAGTCTCTTGCAGTCTCTCTGAGTCTCTTACAGTCTCTCTGAGTCTCTCTTGCAGTCTCTCCTGGTCTCTTGCGGTCTCTCCTGGTCTCTTGCAGTCTCTCTGAGTCTCTTGCAGTCTCTAAGTCTCTTACAGTCTCTCTGAGTCTCTTGTGGTCTCTCTGAGTCTCTTACAGTCTCTCTTGGTCTCTTGCAGACACTCTGAGTCTCTTGCAGGCTCTTACAGTCTCTCTTGGTCTCTTGCAGTCACCCGGTCTCTCCTGGTCTCTTTCAGTCTCTCTGAGTCTCTTGCAGTCTCTCTGAGTCTCTTACAGTCTCTCTGAGTCTCTTACAGTCTCTCTGAGTCTCTTGTGGTCTCTCTGAGTCTCTTTGAGTCTCTTAAAGGCTCTCTGAGTCTCTTGTGGTCTCTCTGAGTCTCTTGCAGTCTCTTGTAGTCTCTTGTAGTCTCTCTGAGACTACAGAGACTTCCCCATTACATTCTTGTACTTCGTGATTCGTGTGATAAGTAAACAGATTCGTGTGTCGTCTTCTTCAGTTCAGTAGTCCGCCTCAGGGGGAACAGTCCGGCTACCCTGCTACTGCAGGGTGTGCCTGGGACTTGAAAACCCACTCCCTAACGCAGGCGTATTTATAGTCGTCCAGCAGGCGAGGTGTGCTCCATTTAGAACTCTTTTCCACCACTGAACGATGCCTTCATCCACTCGTACAGTTTCCACTCGCTGTTGTCGCTGCAATGGCACTGCCAAATGCCTAAGGTGCTCTTGTGCCAGGAGTGGTGTTCCCTGTTCACGGTGCCTACCTGGAGAGTCGGGGAAATGCCGAAACACCCTCCCAAGTGGCCCCTCAACTCTAACCTCTAAATCTTCAACTGCCTCCTTGGCACCCCACTCCCCCTTCAGCTCCACGACATCCTCACAGACCACATCTACCTCTGTTGCCTCAAGCAGTGAGCCAGCCCCCTCTGTGACTTCCTCCTCTCCAAACCTACCTCCTCTCTCTGTCATCCTCCAGACTCACATCCCCACCCTTCACCATGTCCCAAAAGGAGCTAGGGACAAGTGGGCCCACACCCTCAGTGACTGCCTCTCCTCCACGGCAAATTCCCCCAATGACCTCTCCAACTGGTCCAGACTTTTTATGCTGGCAAAATGTGTGTTATCCAGCCCTGCAGCTGGACACCTTCTACGATGGCGGGAGATCTTGCGTACAGTGAAAACACGCCTCCAACAATGGTCAGATGGGGACTTGAACAACCTGTGGTCAGAGGCTGTGACGAATGCCCAATCCCTTTCCAAACGTAGGGAGCGGTCCGCATCAGCCTCTTCCTCCAGTAATATCAAGAGGGCTCGACAAGCTGTGCAGGATGGTCTATACAGCAAGGCCATCAAAGCATTAACATCTGAGGGTCTGGCTAACCCATCAGCAGAGGTGATAAAAGAGATGAACAATAAGCACCCACAGGCCCCTCCCCCTGTTCCACCTCCTGGCCCTGTACCTTCGTCTCCAACTCTTACAGAATCAGTCATCCTACAAGGAGTGAAATCATTTCCCAATGGCTCGGCCCCAGGTCCATCTGGTCTGCGCCCAAGCCACCTTCGAGAAGCGGTTGGATGTCCATCCCCTGACTGTGCCACCCTTGCCCTCTCCTCCTTGACTCGCTTCATTAACCTCCTCGCCTCTGGCAAACTCCCTCCCTCCATTCTACCTCACCTTTGCAGTGCTGTCCTCCTTGCAATCAGGAAAAAGAATGGAGGCTTGCGCCCCATAGCAGTTGGTGAAGTATTACGCCGGCTGACCTCGAAGTGTCTTGTTAATGTCGCTCGCCAATCAGCCCTCTCCACTCTCACCCCCCTCCAACTAGGTGTGTGTGTCAAAGGCGGGTGCGAAGCAATCATTCATGCTGCTTCCAACCTAATGTCTTCCTCCCTCCCAAGACATCGATGGACGCTCCTCCTTGACTTCAGTAATGCCTTCAACTGCATTAACCGGGAGGCCATGTTTGTGGAGACTCGTAACCGCATCCCCACCCTTTCTGCCTGGATTGAAGCATGCTATTCCTGCCAACCTTTCCTCTTCATGGGCAAAGAAACCATCCGCAGCTCCTGTGGTGTGCAGCAAGGGGACCCCCTAGGTCCATTGGGGTTTGCCTTATCTCTCCACCCTCTGATAGAGAAGATCAGGGATGAAGTCCCTGGCCTCTCCCTCAATGCTTGGTACCTCGATGACGGCACCCTCATGGGTCACCCTGAGGACCTGGCTGCTGCCCTCCAAATCGTTGAGAGAGAGGGCCCCCTCTTGGGCCTCCACCTTAACAGAGGAAAGTCTCTTCTCTTCATTCCCAAGGAAGCGGATCATTCGCAATCTCCACTACCAGCCGACATTCCCATCACACGACGGGGCTTCTCCCTCCTTGGCTGCCCCATTGGACCACCTGATTTCTGTGAGGAAATCTTTCAGGCTAGGCTGACGAAAGTGAGGACTTCCCTGGGTGCTCTGCGAGACTTAGGTGACTCCCAAGCAGAGATTACTCTCCTACGTTCCTGTCTCGCACTCCCCAAGGTCTCTTTTGTCCTCCGAGCCTGTCCTCCCAGCCATATACAGCAATCCTCGTGTGATTTCGACCAAGCCATCCGTGACACCCTGGAATCTATTGTGGGTGGTCCGTTGTCTGATTGGTCATGGCTTAAGGCAAGCCTCCCCAGCAGTCATGGTGGCCTTAATCTTCGCAGTGCCTCACTACATGCTCCAGCTGCTTTTTTGGCCTCTAGCACAGCCTCCAAGCATCTGGTGGAGCGCATCCTTGGTCACCCGCCTAGCTCTACACTCCACACCATCCCTGCCGTGAAGGCCCTTGCCACCACAGCAGCCCGTTCTGACTGGCAAAATATTGATGATATCGATGTCCCTCTACGGCAACGCTCTCTTTCCCACAGCATTGATGAGGCCTCCTTCCAGAACTTACTCTCTTCTGCCCCCACCATCCGCTCACGAGCTCTGGCATACTCTTCAAGTCTGCCTCATGCAGGGGACTGGCTTAATGTGGTGCCATCAACATCACTGGGTCTTCACCTTCAAGACAGAGAATTCCAATGCTGCCTGCGGTACTGGCTGGGAATTCCTCTCCAAAGTAATCCACTTCCTTGCCCAGAATGCCGGGACACTGCTGACATCTTTGGTGATCACCAGGTTGGGTGTAGTGGAAACGGTGATCGCATTTCCCGGCATAATGCCATACGTGACGTGGTCTTCTCTGCAGCCCAGTCTGCAGCCTTGGCACCTTCCAAGGAGACCCCTGGCCTCCTTGCCAGCTCCCTCTCTCGCCCAGCTGATATCCTTCTACCCAATTGGAAAGGGGGCCGTCCTACAGCTTTGGATGTCCATGTAATCAGCCCCCTGCAGCAGCAGACTCTAAATGAAGCCTCCTTCACCCCAGGCCATGCCCTTCAGGTGGGAGTGAACCGCAAGCTAGCATCCTCTTTATCAGCTTGCCGCTCGGCAGGCTTGCACTTCATTCCTCTGGTAGCAGAAACATTAGGGGGCCTTGCTGACGACACAATTCAAACTGTTCGCTCCATTGGCAAGGCCATCGCAGACAGAGTGGGTACTACAGATTCCTCCAACTCTTCCAAGCACCTCTTTGGTCGACTAGCCATCGCCCTGTGGCGTGGCAACGCCTGTTTATGGCTACATCGCCTCCCAACTCTCCCCCCCTCTCTAGACGGAGTGCCATGACTTGGACTTGTTTGTCTGTGTATAATCTAATTCCGAAAATTATTAAATATTTTATTGAATAAAAGTCTCTTGCAGTCTCTCTGGGCCTCTTGCAGTCTCTCTGAGTCTCTTGCAGTCTCTCTTGGTCTCTTACAGTCTCTCTTAGTCTCTTGCAGTCTCTCTGAGTCTCTTGTAGTCTCTCTGAGTCTCTTACAGTCTCTCTGAGTCTCTTACAGTCTCTCTAAGTCTCTTGCAGTCTCTCTGAGTCTCTTGCAATCTCTCTGAGTCTCTTGCAGTCTCTCTGAGTCTCTTGTGGTCTCTCTGAGTCTCTTGTAGTTTCTTTGAGTCTCTTGAAGGCTCTCTGAGTCTCTTGCATGCAGTCTCTGAGTCTCTTGCGTATCTTGCAGAATCTCTGAGTTTCTTTCAGTTGCTCTGAGTCTCTCTCAGTCTCTTGCAGTCTCAGAGTCTCTTGCAGTCTCTCTGAGTCTTTTGCAGTCTCTCTGAGACTCTTGTAGTCTCTCTTGGTCTCTTGCATGTCTTGCGGTCCCATGAGTCTCTCAGAATACCTTTACACACTAAACAAGTCCAGTACATCCAAAGCATATAGCTAGTATCTGCATACATGCACCAGTTAATGGTTGGGTATTTTTTGTTTAAGTAATTATGACAAGCACTACATCGTCATTTAGAGGGTGTGTGCTTAATTAGTTGGTATGTGCACATACAACAGCAAATTATATATAATTATTGCACATTTTGAATGAAACAATCAAAACAAAGCACGAATGAAAGATTATTCAGAATCATGAATCAAATTGAGGGTAGCTATCATCCAATTATAGTCCAAGTGGATTATCTGAGTTTATATATTTACTCCAATCCGGAAGTGCTGTATTTTGTCTGGTATACTTTTTAGGTGGACATGGACAGTCATCTTCAGAATATTCAGTACGCTTTCTTGGTTTTCTTTGTGTATTGTCTTTGGCATCTTTATTGCCATCAGGATTGTCTTTCTCCTTATCTTCAGAAAGAGGACTCTTATCTTCAGTAGGAGAAATCCTGCCATCTTCAGCAATGTTATCTTTCAGGTCTTCAGCAAGAGGACTGTCTTCTTCCTTATCTTCAAGACTGTCTTCTTCCTTGTCTGAAGATGTGCTGGCAGAGGCAGCTGGTGATGTAACTGCATGAAAGCAATTTGACATGGGTATATAATAATCAAGCAATCATTGGAGACAGAATGAATACCTTGTTTCATTGCAGCTTGAAGAGACGGTGGCAGTTTGTCTAGCCAAATTACTGTGCATTTTCTTGATCTACTATTAGTCCGTCTGCGAATTACTGGATTTTTGCTATCTGATGGCACGAAATCCTTCGCTACATTGTGCTTGCCCATACTATTTTCCTTCACTGCTTTTCTGAAGAGAGCTTGATCTACCGATACAGGGATATCATCAAGGCAAATGCCAACTACCTCCTTCCCATTATATGTCATCCCTGTTCTCATTGCTTGAAGTACCTGGAAATATAATATACAGTAAAGTATAGCTGTTGTCTTTTTTTAAGATAATGCAAAAAGCTACACTTCTAATAAGTTAGCCTAAGACTATAGTGCCTGCTGGGATTAGCTACAGCGGTGATACATATGTGATATTAGTACCCCTGCATGCAGTCAAATTGATAGATACCAGCCTACACTTCAAATAGAAGATAGCTACCGTTGTACTGAGTAGTACAAAGAGTCAAGCATGAGCGCTCAAGCAAGAAGCACTAGCACGTCAGCACTTTGGTGCCAAGGTGTATACTAATACATTACAGTAGGTATCGTTAGAAGTGTGAAATACTGGCCTTATAGACTTTTCCAGCATGAGTGTGGCTCTTAGCCCATTCTGTTAATTGCATTAGGACTTCAGCTACAACATTCAGATCACCAGAAGTACTTCGCATAACTGAAGTAGATTGACTTGAGGTCAGATGTGGATGGATTTCTTGCATGAATTCCTCTATTTCTTCTTTCAAGTATGGCATCTGTGCCTCTTCAATTAGCTATTTAGTGATGAGAACAATTAATTCTGGCAATTCTAATAGTTAGCTATACCTGTTCTGCAAAGTAAAGAAGACAGGCATACCCTGTACATAATCGAGGATCAATTCCAGGAAGTCTACACTGCAGGGTTGATTCGGCTGGAGATATCACTTTTGCCACTTTCAATGAATTTTTTCCCCAAACTGATTGCCCACCCAATAGCACTTGATGCCTCTCTTTGTACCTTAGCTAGTAAGCTAAATTCCTTTCCTTCTTCTTCTGTGTTGGGTCCAATTGATGGAGTGGTAAATGGTAGTAAAAGGGCTCGTGAACTGTACCTGAGTGCAGAAACAATATTATAACTTACATTCTATACAGTGTAACAAATTAACACCCAAAGAGATGTAGCTAATCATTCTTGCAAATTTGTTTGCCTCAATGGTGGCAAGTTGTGCATATGAGTACAAGGACAATCAAACCATTTTTGGAACAACTGTTTTGCTATACAGCTAAAACTAAAATCATACACTGAATATCCATACCTTTGAATTGTTCCCATCGTAAAATTGCAACATATTATAGGGATAGATCGGGGCTTTCGCAACCCAACTTTCATGTTTCCAGTCTGTCGCCCATTACAAAGGTCAATAAGAATTTCACCTATCCCATCTGCACTCTTGGGATCATCAAGACTGAATGGTAAGGTGGACTTGCAACACCTTTCCAAACATAAAGTATCAGATGTACTCTTAGTTTTCATCAAATGACCACAATCTTCCTGGCCACACAGAGACAAAGCACACCTTACTGCTGAAGATTTACCTGCATGGATAAAGGTTGCAGCTTACACTAAGTATACACACAAAAAAACAACAACAAAAAAACCACATGTCCATGTAAGCTGACACTAAAAAAATACCTGTTTCACTTTCTCCAACCAGCATTGGAAGAGGGCATGCATTGTATGTTTCTACCAGCAATGTATGTGATTTTGGCTTTTGCACTTAGTTAACATTTCAGCACAATATATAGGTGCTGATGAAATGCATTGTAAGCCTGGGAAAATGTGACTGACTTACATGGTATGAAGTTATGCTTGAACACTTTCTTCATAAGCTCAAGAAGGTCGTTCAATGGTTTCACAGATTGAAGGGGGAGTTTGATATCACTCTGTAGATTGATAACTGTGTATGGCATGTTTTTATTTTTGCTACTAAAGTCTATGCATGGTCCTCCAATTGGCTGCCAGATCCATTTAGATTCACTTTCTGGTATCTGAATACCATCTTCATTAATATGTAGAGATCTATTTATAACCCAGACATTATCTCCAGGTTGTTTTCCAGCACAGAGCAATCCTTTTTTAACTTTTGTTGGATCATTAAAAGCAAAATTTTTTTCGAGATGCTGTTGAAATTCAGAAACTTCCTTATCTGAAAGGGAGCACACGAACCCCCCAGATCCAAATGTCGATTTTATGTCTTTAAGGAAAGTCTGTCGCAGAAGCATGGAATCAATAGTGTAATAGCACAGCCTGTATAATTAAAGGTTGAGACATAGAATTAACTCTTTCAAAGCTGGTCTGATTATGTATATATATATATATTAATTTTTTTTTAATTTTTTAATTATTTTTTTTTTGGGGGGGGGGGGGGGGGGACCAACTTCATTATAACTCGTGAAGTGAACTAATTACAGAAATAATAACCCTAGCTAGGTCTTCAAGGTTCCTTGCTATCACTGAACTTACCTTTTTTGTCCATCGCTTCTGCGTTTTATCCAAGCAAAGAATCCAGCATTTTCTGAGTCGACATAAGTGGCCAAATCAATAGAAAAATTAGACTTCTCCCTATACTCCCCCTTGGAAGAGACCGTTCCAAATGTGGAATTCTCCAGGTCAACCTTATAAAACTTAGAAAAGAAATATATAGCTATAAATGTCAGTATGTCAACTTAGCCAGCTAGCATGCTTGATTAAATAATTGTGCAGGTATAATTATTATACCTGCACAATTATGATATCTACAATACCTCTCGATGGAGCTCCTGGTTTTCTGCTTGCTGGAAAGAGTCATTCATCTTTAAACTTCAGTCAAAATCTGTTGCTGAGCATGCAAAAGCATGAGATATTCAATTATTGAAGAAAAAAAACCACGTGTACATAATAGCATTTAAAATGGATGCAGTGAGGCTTATTTGTTTCTTTTCGTTAGTATTTGCTACCGAAATCCAAGTTACATCAGGATTCAAAGTTCCTCTTGAATGGAAAATGTATCTATCTAAAGTGGTTGAAGATTTTTTGAGGTATTAGCTAACTGTAAGTAGCTAGTGGACTTTTTAATCTTTTTGTGAATTTAGGAATCCGGAGTGTGTCATTGTCCCTCCTCCTCCTCCTTATTCCATATCTAGCAGTAATCCCGCTCAAATGTTTCTCCCACCAGTTATTGTATGGGACCCATTTTTGTCAATTCCATCATTGAATCTTCAATGTGTAGAATGCAATCAAGAAATCAAAAGAAATGCATGGAAACTTGGCACATCTGCAGGACTCGAACCTAGATTATTGCATAGTATTGAATCAACAGTTGTCCTCATCTCAGCTCGTTATGTTTGCCCAAATAGCCACCAATTCTTTACTACTGATCCAAGAGTCCTTGAACTAATTACATCTGAACAGATTCCATTCATACTGTTTCATAAGAATGGTTTCTTGAGATCCTTTGTTGATATTGTTATTGGATTAATCGAAGAGGGACTGTCTGTTTCAGCTGTGGAAAGATTTGTCAGTAAGCAAAGGAAATTAGCCAGTTTGAGGAGATCAGATCAGGTTATTAATACACTGTCATTAAATGAACTTGACTTAAGCCAGATCATCCCATCATTACTCCTCGAAACTCCATACCCAAGTAATGATATGATCTGCAAGTGCTTTCTTGCTGAGTATATGCTCAATAGGAAGATGTATACTAATGCTATGTCTAGGATACTTGCACAAGAATCCATCAGCTTTGATCATACCTTTAAAGTAGCTACTAATATCGGCTACCTTAGAAGTGATGGTAAATGGATAACACAGTATGATTCTGTATTTATTGTGCTTAATGAAAAAGGCCAGGTAATGGCTTGGCAATTTACCGAAACTACATCAATGGATAATGTTAAGACACTTCTTCTTGGTGTTAAAGAAAGGATGGATGTAGGTAATCATAAAACCCTTATAATTGCAGATAACTGCTGTAGCATCAAAGGAAAATTAATTGAAGTATTTGGTAATGAAATTAATGTAAAATTAGATTTATTCCATGCTGTACAGCGGCTTACCAAAAAAATGCCCAAACGTCATCCACTATATTCCCTATGCATTACTGACCTGAGGCTTATCTTTCGACAACCTGATGATTTAGGTTACAAGCGATTGAAAAATACTCCAAATCCTGTAAAGATTATAGATAATCTGAATAAGTTCATCAAAAAGTGGAGTTACTGTGATACAAATGGCTGGGTAGTACTCAATGAAAATGTATTAAAAGAAGCAAAAAATCTTGAAATCCACATAAATAAAGGATGCCTGTCTGATATTCCTCCAGGTTTTGGAACAAACCGCAACGAGCGATTGCATCGGCACATCAAACCTCATTTTAGTAGGACTCGTCTAGGTTTGCCTATGGCACTTGCACTAATGACAGTATTACTATATCAATACAACTGCAAGTCACAAGGAAAAGAAACAGAAAGACAGTCAATCACCTTAGAAGAAGAGAGTGCATCAAAATATCATTATGGCATAAGTGAAAAAGATGTGGAACAAACAATATGGGGTATTCACCCCATAGACAATACTTATGGTTTTGATAAGTCAACCACAACAACACTGGCACTGGATGAGAGTGTTTCAAAACTTATTACTATTGAAGAACTTATGAATATAATTGAAAAGGGACTTCACCTTTGGAATGCAGCCAAATCAATGAATTCAAATTCACTGTTTCAGTACCAATTCTTTCCTTTTGTATCTTCTGTATCCAGTATATTTTTCAGTAACTTAAGCACTGATGCTCCCAGTCATAGTACAAATCTTGATGGCATTATTAATTCATGGAAATTGAAGAGGCAAGAAGTCAGTAAAGATGGAAATTGCTGTTTTGTTGCAGTAGCTATTGGGTTACAGTTTATTAACACCAATATATCCTCTGAATTGAAAATAGTTCATCCAGAACTAAGATATAACTGTGTGCATTCTCTGAGCCAGCAATTACGCCAGATTGCAGTACGTGAGTGGACTAATAACAGCAGCTATTACACAGACTTCCTAGGTGAATGTAATATACAAGAGGAAGCTGAGAAGTTCAACCAATTAGGATATTTTTATTCTGACTTAGGGGACACAGTTTTACATGCTTTGTCAAAAGCTCTTGGAATACACTTTATAGTGTTTACAACTCTTGAATGTTATCCAGTTATCCAGATAGTAACACAAGAAATTAAATGTGCTACACCAGTGTATCTTGCATACAATCATAATGGTCTGGGACATTATGATGCAGTCGTACCCGTGGCATCTGAGTCAACCTCAACAACTGTGGTGGAAGTTCCCAAAACTCGTATAGATTATTGTACATGTGGTAAAAATGCAGTCACTCAAGAAGCAGAAAGTTGTGTGCCAATAACCTCTAAGTATACTACTACAATCCGGTGTTCATGTCTAAAGAGCAATCGAATGTGCACATCACTTTGTAGATGTGTGAACTGTGGAAATGTGAGCATGGAAGACGACCTGAAGCAGTACTTCTGCACACACGAAAAAGCAGAAGGCATAGCCACCAAATCAATATTAAAAAGAGTGCTGTTTTCGGTATCGCTGAGGGTGAAGACATGTCACCTGGAGCAAGATCAAAATTTGAGTTTTTTATTTTAGAAGGAGTGTTGCAGTATTTAAAAAATAAAGAAATTGAACCAAGTGCAAACAATATATTACAAATATTTAATACTATCACGGATATCGTGGATTCCTTTAAAGAGAAGTTACCTATTGGAAAAAAGAATTCTCATGATGTCGACAATTTCTTAAAGGAGCATCAGCACAATTTTGATGCATTCATGGCCCTTTGTGGTGCACAATTGCATTTAAATGCCGAAATTTAGTTCAATGATTTCTATGCATGGAACTAATAACTAGCTATATTATTAAGGTTTGATTCTTGTATAATTGATAATTATCATTACAATTATTTTTCTTTCTGATTGCATGTAGGGGGTTGATATAATTCTAAAGTTGTGTTAACTTGAAGAGCCATAAAAATTCTCATAGGTGGAGGAAAATAAATTTACTTGGGGGGGCCAACCCCAAACCCCCATTGCACCATGTGTACCAGACAATAGTTGTGATTTAATTAAAAAACAAGAGTCAAAAATAGAGTTGAAAATGTTTCACTTTGCATATGTAGTCATGTATAATTGTCTCCTATCCCTGGCCCCCATGGTTCCGACTAACAGAGACTAGAGTTATAATAGATTTGGAGACTGCATGCATGCAAGAGACTCGGAAACTGCATAGAGACTGCATGCATGACTCAGAAACTGCAAGAGACCAAGAGAGACTCAGAAACTGCAAGAGACCAAGAGAGACTAAGAGTGACTGAAAGAGACGGCAAGAGATGCAAGAGAGACTGCAAAGGACTCGGAGAGACTACAGCCAAGAGACTCAGAGAGCTATAGCTAGACTGCACGCATGCAAGAGACTCAGAGACTGCAAGAGACTGCAGAGAGACTGCAAGAGACACAGAGAGACCAGAGAGACTGCAAGTGACTCAGAGTGACTGCATGCAAGAGACCAAGAGAGTCTATACATGAGACTCAGAGAGACTGCAAAAGAGACTGCAAGAGACTCAGAAAGACTGCAAGAAACCCAGAGACCCAGAGTGACTGCAAGAGACCAAGGGAGACTACATGAGACTCAGAGTGACTGCAAGAAACCAAGGGAGACTACATGAGACCCAAAGAACCTACATGAGACTCAGAGAGACTGCAAGAGACCAAGAGAGACTATACATGAGACTGCATGCAAGAGACCAAGAGAGACTACATGAGACTCAGAGAGACTGCAAGAGACTCTGAGTCTCTTGTAGTCTCTGAGTCTCTTGCAGTCTTTCTGAGAGACTGCAAGAGACTCAGAGCTCAAGAGACCCAGAGAGACTACAAGAGACCAAGAGAGACTACGTGAGACTCAGAGAGACTGCAAGAGACTCAGAAAGAATGCAAGAGACTCAGAGAGACTGCAAGAGACTCAGAGAGACTGCAAGAGACCCAGAGAGACTGCAAGAGACCCAGAGAGACTACAAAGGCCAAGAGAGACTACATGAGACTGTGAGAGACTCAGAGAGCCTGCAAGAGACCAAGAGAGACTACATGAGACTATAAGAGACCAAGAGAGACTCAAAAAGACTGCAAGAGACTCATAGAGACTCATAGAGACTCAGGGAGATTGCAAGAGACCCAAAGAGACTGCAAGAGACCCAGAGAGACTGCAAGAGACTCAGAGTGACTGCAAGAGACCAAGAGAGACTACATGAGACTCAGAGAGCCTGCAAGAGACCAAAAGAGACTACATGAGACTCAGAGAGACTGCAAGAGAGACTGCAAGAGACTCAGAGAGACTGCAAGAGACTTAGAGAGACTGTAAGAGACTCAGAGAGACTGTAAGAGACTCAGAGAGACTACAAGAGACCAAGAGAGACTGCAAGAGACTCAGAGAGACTACAAGAGACTGCAAGAGACTCAGAGAGACCACAAGAGACTCAGAGAGCCTTCAAGAGACTCAAAGAGACTCAGAGAGACCACAAGAGACTCAGAGAGACTGTAAGAGACTCAGAGAGACTGCAAGAGACTCAGAGATACTGCAAGAGACCAGGAGAGACTGTAAGAGCCTGCAAGAGACTCAGAATGACTGCAAGAGACCAAGAGAGACTGTAAGAGACTCAGAGAGACTCAGAGTGACTGCAAGAGACCAAGAGAGACTGTAAGAGACTCAGAGAGACCACAAGAGACTCATGCAGAGAGACTGTAAGAGACTTAGAGACTGCAAAAGACTCAGAGAGACCGCAAGAGACCAGGAGAGACTGCAAGAGAGACTCAGAGAGACTGTAAGAGACTCAGAGAGACTGCAAGAGACTTAGAGTGACTACAAGAGACCAAGAGAGACTGTAAGAGACTCAGAGAGCCTGCAAGAGACTCAGAGAGACTGTAAGAGACTTATAGAGACTGCTAGAGACGCAAGAGACTCAGACTATGTTCTCTACAGGCCATATATCATTATTACATCACTATGATGTAATCTCGGTACAAGTTATATGAAGAAAGAACCACAAATTCGTCTCCATTCTGGCAGATGAATTGGACTGAATCGATATCCACTTCAAGCAACAGAGGAACCACCACCTCAGTGACATCATTTGGGGAGAGTCATCCTTCACCTGGATTATCAATTTGCTATACCCACGCACTTCAGTCCTTTGACAGTCCCTTTTAGTTATTATGTCATTGATGGACTTGATATAAACAATATTTTTGAGGTCAATGCGAAAATCTGCATAGGTGCGTGGAGATGGTAAACCCTCCAAATATACAATGCTTGAATTTATCAAGTAGAGTCGAGTAGTACAATCACAGCACTGACACCAGGTACAACAATTAAAGCAGGAAAAGCAGCCAGATAATTTGCAGCACGCTCAATCACGAAATGATGGATACCCTAAAATAGCCTCAGCAATGATACTTTCACCATCCATACTCACAGGCTGACTTATAACCACTAAAGACGTCATTCTTGGGTTCTTGTCTGCAGTCAGTTCATGCACAGATCTTATAATGAGGAGTTTTATAGTGTCCTGTTCAGGAAAAATTACATCATTAATAATTAATGATGTAAAACTTGGTGCACTGGTGTTAGCATTCCTATGCAGTGTCATACTGAACTAAATGACAAATGTCAGGTCACATGACTTGTGACCAATCAGATCCTCTGAAATAGGTGAAATAGCTAGCTAAGTGTTCAGCTATTGCACACTTGAAGCTACATAGGCGTAGGAAGCAATTTAACTTCGTAGTGGACTGCATGGCTGTTAGGCCACGGCAAGGGGGGGGGGGGGGGGGGGTGCGGGAGGAGGATGTACCTGTGACAGTATTATGTTTAGTTGTGTATTTCCATTAGTTATTATACATGACATTGTATCATCCTATAGTTATGTCATTTTGTATGTGAGTCTCGTGATTGGGCAGCTGCTCATAGTTGAGAGTTAACTGATTTGTCCATTAGTATTTCATACTTTTACATGGTGTCAGAAGTGGGATAGATGGCTGAACTTCGCTTACCTGCTCCAGAACCCTTTGACTTCAAAAATCCTGACAACTGGGCGAAATGGAAGAGGCGATTTGAACAATACCGACAAGCCTCCAATTTAGCCAGCCAAGACAACCTCAGACAAGTCAGTACATTGCTATACTGTATGGGAGAGGAAGCTGATGCTGTCCTCAGCTCTACAAACATCACAGCAGAGGGACGGAAAATGTATGATACAGTCATGGAGAAATTTGATGATTATTTCCAAGTTAGGAAAAATACTATATATGAGAGGGCAAAATTCAACCGCAGAGATCAGAGAGAGGGTGAATCTTCTGAGCAATACATTACAACACTCTATGAACTAATTGAGAATTGCGAGTATGGAACCCTTAAACAAGAAATGTTGCGAGACCGCTTAGTGGTAGGCATTAGAGATGTGGCACTCTCTGAAAAACTACAAATGGATGCCACTCTAACTCTAGAAAAAGCCAAGAAAGCCATAAGACAGAAGGAAGCGGTAACAGAACAACAGGCCTTTCTACAAGAAGGCAGCAAGAAAGACCCAATCACTATTGATGAGGTCAACAAAGGTCGAAGTGGCCGAGGTGGTGGAGCCCGTGCTAGAACATCAAAATGTACAAGATGTGGTCATGATAAACATGTGCCTGGAGACAAATGTCCTGCCATGAATGCAACCTGCTATAAGTGCAATCGTAAAGGTCACTTTGGAGCCAGATGTTTCTCAAAAACACAAGCAGCAGCCACTAATGAGATGAATATGGACACTGCTTACCTTGACATTGTTGATGCTGTCACAGAAAACAAGTTCTCGTGGCACTGCAAGATCCAAATGAAGAATACAGTTGTAGACTTCAAACTGGATACTGGGGCAGAGGTTACAGCAATTATGGAGGAAACCTACAAGACTCTCCCTGAAATAACCCTGCAAGAAACAACCAAAGTTCTTAGTGGACCAACACGAGAATCACTGGAAGTTATAGGCCAATTCTCAGCCCTACTCACTCACAAAGATTCCTCTTCCCATCAAATAATCTTTGTTGTCCGAGGTTTAAGGAATAACTTACTGGGATTGCCGGCCATCACTGCCCTAAAACTTGTGAACATAATGGAGGCCAATTATTGCAATGGAGTAGATGTACGAGGAAGATTTGGGAAGCTATTCCAGGGTCTTGGAAAAATTGGTGAAGATTACACAATCAAATTGAAAGATAATGCGACCCCACATGCTCTTTACACACCAAGAAGAGTTCCTATTCCATTACGTCAGAAAGTCCAAGAAGAATTAGACAAAATGGAGAAACTGGGTGTCATCTCAAAGGTGGATGAACCCACTCCATGGTGTGCAGGGATGGTGGTTGTCCCCAAACCCAATGGAGCAGTTCGTATCTGTGTGGACTTAAAACCCCTCAACGAGAGTGTGCTGAGAGAAGTCCATCCTATTCCTAAGGTGGATGAGACATTAGCTCTTTTAGCCGGGGCCAAAATATTCAGCAAGTTGGATGCCAATAGTGGCTTCTGGCAAATACCATTGGCAGAAGAATCGCAACTACTCACCACATTCATAACACCAGCAGGTCGATATTGCTTCAACAAACTTCCTTTCGGAATATCAAGTGCCCCTGAGCTTTTCCAGAAACGAATGAAAAGAATTTTGGAGGGGCTAACAGGAGTTGTCTGCTTGATGGATGATATTTTAATATTTGGATCAAACCAGACTGAGCATGATGAGAGGCTAATTGCAGTGTTGAAACGCCTAGAAGCAGCGGGTGTCACACTCAACGCAGAGAAATGCAAATTTAATGAAACAAGAGTCAAATTCTTGGGTCATTTAATCGACCAATGTGGTATACAAGCAGACCCCACCAAAACTACAGCAGTTCTTCAAATGAAACCTCCAAACAACATCACCGATCTCCGTCGATTTATGGGAATGGTAAATCAGTTGGGAAAATTTTCACCCAACCTATCGCAACTCAGCCAACCACTTCGAGAACTTCTTAGTCCGAAGAGGTCATGGCTGTGGGGTCCCAACCAACAAACAGCCTTTGAAAATGTAAAATGTGAATTAGCCAAACCCACAGTTCTAGCCTTGTTCAATCCCCAAGCTTGTTCAAAAATCTCAGCAGACGCCTCATCCTTTGGCCTGGGAGCTGTTCTTCTCCAGAAGTCATCTGGCCAAGAATGGAAACCCATAGCATATGCTTCTCGTTCCATGTCAGAGACAGAGAAAAGATATGCGCAGATTGAAAAAGAAGCACTTGCTATCACATGGGCCTGTGAGAAGTTTAATGATTATATCTTAGGAAATAGATTCTTGATAGAATCAGATCACAAGCCCCTTATTCCTCTCCTCAGCACAAAAAGCTTAGATAATCTTCCTCCACGTATTGTTCGATTTCGTTTACGGATGAACAAATATGACTATTCCATCCACCATGTACCAGGCAAAGAGCTGCACACTGCTGATGCATTCTCTCGTGCCCCTTATTTCGAGGGAAGACATCCCGGAAAGATCATCGGAGGAAGTGGAGAGCTATGTGGCCATGGTCATTGAAGCCCTACCAGCTAATGAGGATCGTTTGGAAAGTTATCGGAAAGCTCAAAATGAGGATGAAATTTGTAACCAAACCATTGGCTACTGCAATACCGGCTGGCCCCAAAAACACCTTGTGGAAAAATCTATGATCCCATACTGGAAACAACGGGGTTATCTAACAGTTCACAAAGGACTCTTGCTGTTTAACCATCGCATAGTTGTCCCTCAATCTAAACGAAAGGAAACTTTGGAAAAGGTCCACGCTGGACATCAGGGTATTGAGCGATGCAGAATGCGGATCCGATCTTCCATATGGTGGCCAGGAATTTCTAAGGAAGTGGAACGAATGGTACAACAGTGCCGTGATTGTGCAAAAGTAGCTCGTTCACAACGAGAACCACTTAAAATATCACACAATACAGATTACCCTTGGCAAATAGCAGGTTCAGATCTATTCGAGTTACATGGGGTACACTATCTCTTAGTGGTTGACTATTTCTCCCGCTATCCTGAGATTATCAAACTGACCTCCACAACATCCAGTGCCATTATCTCTGCATTAAAGGCAATATTTTCAAGATTTGGAATCCCGGAAGTGTTACGTACAGACAATGGTCCTCAGTATAATTCACATGAATTTTCTCAATTTGCCAAGACCTACACTTTCCAACATGTTACCAGCAGTCCTCGATACCCACAGAGTAATGGACAGGCGGAACGTACAGTCCAAACAGTAAAAAGTTTGCTCACACAGTCTTCTGACCCGTATATAGCCCTTCTCAATTACACAGCTACTCCTCTTCCATGGTGTTCCTTAAGCCCTGCACAGTTATCCATGGGCCGTTCAATTCGAACACTAGTTCCTCAAATTGATAAGCATCTAATTCCTGAGTGGCCTTATATGGAATTCTTTTGTAGAGAGAACAAAAAACAGAAAGATCGCCAAAAACATTATTTCGATTCCCACCACCGAGTTCATGATTTGCCGGAGATTCCTGATAATACTGATGTCTGGATTTCCACAGAGGGGGGACCAGTTGAAGGGACAGTGGTATCCCAAGCAGGCAGACCTCGCTCATATATTGTGGAGACACCTTCAGGAAGAGTGCAGAGGAATCGACGACATCTCACCGTGGTTCCTTCTCCAAAAAATGATCCAGACCCTGGAGCTACCTCAAAGAGTAGTACAACGTTAGAACCAACAGACGTAGGGCAAGAAACCTTGCCACCAAATCCTCCTACGCAGTTACCTGAGGAACCACCTCGAAGGATCATGACAAGATCCCAAACCAGACTTGCTCATCAAGAGTAACTCCATTCCTTACCACTTGCTATAAGTCAAAAGGGGAGATGTGACAGTATTATGTTTAGTTGTGTATTTCCATTAGTTATTATACATGACATTGTATCATCCTATAGTTATGTCATTTTGTATGTGAGTCTCGTGATTGGGCAGCTGCTCATAGTTGAGAGTTAACTGATTTGTCCATTAGTATTTCATACTTTTACAGTACCTCTTCATGAAGCAAAATTTCAACTACTTCTTTGAGGCTAGATTTTTTATTTGCACCATCATAAAAATTAATATTTCCGAAGTATTGTATAGCTAACTGTACTGATTAGCTAGAAATATTGGGGGGGCTATAGCCCCCTCAGCCCCCCTGGTTCCTACGCCTATGAGCTACTCCTCTTGCTCTATCTTTACTGTTGAAGATCAAGCTTCTTGTGCACTGAGGCTAGCTAGCTCTGAATAATACCCCCTGATTTTGAACTTCCTAAAACTTACTGGAGATTGTCTGCAGAATCAGACGATGATGAGCGATTGATCTAGCCCTCTGAAGGTGGCACTAGAGATGAAGTCTTGAAAAGCAAGGTTGTAAGGCTGAGCAGCTTTATGCTTAGTGTGGCCACAACAATCATTCGGAATTACCCCAGCCATCCAATTTTTGAGTGCCTTTATTCTTGGCTCAATTTAAACTTTCACTGCTAGAATAGTTAGAGAAAAGATTTAACTTTCATCTGTAATTTATAGCATGTTTCTATCTGCTCCCAGTCAGAAATAAGAACCATTTCCCCGAAAAGTATAGCTATATATTTCGTAAATTCGAGTCCATCTCTTTAGTAATAACTAACTAGAGCAGTAAACGCTATCCGTTTACGATTGCTGTTGGATATAAAATGTCAGTACAATATGCTTCCATCGCCTACGACCATACCACGCTGAATACACCGGTTCTCGTCTGATCACCGAAGTTAAGCAGCGTCGGGCCTGCCCAGTACTTGGATGGGTGACCGCCTGGGAACAGCAGGTGTTGTAGGCTTTTTTTTTTTCCTTCCTTCTTTCCATCTTGGAGTTGACTAGCTAATTCTTTTTTAATTTCTTCTTCGTCATGAAAAAAAAGAAAAAAAAAAAGAAGATATTATTACAGCTAAATAATAAATAACAATGTCAGCAGGGTGAATGGGAGTTACGTATATAGCTCCTGTATACAGAAGAAGAGTTGCAGGGGTCCCTATCTTCCTCTCTTTCCTTCTATGTACTTGTCACCTTCCATCCACTTCTTTCTTCATCTTCCTCTTCTTTTGTCCTTCCTTGTCTCCTTCCTTCATCCTATAATTATTTCAGTATAGTAATACAGATGACAAAACTTATCAAGGGTTTCTGATCCTAGCTATATAAAGTGAGTAGCTAATTAGCTATAATATGTCCTGTTTTTGGATCTCACAACCTGTGAACTTTGATTTCAGTATAAAGTCCCATTTTCAGTATTTACCACGAACCATCATTTAAGTGCTAACTCTCAGTGCACACATAAGGCACAATGTCTGCTATACAGTCAGAGTGCATACAATGCAAATTAAGGTTAACATTATTTTGTGTTTGCAGATATTATAGATCTGATGAACAGGAGGTATTCAACAGTCTACGTACTGCTTGGAGATGTACACACTGGTGTAGGAACAGGGGGCCACAGTGGCCAGGGCCCCCTAAATTTTTAGTTTATACTAAATTGGCAAACAAAATAGCACAACTATTTGTGGCACTGTGCCCCCTAAACCAAATCATCTTCCTACGTCAATGGTACAGACATGTAGCAGCTAGCTAATGGCTGTAAAAGCTTAACGTAAATTTCAGTATTATTCAGTATTTTTGGTCAAAAGTATGCTTTGAGAATAGATTCTAAGAGCTAGATGGAGCCCTAGATGCAGTTCATAATGATCAGTTCTGTGAATCGAAATTCCCTTGATCTGGATTTTTTTGACTTCAACTGCTTCTCTCCTATGTACTCCCAGATTAGCTACGTATTATTCTTATAGATTTTCCACATGATTGACAGTTGTAGCTACATCAAACTTACCATGTGTGCTTGCATGCTTGTATGCTGAGGAGTATACTAAGATAGTTCAAGTGATGATCTAACAGGTCATGTGAGTTAATATCTACCACATGCATGATTGCTTGCAGTATATATAGCTAAATATCATCATGACATGCAATGATATGGCTAGACTCTGTAGCAACATCCTTTAGCAATGATTCATGCGGCTGTGAACTTTTCCCCACATAATATGGGTTATCTTCCCACATGATATGGGTTATCAAAAGATATGCTGACATTTTGATGATTTAACAGCTAGGTCATACATTATTGACCTGGACATCTGTTCCATTGAGCATTGCTTCTCCCTTTTCCCACATAAGGGGGGAGTTATCTTCGAACTCAGACTCGTGACTCTACCAACCTATTGTGGATATAGTCTAAAGGTCGTAACATAATTATCGTGGATATAGTCTAAAGGTCGTAACATATTGTGGATATAGTCTAAAGGTCGTAACATATTGTGGATATAGTCTAAAGGTCGTAAATTATATGTCTTTAATAATATTAATACTAATCAATACAGTATGTCTCTCTCATGTTATTGCCTCTAGTGAGGCTATATAAAGCATGAGTTGCTGATTTTTTTCAGTTTATTGCGATAGGCAAAATGAAAAGCTTGAAAAAATTTGTGCTATTAGCAATTGGGTTAGGTGTGTTGTTATTGTATAGACAAACTTGCTCTGCCGCAGTTGTTTGTGGATTTCGTCAAAGCAGGTGTGGAAATCGTTGTTATAATCCTTTTTCACAACGATGCCACAGTGGAGGAGTAGTTTGTAATTCTCGTGACAGGCTGTGTGGCAACCGGTGCTACAATCCCTTTTCACAACGATGCCACAGTGGAGTAGTTTGTAATTCTCGTGACAGGCTGTGTGGCAACCGGTGCTACAATCCCTTTTCACAACGATGCCACAGTGGAGGAGTAGTTTGTAATTCTCGTGACAGACGGTGTGGTAACCGGTGCTACAATCCTTTCTCACAGCGATGCCACAGTGGAGGAGTAGTTTGTAATTCTCGTGACAGGCTGTGTGGCAACCGGTGCTACAATCCTTTCTCACAACGATGCCACAGTGGAGGAGTAGTTTGTAATTCTCGTGACAGACAGTGTGGCAACCGGTGCTACAATCCTTTCTCACAACGATGCCACAGTGGAGGAATAGTTTGTAATTCTCGTGACAGGCTGTGTGGCAACCGGTGTTACAATCCTTTTACACAAAGATGCCATGGATAAGAATGAATCTAACTAAACTGCTTGACTCCTTTAGCCAGTGATTGTGTACTGATAATTATATGGACTATTAAAAAAAATTTTGTTTGGACAGATAATGATCATCAGGTTCCTCTATATCGTTCAAGTTCAACCCCCTAAAATGGCCCCCTTAGGTCCAAATAATCACACAATAGCAGTTTGGACCTCTAAGATATTACCTAAAATATGGACCCAGGGGGTTAACTATCCTTGAAATCAACTATCCATCCTGGAATCCACTACAACAAGGGATCCCCCTCTAAAATAGGACATAAATTCCTTGAAATCACCCTGTGGGTCTATCCCTCCAAAAATAATGATTAGATATACTAGCTATTGGTGATCAAAGTAGCTCAGTGCTATAAAAGAGCTCTAACTAGTTCTAATCATAGCTAACAAAACAAGTCTATAGTCATGCTTTATTAGCTAACTACTTTTCACTATGAAGATCATGCAGAATACTACAATAGCCACCATTGTGTTCATCTATGGGACTATGTCATGAATTTTACATGTTATAATAGCTATATCAGACAGTAACCTAGCCTCATCCCCAGGAATTGTAACAGTGATAAGCTGAATTTTGTGGTAGTAAAGATCAACCATTCAGTGAACAATCAGAGTGAGAAGCTGAATTTTGTAGTAGTAAAGATCAACCATCATTATGGTGGTTCACTGAATGGTTGATTTTTACTACTTACAAAATTCAGCTTGTCACTGTTACTCATTCTCGAGATAATTGGATGTGGCTGAAAATTGATGGCTTAGCTACTCTATGAATCTTATCTTGAACATGTACATATAGTCAGCAATTATAAGATGAATGAAGGAGGACAGTAATAGCTTACAAAGAAAGAAGTGGATAGTATAGGAGGCATAATATACTGTAAAGAAGCAGAAGGAGCGGAAGCTAGGGACTCCTTGCTCTTAGACTTAGTTGACCATTCTTTATCAGATCAGTGTCGTTTTTAAATTTTTATTGTTGCTAATACGTATGGCATTGCATGTAACATGAAAAAAATTACCTTCGCTCCATGTGAAAATGAGTACATAGCAATAAACATGTAGCTATAGGTTGGCTTTTTGATACCAGCTGGCCAAATAAGATAGCTGTTCACTTGTTTTTGAATGAGTAACAGTTGACACTAATTAAGTTTAGTTACACTTAGGACACTGAATTAATGATGTAATTTTTCCTGAACAGGACACTATAAATATCTTCATTATAAGGAGGAAGTTTTACTTGATCTGTGCATGAACTGACTGCAGATTACATAGCGTAAGTTGCCAATTATCAGCTGGATTTCAAACTCAGTACTGTAACTGCGCTAGAAGTAGCTATTTGTAGATATCTAATATGCACCACTTTATAGCTGCTTTTTTCTACTTCCTGTTACAGGTTACTTCAAAAAATGAAAGCAGAAACTCACAGAACTGTGAGCAGAAAGGCAAAGCCCCTCAAGAGCCAATCATAGTCACGGATATCTGATATCGTCCGGCAATACAACTGCCTATTATTGTCGACCAGTTTGTCTATTTTGTTTCATAACTCAAGTTTGGTACTGAACTGAGATTTATTTTGCTATCATCAGGTAGAGGACGTCAAAACAGTATTCTCAATAATTATAATCGTCATTACTAAACGTTTTGCAAAGAATTATTTCAAATGATCTATAGACAATTTAGCAAAATGGACACAATGTTTCTTTTCCATTATAATCAGTGGAGCTTTCCAACACGCAGTCTTCGTGCAGCCATCTCTGACAGGAACATTGAACCCACTCAACCCTACCCCCTAACTCCATATCTTCCTCATAGGTCTGGTCACAGACACAACATTGATTGGAAAGAATCAGAGGGGTAGGGGCTGACTTTTGTGGCTGTCTTGCCCGTAGCTGAACTCGCGTACCTGAAGTGGTGGTTTCACCTATGTTTCTTCCAGTTTCCTTCCTGGCTTGTGCTTGCCTCTTCTCTTCGGCCTTCTGTTTCCTTTCCTCCGCTTTCTGAACTTTCAACATCTCTTTTTCATTCGCTTTTCTTATCTTCTCTTCTTGTTTCCTCTTCCTTTCTTCGGCTTTCTGCTTTTTCTCCTCTTCACGCTGCTGCTTCTTCTCTTCTCGAATCTTCTTCCTGTTTTCCTTCTCTTCTTCCTGCTGCTTCTTTTTCAATTCCTTCTCCCGAATGACAGACAAACATTCAGCACTTGTTAGGACCCTTGCACCAGTAATTGCACGGGTTTGAGAAGGTGCTGTAGGGAGCTTTGCCTTCGTCTTAGGAATCGTCAAATACTTATCAATTGGACTCACTTGCTGCCTTTCAAATTCCTTTCGTGAAGGAGTGGTATTCAGTTGCTGAAGGGCGGCATTAGAGATCAGCTGTAAAGGACTCCTGATAGTTGCAGACTGTTCATTACAAGCAACTGGTGCTGTCACCAGCTGAACCGAGGTTTGAGGAGACACGCAAGACACAGGGTTTACAGGCGAAGGGGTTGTGAGAGTTTGAATTGGGGTGGGGTTTACAAGTGAAGGGGTTGTGAGAGTTTGAATTGGGGTGTGGTTTACAGGCGAAGGGGTTGAGACAGTTTGAATCAGATCAAGAGGGGTGACACCCTGAAATTGATCACTAAGACTCACATCATTAGACAACACACTTGTACAAGCTGGCACAGGTGAAGCTCAAGCCATGCAATATATCGGGCATCAGGGATGTTATAACCCTCCTCTAGACGTCTCTCAAACAGAGCAATCTCACCAGGTGTGAATTCCATGCTTACAGCTGACACATCAACAGGGGTCACGGTTGCAGACACTGTTGCCTCGGGAGCCGTAGGAGTTGTGGTCACTGGAGCTGACACTGTTCCCTCAGTGGACGAGGGAGAGGTTTCGTCAGTTTCCATCATATTGACATTCACTAGAATTGCTGCCGGATTAAAGGGGTATACACCACTCTTCCTAAAGCCAGACACAATGTTAGAAGGAGTAAGAGCTCTCAACCAAGCCTCAGCAAACAGCCCAGAAAAATTATATTTGTTCACAACCATTCCAGGGTTAGCTTGTAATTCCATGTGGCAGACATCAGACCAGTGCTTCTTTAAAGGGCCAAAAACTGAAGTATCGAGGGGCTGGGAATCATGGGTGGTGTGGGGTGGCAAACAAAACAAAATGATATCATTCTTGAGGGCATACTCAATGCTCATAGGCTCGTAGTGGGAACTATGGCCATCCATCATGAGGAAAAGTGGCCGCTGTGACACAGCGTATTTCAAAAAATGGTCTTTCAGCCAATGCTGAAAAAGCTCTTGATCACTCCACCCCTTTCCCGACATCCCATAATAGGTTCCAGGAACTTCCCCTATAGTCCACTGATAGTTTAAATATCTACCTTCAAAGACCACCATGGGGGGGGGGGGGGGGGGATAGCCTGGCCAATTGCATTAGCACATCCGAGCACAGTGATTTGCTCCTTTTTCCCCGAGACACGATAACGAACCTTTTTTTGGCCACACTTCGTGACGATATTGGGAGGTCGAGGGTCGAGGGGGATCCCTGTTTCGTCCATGTTGTATAATTGAGCAGGACAGTCGGTCAAGCCATGATCATCAAGAGTAGTCTTCAAAAGGTCATAATACGCATCGATAACCTCCTTGCTTGTTGCATCCATTCGAATGTGTGCAGTGGCATCTCCTCTCCGGAGAGACAGCTGAGGTTGTCTTTCGATGAAATGCCTCCACCAGCCACTCAATATGCGATTGCCACGGAGTAAATCCTTCTCCTTTGCCACCTGTTCTGCGATTGACATAACTTGCCTCCTACTCTTGCCATAGCCTACCTTGGCAACATCTACAAGGTGGTCAGCTAGGGCACTCTCTTCCTTGGTAGTTAGATATCGTTTTGGGCCAGGCTTGGTCCCATGCTGGACTCTTCCACTTAGGCGGTCTTTGAGAGTAGTAGGTGGCACTCCATAGAGCAGCTTTGTTGATTGAAGTAGAGCCTTTTCTAACTGCTTCCATCGCTGCTACCATGGACTCATCACTCCATAGCTTCCTCTTACACAAAGGTCTGGGCTTCTTTGCAACTCTAGGTGACTTGCGCTTCTTTCTTCTGATTTTTCTCCCACGGACCATAGCTCTGCAGAAAAAAAAACTTTTCTAACCCTTGGCAACACTGTTTATAGCCGAAGGCAAGCGCTAGATAGAGCGGCCTAGCAAGCCAGAAACTTACCAGCTTTGTTACAGCGGGTAGGGCGCGCTCTCCGCCCACTTTTGTTGATTATTGTAATCTACTAGTGTCAATCCGTGTTATGTGTTAGTATTCTTGCTCAGTATAGCTGGTCGATATTAGGTACTGGTCGATAAATGGCGAATTACGCTAATAGACAAGAATCCAAGAATGGCATCTTTAGTGGTTACAAGTCAGCCTGTGAGTGTTGATGGTGAAAATAGCATTGCTGAGGCTATTTTAAGATATCCGTTATTTCGTGATCGATCATGCTGCAAATCAGACTGCTTTTCCTGCTCTGATTGTTGTACATGTAGCTACCTGCTGTACTGATCGACTCTACTTGACAAATTCAAGCATTGTGTATACAGAGGGTTTACCACTTCCATTGCCACGCACCTGTGCAGATTTTCGCATTGATCTCCAGAACATATCAAGTCCATCAACGACATAATAGCTAAAAGGGACTGCAAAAGGACTGAAGTGCGTGGATACAGCAAATTGATAATCCAGGTGAAGGACGATTCTCCCCAAATGATAACAATGAGGTGGTGGCTCCTCTGTTGCTTGCAGTGGGATATCGATTCAGTCGTATTCATCTGCCAAGACGAATTTGTGGAAGCAGTCAAGCTCCAAATGGCTGCTCTGAATGTCAAAATGTGAAGTATAGAACCATTGCAGTTACCCAACATTAGAACTATAGAACAATGATGATGCATACACCTAGGGATATAGCTACTTCAGCTAATATAATCACTTTATAAAAAGAAATCATAATCATGGCAAATGTCTGCCTTGAACTTAACACTATAATGCAGAGCTATTATATTACAGATCTTTGGCAACAATTTTCTAGTTGAAAATGCTCTTTGGATCAGGTGAAGCAGTGGAGCTTGATGATTTCCACAGCTCTCTTTAGTGTAACTTGTAAGGGGATCAGTGAATGTATGGGGTATATCTTCTAATATATAGTGTTACAGTATATAAGTAATATTTTAGAGTATAACTTACATTAGCTGTATAGCTACGTACCTTTAGAGTGTAACTAATTGTTATCATTAAGTGTTTAGTCAACAGCTGTATTATGCCTATGGGGGACATGTGTAGAGGAAAAGTAGAAGAAGAAAATGTATCCCATAGGCATAATAGCTACATTGCAGTATGCAAGTTGCAGTTTCAGAGTCTTGGACAAATGAATGCTGCTACTTCATTGTCCCCACTTGGAATGACACAGCCATTCTCTGTGACTGGCACCGTCCAGTTCCAAGCACCCAGTTCCGGACCCCTCCCAACCTTCTCTCTCCCCTCATGCTTCTTCCATCTGCTATATATGCATTTAGAGACTTCACTTCAAGACAGCTGCCATGGTGTGAACAAAAAGATCCTCTTCCTACAATGTCTATTCTTCTCTTGTAGCTAATGCAGCACCACTGGACTTGAAAACAAGATGTGTCGGTAGAATGTCAAATGCAAATGGCATAATCCAAGTAATTATTCCCTGTTTCCATTTTAGCAATTAAACTACAATTTATTTTTGTGGTCTTACTCGGCTATGGACTATGGTATGATTTCCAGTGATTCAGTTCTACTGATTGTAATGTGTGAACTTTAAGCGAAATTTGTCATGCGAATTTAACTTGTACCCTTCACAAATAAGGATCTGTAACTGAGTCACAAATGAACATTTTGGATTTAACTTGTACCCTTCACAAGTAAGGATCTGTAACTGAGTCACAAACACTTAGTTCAGTATGACATTTACCGGCATATGACACTGATGCAATGCTAACACCAAGTATTAATAATAACATCGTTAATTATTAATGATGTAATTTTTCCTGAACAGGACACTATAAAATTCCCCATCATATATAAGCTATGAATCTGTGCATGAACTGACTGCAAGATAAGAATCCAAGAATGACGTCTTTAGTGGTTACAAGTCAGCCTGTGAGTATGGATGGTGAAAATATCATTGCTGAGGCTATTTTAGGACCTCCATCATTTCGTGATCGTGATCGAGCATGCTGCAAATCATCATCTGACAACAATAGCTGTTTTTCTTGCTGTGATCGTACTACTCGACTCTACTTGACAAATTCAAGCATTGTGTATACGACGGAGGGTTCAGCAATGCCTAATACATATGCAGATTTTCGCATTGATCTCAAGAACATTGGTTATATCAAGTCCTTCAACGGCATAGAAGGTAAAAGGGACTGCTTCAGGTATGAAGTACGTGGATGCAGCGCATTAATAATCCAGGTGAAGGACGACTCTCCCCAAATGATGTCACTGAGGTGGCAGTTCCCCTGCTTACAGTGGGATATCGATTCAGTTACATTCACCTGCCAGAATGGAGACGAATTTGTGGAAGCAGTCAAGCTCCAAATGGCTTCTCTGAATGTCGAAATGTGAAGCAGAACAATGCAGTTAACATTAGAACAATAGAACAATGATGATGCATACACCTACTCACCACTTTAAAGGCATAATCATTATAATCACAGTCATTGCATCATGTAGGAGGGGCGAATGTCTTTTCAGCTGTTAGATACAGCTAATATAATGTTTTAGTTAGTACAGATCATTGACAACAATTTTCTAGCTTAAGCATTACATCTTTTTATGTATGCAGCTGCCTGCCACTTACATTACTCACCAGCAAAATCTAAGGAGTTGAAGTACAAATGAATATCAGCTCTAAAAGCCTATAGAAAATACTTGTTCACTCGCTGTAATTAAAAATTAATGTTGTATAGTGCCCTAGTACTCGTGATAATTTGTGTGTGTAAAGCCAGTGGTGCTCTACAAAATGCTCTCTGTGAAGCAGTGGAGCTTTTAATGATCTCTTAAAACAGCTCTCTTTAAGGGATCAGTGCATGGGGCTAGTAATGATAGAGTAGTGTTATTGCTATTACATTTAGAGTGTAACTTTTATATAAATCATTGTATTTACAATAAGTGATCTCGAAAGCTACCTTTAGAGGTGTAACTAATCATTAAGTGTTATTGTCAAGATCAACAGCTATCTTTTAAAGTGTAACTTGTTATTGTAATTACAAGTCAACAGCTATATCCTTGTATATATATAATATATAATAATACGATATATAAATTATTGTGTTAGAACACTTATAGCTACAAGTTATACACTGAAAAGATAACTGTTGAAATCATTACTTACTGTAATTACAATAGCACTTAATAAATATGTATAATTATAAGTTAGCTAGATAGTTGTTGATCATAATTATTGTGAGTAAGAGTATATAAATCATTAGGTGTTATTGTAACCTCGGTAATGATGGTGAAAAACTGCCAGCTCCGAGTCAAATTAGGACAGAACCTATAAACCACAAGAATAATAGCTATTAAGTAAGAGCCCACCCCATCACATTACATGTAGCTATGATGAAGCAATGTCACAGATGTGACACAAAGGATTCCAGTGATCTTGCAACATGAAATTCTGAATACCAAACCAAAAATTTACATAGCTTCCTTTTAGCTAAGTAGCCAAACTCTAAAGCCACAATTAAGTCCTTTGAAAGAAGGCTATGTAAATCTTGGTTCGGTGTTCTGAATTTTGCGTTGCACCTCTTGCAAATCAGCAGTCATCTGAAACAATAAGGTCCACTTTCTTTATAACAGTTACAATAACCTTTAGTCTCGTAGACCCTTACCTGCTCACTAATCTCATTTCCATAGATAGCTCCTGCATGTGGGATTGTGTAGGGCTCCTGTACTGTTTAAATACATAGTCTAAGATCTCACTCCGTACACTCAGATTCCATGGTATTATCTCCTTCTGCTGGTAAACTGTCGATCATAAACAGCATAGAGCATAGGGTTAGCAGGTAAAACTGCATGTTGTACGTACTGCATCTAAAATTATCATGTTTGATAACTTCTTCATACTGCAATCCACTGGATGTGATTTTGAAAGCTATATAAAGTGCTCCAAAAGATATGCAAGGTCACAGGTGTGATCACTGAGGAAATCTGGTCAAATTGCTTTGAACTGCCTCCCCTATTAGTAGCTACTTCATTATTGCTGACTAATCAGAAAAGTGTGTTAAATCAGATCCACTTCTATAGCATTCCACTAGTTTGGGTTTCACAGGCAACTTTACCAATAGTTGCATTCTTTAAAAACCACTGAACACACTCCCACTGAAATCCTAATGTGTGCTACTATAAAAGAAAGAGTATGGCGAGTGCTCTGTAGGGACCATCTGGAGACCCATGTCATGTGATCAGTAATAAAACACCATTGACAAGCCTAACTCTGCATCTGAGGCACACTTGTGCACACAGCTAGCTTTTTTGGCCAGCTAGTATTAAAAAGCCAACCTATATTTTGCTAGAGCTAGAGAGAAGGTTTTTTTTATGTAATACATGCATGTAGTATTAGCAACAACTAAAATTAATGACAAACTGACATAAGCACACAAAACAAGAACAATACTGATCTGATGAACAATGGTCAACTAAGATAAGAGCAAGAGTTGCAGGGGTCCCTAGCTTCTGCTCCTTCCTTCCGCTTCTTATTTTGTGCCTCCTAACTATCCACTTCTTTCTTTCTATCTGTCCTTCTTTCATCTTATAATTGGAGCTATTATCACAGTGTATGAATAAAGAAAAAATAATAATAAATGAAGGTGATGTACATAGGGATGACTGGTCAAAAAAAAAAAAATAAATTGGAACAAGAGCTGAATGGATGAGATTATGCAAGGCAGCTGCCTTCAATAATAATCGCTACCTAAACAAAGCAGAACACTTTTATACTGACATGAACAATTAAAGCAGCTTGGTGGGAGGCAGTGATGTATTGAAGGCAGTATAATTTTGATGTTTGTTCACCGGCTACAGACTAACCCTACATGGGCTTTTATTCAGCATAATTTTTGGCATAATAATTATATATTTGCTGTTTTTTTTCGGTTATGCCTTGAATGTACAAACTAGATAGGGATGACCTATGACCCTCCATAGGACTAATACAAAACAAAGTTAGAAAACAGTAACTATGACTGCTTATCCTGAAAGACTCAACATGGAAGTACAATAAAAGTGTATTAATTTTTTTTCATGATTTCTCATTCTTCATGTTCTTAATGATGATATTCGCATGATCTGGAGAAAAATTGGACCGCACTTGAGCCATGTTCTATAATCTGTTCCATTTCACTCTGACCAGGTCTATGTCCCATCAGTTTAGCTTCTAGTTCACTCAAAGAAAGATGCTTTCTTAGTACAGTCGACTAAGGAAGCCATTAAAACTTAACACGCATGTGTAACAAATGTACCTCTTGAGTCTAAACAAATTAAGCCTTTCTTCTGAGGTCAGGCTCAAAGATAAGTTAGTAGCTATGGCTGTAAGGACAGCATGTAAACGTTGAATGAGAACTGCTTGTGGGGTGTGCCTTATTTAGAACGAATGCTAGCCAGCTGATCGAGCAGTTTAGCTAGAAGACTTTAATCTCACTACATGCTTGATTGTGATACACTTCAATAGAGGTATGAATTTCATGATCAACAATCCATATGCACTAAGAGCCACTTATTAAAAAGGCCATGTCCTCTGATAGTGCTAGCAGGCATCACTACACGTCATTAGAGCATAGCTCTGCTGAATAGGGCAAACTGATTGGTCAGTTGCAGGGCCCTATATCACTTAGTGCCCTCATTAGGGTACAAACTGATCTCATGGAGGGCACTAAACTTAGTAGCCCTCGTTCTCAGGGCATATATGAGGCTTAGTGCCAAGGCAATGTGCAATAATTATTATTTCCAACATGATTGGAATCGAAGCTAATGACAAAATAACCTCACAACCTCTCTACAAATGATAAAAGGCTGAGTCTCTCGCTAAAGACAGATACCGTAGATTTTCTAATTAGCGTCATTCTTAAATAAGCGCCAAAACCACACCTTAATTTTTATTTTATTCGAATATAGCGCCAAAATCAATATTGCAATATTTTTTTCTGGCGCTTCGATAATTAGAATGAAATTGCACGGCCCACCAGCAGCACGCACACAGCTGTCTGTACAGCAACTGTCATCCAGCAAACTTGAATATGTTGAAGTCCTTGAAGTATTATTTCGTAGGCATTGGGTGAGGATCTTCAGTGTCCTAATTCCAAGCTTATAATCAGTATGGAAACGTCCAGTTGTTGGTCGACCGCAGCTGCATCAAAATTTCGTTCTATCTACAAAGCGCCACTCTAATAATGGCGCCAAAATACCATTGAGATTAATTTCACGCTCCAATAGTGCGCCAATTGAAAATTGAAATTAATTTTTTCTGGCGCGTTAATTAGAAAAAATACGGTACTTAATACAGACAACATTGGTGGGGTACTACCACACCGCAATGCATGCCTTAAAATAATGTGTTGAAGCTTGAACTGATGCAAATTTTAGCTAGAGCAGATCCTGCTTCCCAATATCATTTGGCTTGCGTGCAAAAATTATATTTCAAAAGGAATGAGGGCCCACATCAAAGCACTACATACCAGCAAAGTTCCATTCAGTGCATGCACTCCCAATGTTGTGGAATCTTCAAGCAGGCTCTTGTCTGCATGAATGATGCACAGTACATTAATTGCAGATTGGTATGACAGGTACATGTACATATTATATATACCTGCTGATGGAACCTATCCAGAATAAATACCTATGCTAAATTTTATAACTCATAAGCATTGACGCATGCAAGGTAGATGACCCTACAATGGTGCACTTACCATTATCCAGGCTGTGGCCAGATCCTTTCCCAAGGCATCCTTGACAGCTTGGAACTAGTAGTCGGTGTACAATGAGCCACCATTCTTGTCTCACTGCTTTGACATCATGCTTGCTATCACGGCCACATTCGATGACCCTGATAACGACAGTGCGCTCTATTTAGAAACGAGTTCGAAGCTAACTAGCAGCCAAGCATGGCAGAAGCTATGAATGTATGCTAGCTACAGTGCTAGAGCCAACTCACCTGCAGAAGTTAATTTTCACCGCTAAAAGTAAGCGGTAGCGCCATCACTCGATCAGTAGACATGTGATACCAGCAATATAGTTCCAAAATCAGAATCTTTATGCATTTAAAATCTGGAAAAGTATGCGTGGCTTTTTCTGACCTCGTCGTAATAATGATCAGCTATTGCATAATAAAGGGCAGTTAATGAAAATGTCGAAGCTATGGCTGTTGAGCGTAGCGGTATTTCTGCTGGCGTTGTGGCTGGATTCCAACATCTTGCCCAGAAGACCTCCCCTTGTCAATTATGGTGAGCAAAAACAACAACAACAACAACAATAAAACAAAACATCTGGGGGGGGGGGGGGGGGGGATGCTCCCCAGGAAAATTTCAGGATGACTCTAAAGTGCCGAAACAGTGCTAATGATTATGTGAAAGGTGAATGAATACTTAGGGGTGCTGCACCAACAGATGGAGCATGTACCCTGGCTTCCTACTCCCCATGTATAGCTTCTAAAGAAAAGAGTTCTCTGCGTATGTGGCTATGAATGATAGGTACTTGATTTTTTTTTTTTTTTTTTGCTGTGTGGCTAACTAGAATTGACAAGAGCAGAAAAAATGAAATTAGCAAACTTAATTCTATAGAATTAATTTTATCTGGAGTCTCTGCAGATTCATAGCTTCAAGGTCACACTATCAGTAGCATATTTTTGCAGGCACAAGTTCAGAAAGTGTATATCGTCCCACTTCTATGATTAAAATAGAATGTTGGACCTTGAGACTCTTGAAGGATAGTATTGTGGAACCTCCAAATACTGGACACATTTTCTTTTGTCATTAGTAGAGAGGTTGTCTTCTTTTGGAGGTTTTTACAAAGGTACTTTTAGATTGTCCTCAAGGTTTATCCTCTTGTCCTTCATTGAGGTTCCACTGAAAGCTTTAGGAGTCTATAATTGTGTGAGGATTTTCTTGTTATGAGAAACAATTTTTTTTTCAGATCTCAGTGAATTTTTTGATCCACGGAAGATAGAGCTCCCTGAGAGTGAGGATGAAATAATTAATGTTGTCAAGGATGCCTTGGGCAACAAGCATCAAGTGCGAGTGATAGGATCTGGCCACTCAAGAAACGCTTTAGCCTACTCAAACGATATCATCATCTCCCTCCATCATTATAGAGGCATGGTCAGCCTGGATAAGGATAAGCTACTGGTAAGTGGATAGCCGTTGGGTCATCCACCTTATATGTGTATGCGTAGCAGCAATTATTATTAGGACATTGTGATCTGAATTAGAACAGTGTACATGATCATTCATGCTTCCCACTAATGATACCAATAATACCAAGTTAAAATTCAATAGAATTAGTTTTCATAAAATTAGCTTATGAAACAAACCACCAACGTTTCGACCAGAATACTAGAATACTCTAGCCTTCATCAGGGTGAATTGAATTTCTATCATGTTAGCTAAGCAGAGTAAGAACATTATAATATTTTGTCTTGACTAGAGTCTTAATAAAAACCAACCATTCAAACACTAGCACATGATAAATGTATTGTTGATTAGGTGACAGTGAAAGGTGGTACCACACTAGAAGAACTGTTGTTGTACCTTGATGAGAATGGGCTAACTTTGACAGTTCTTTCAGCAATACTAGATCAAACGGTGGCAGGAGCCATCTCCACTGGTGAGTGTGAAAGTAGAGAATGCTATAAGAGCAGCAGGTGTCCACCTGAGGCAGGATTAAGTAGTTTTGATGCCTCTACCTAGTCTTCCAGTGTACAGTAACAATGTCTTTCCTGTAGTGATTGGTTTTAACTGTACACACTGCAACACTTTTGCTTGTAATCAGTTCCTTGGAAGTTAAGGAGCAGTTTGAAATGGTTATATATACTACATAAGTAACTACCTAATGGTCCATGTGTCGTTAAGACACTGAATTTCCATGCATCTGTAGCTCAGTATATCAAGTACAGGAAATTAGTTCATGCTGCTACTGCTTGGACTATGTCCACCTGCATTGCTCACAATTTGTAGCTCATTATCTAAGTACAGGATTGTAGTGAGTGCATGAAGGGTGGAGAAATTCTTCTCTTCATCTCAGAGTACAAAGTGCAGAGTGCAAAAAATTAATAGTGTATGTGATTAAAGTGGTGTTTATATACTGATCTTGCTCTTTGGGAAGAAGCTAGAGGGATCATACAGTGGAACCTCTCTTAACGGACTCCCCCAAGAGCGGACAATCTCCCTAGAGCGGACAAACTAAGTGGCACTGAATACTCTCTATGGAACTGCTAGTATAAACTTACCTCCTAAAGCGGACGCCTCTTATCTCCGAATAGCGGACAAAACTGCAATGCATTCCAATTAATAATCACCTCCAATATTAACGGACAAGAGACCACACCCACCCAATCAATTTATTAACAATGCATGCAAAGTAACTGTATTCAAGAACAAATGAAACCTGCGTTTGCTAAAAGTTGCTTAAGTTTGTCACAGTACGCCTTGGGTCCGTAGAGTCTATATTTACAAGGTATTTCTAGTCCATAGCCAGCCCCTCTGTTGATCTTGGCAGCAGTAGCTTTAGCAAACCCCTTCTTCACTTCATTTCTCTTCTTAAGAACAAAGCCACTGAATACTTACAAGGAGAGGCTGATATCCCAGTTAGTGTAGATCTGGGTGGTGAGTATTGGGATACTAACTTCTTGGTAAATGAGCAAGAAGCCTGTTCTAAAACTAAAGAACTTTTAGTCAAGCAATAGTGCAATTGGATGATGTAAAACTTTTTCTTGAGAGCCGTGGCTGTATTGAAGAGGCCACTACACTGAGTGCAGCAATTGATAGAGTAGCCTGTCCCCACATGCGGGCCACCAAGCAAGTCACCCTGCTTGATTACTTTCCCCCAGCCCCAAGTATATCAAGTAGCTTGTAGTTCTTAAGTTGCAAAGTCTTGTTATTGACTTCTGATAATCACAATACCCTGCAATATGATTTTGTGTATAAAATAATTATTGCATTCTGTAAAGAGGACAACCTCTCTATAAAGGACAAAACCCCTGGTCCCAATTTGTCCTCTCTTCGGAGGTTCCACTGTATTGAATTCTTACTTACTTAAGGACGCTTTTAATTGCAGGTGATTAGCAATTTTAGCATAAATTGTTAACTTTAGTGCCCACAATCAGAGGAATTGTAATTGAGTTGACAGCAACTAAAAAAGTAATAAGCTGGATAGCCATGGTCATAGAGATCAAAGTAGCCAACCCTTTACCATATATCCCTGATAAATGGTCGGCTATGCCAGACTAAAGAACCAAGCCTGTGTTTTTGAGAAGATTATAGCTAAAATAATACCCGCCAAAATACGGGTTTCTTTTAAATGCAAATTTTTATTCATAAAAATCCAGCTAGAGTAACACTATTATCATTATCAAACTGCCTTGTATGAGGGAACTCAGATTCCTGACATTGCAGAGTCAGTCCTAGCAAAAATACACCCACTGGGAAATGCTAAATTAGTACCAGTCCCCTATTATTCTGTATCTATCAGTATGAAGCAATAACCTGATAACTTTTTGCTCAGCCACACATGGCTCTAGGAGTGAATCGGGGAACCTAGCAACACTGGTTACCAAGATTAAACTCGTCAATGGAAAGGGTCAAGTACTCACTCTCTCACCTTCTGATGATGACACTGACCTTTTCAAGGCTGCACAGGTGACATTAAGTTTTGTAATACTGTAGTACTTGAGAAAAGGAGCAAAAATTCTTCAAACCATATCATTGCAAAGCTCTCTAAATGATTGAATTTTACATTTCATAATTAAATGCTGATAGAGGTACCATAAATTGGGAAATTGGTATCTTGTTCAACAACTACTGCTGTCTTTAGCACATGGCTTGTGGTGAAGAACCACTTAAGTATAAAAACTAATCAGACTAATGAAATTTATAGGGCTTGTTAAGTGGTTTAGTGGTAATTTTTATGGGTTCAGGTTTACCAGGTAAGAGCCTTGAAGTTAACTGAGTGGAATCTCTTAGTTCCAAAAATTTCCACAGTGTCTTGATTAGAGATTTTGAGGGGTACACTGGGACACACTGTCCTGAGGAGTTTGCATGTACCCTGATAATCTTTTCCATTACAAGTTATCATTACATTTTTAATACCATAGTTTTTCATACCATTACAAGTTTGTTTGTTTGTTTGTTTGTTTGTTTGTTTGTTTGTTTGTTTGTTTGTTTGTTCGTTTGTTTGGTTCATACCAGTACAATAAAATAAGTTGTAGTACCACTTGGTTTATACCAAGTATAAGTTAGCTGATTGCTGGTCTGACCATGGTTATCAACCTCAGTGTTTTATAGTGTCTATGCAATTTACCACTTGACATACAGATCTACACTGGTACTATACTCAGGTAGCTGCTTGTGTATTGAGGTATTTTGTGTGTCTGTAGCCATTTCAAGTTTACATGCCATTACAAGTAATCATCAAGTGCTCAGGAAGAAAACAACTTGCATACTGAAATTAGGTTATTGCATATCTATAATGTAGTGTGACCTTTGAACCATGGTGCATACCCAGCCAAGATACTGTTACACAAGGGTACGTAATATCGACCACTGTAACCCCACAGGTCAGCTTAGGACTACTCGGGGTGATTACAGAGGTCACTTTCCAAGTGGAGCATTCCTTTAACCTCAAGGAGACCATGGAGAAGAGATCTCTGGAGAACTGCCTTCAGAATCTCCATGGGATAATGCGTCAGAACGAATATGTGAAGCTCTGGTTGGGAATCTACAGTGAGTCATGTGACATCTACAGGTTTGAGAGAACTGCTGAAGAGCCAAGCACCACTGATGGCCCATGGTGGATCAATCTGAAAGTACGTGAGTGCATGTATTATGCTAATATAGGATATACTTATTATTAGTTTACCAGTTTAGATATTAAACATATAGATGACTTATGGTATGCATTAACTTACGGTTATGCTTATCTAAAGCATAAAACTGTGTATAATGGATTACCTCTACAGAACTGGAGCCAGCTCATTTGTAGTGGTACGGCCATGCATAGCTACCAATCTGGTATGATCTAGGCAATGCCATGTACTAACTTATAAGTCATTATTATTATTCAAATTGCATACACACACAAAACAAACAAACTAAAAAAAAAACAAATGGTGGTACGGCCTGGCTGTACCAGCTGTAGCAGTGCCTCTGGCCATGCTCTATAGTGCATGAACACAACCCTTTGTTCCTAGAAAGTGCATGTGGTTTATTGAGGCTTGCCTTTGCAATGGAGATGAATTTTTCAACTTCCAAGGAACTTAATGGGCTTTCCAGATTAGAGGAGAGAGGTCATAAATATGTTGGTTTGCCAGCTAGCTAGCTACTCACAGGCAGATGTTCTTATGTGAGCTGGCAATACTTCCTTTATATTCCAGATGTATCTCTGGGAACCGTTTCTCTGGTTAGCATCATGGCTGCCCTCCTTGGCACCAGCTATCATTCAGAATTCTTATGGAAAAGTGTTCTACCCTGAGTACACTCGAGTTGGGAAGGGCTTCCAAATGCAAACTGCTCCTCTCTACGTCCCGAGTAATATACAGGTACATTGTGTTGATAATTAATAGGCTCAGTATTCTTTGTAATAGATAAAACATGTGTGTGTGAGGTTTCTGGTTGATTTAGCCTGAGGGCCATAGGCCCGAGGGATGGTGCACTAAATCAACCAGAAACCGAAACCGAGTGCACATGCTTTATCTAATTTAGCTCCACTGCGCATGCACTAGCTACTGTTACAAACATCATGTACATCAGCTAGACTGTTTTCTACAGCCTTTTGTCACAGCTTATCAAAGTGAATTGTAGGTACTTGGCTCATCTTGTGGTAAGTATTATTACAGCTTTTTATGTATGGAGCTTCCTGGTTGGAACCACCACTTACATGGCTCTTGTCTCTACAGCAAGATCTTCTAAAGAGTTGTAGCACTAAAGAATGCTTGCTAGCTTGCTCGCTGTCAGAATCAGAATGGTATAGCTAGCAGTTACCTTATACATCACTCACTATCAATGATTCAGAAGATAGCCTGGGGGTGATAGTGTGCACACTTGGAACAAAAATTGCTGATTTAATCCACATAGCAACCACATAGCAACGGGATCTAAATTGTATACTATCATAAGTAATTATGATACCCTCACTACAGTTAGCTGTATTAATTACAGTGGAACTCGACTCCCTGAAGTTTACTAAATTTCGGGATCCCTCTGCTCTAAATATTCACGACATCAGGACACTAAGTTACTACTGTCCCAAAAGTGTCCACGTTTAGAAGTTCCAACTGGAACCTCTGAGTAAAGTACAGTCATATAGAGGTTGTCCTTTTCTCACAGGTCATAAATGTACTAATGCTATGGGAAAGGGGCCCAAAAAGAGTGTCCTTTATTGGAAGGTTGTCCTTTTCTTGGAGGGTCAGGTTCATTCGTATTTCCATTGATAGATTGAGTTTGCGGTTGCTATGGAAGATTGTGTGCCTGCACTGAGGGTGATTAAAGCTGAGCTTGAAAAGTGGAGACCTTCCAGCATATTCGTTGAGGTAATAATTGGGAGCAATTTGAGTCAGTATAATTAACTCAATGATTAAAATTAGAAGATAGGATTTAGAATCAGCATAATATAATTATTAGAACATTAGTATCATAATTGCTTGTAGAGATTTGATTCATAATTAGTCTATTTTTATCAGGTACGATTTGTGAAAGCAGATGATATTTGGTTGAGCATGAACTACCAGCGTCAAGGGTGCCATGCAACGATGCTTATCTACAACCCTTCAAAACAGTTTGTAGTGGATTTCTTTAGCTCTATTCGCCACTCTCTCCATGAATTCAAGCCCAGGTTTCATTTTGGAAAGTATGTAAATATCAGCTCCAAAGAAATATCGGATATCTATCCTCGAGTGTCAGACTTTTTACGAGTTAGGTCACTCATGGATCCAAGTCGATTATTCATGAATGAGATGTTGGAGGAAATGTTTTTCTCTTAATTAATGTATTCAAATTATAGTCATCAAAAACTCTACATTAATTTTATGCAACAAAGATAATGAAGTTTGAGCTTTAAAAATATGCCATATCTGTCCATACTAGCTATGATAGTGCACACTATGCATAATGAAAATATATTCATTTTTCTACGTGACTGAAGAGATATTGATAATAATTTCAAGCTGGTGCTTCTCAGCTGCTCTTCAAAACCAAAGTACTCTGCAAGAACGAAATATTGACTTGAAAGTGGGTTTGTCATGGCTAGAAATAAGTCAGTGGCAATCTGGATAAGGACACTAATATACTAAGAACACTTGTTGAGGATAAAATCATAATGCTTATGTATATTATTGTAGTTGCAGCATTATCCAGCAAAAAACAACAAAATGCATGAAGGAACCTGTGAAATGTGGCATCCCAGATACAGACAGCTATATGTGACATACCCCATTGTGCACTCCTTGCATTTCTAGTGTATTATCATTCAAGCGGTCAGAGTTGTGGTAAAGATCGTACTCGTCCACTGAAACACAATAATCCAATCATGACAATTGACGGCAATAATAATAATAACTTACCTTTCTCAGCCAAGTTTACTCCAAAGAAAAAGAATTTTATTATGTTTCGCTTTACAGCTGGTGCTGGAGTGCTTGTTGTCACCTAGTAAAGTATAAAGGTCTGTAACTAGTACTATTTCAAATTCCAAAGGTTAATTTTTGCTGTTTTGCTATTGTTTCATTTATGTGCTAATGCTTTTCATTAGTTATCAAGCAGTGAGTTATATCGAAGACACTCGTATGCAGGAAGATTTGAAGGATTAAGTTAACCACATTTTTGTGGCCCAGAGGTGATCACCATGCATAGACAACCTTCACTGTATTTTCTGTCAAGTTAGAGAAGTATTCCACCAAACTAAAATTTTCATAGTTTCTTTTCTAAGTAGCCAAAAGCCAGAATTAAGTCCTTTGAAAGGAGGTTATGTAAATTTGGTTTGGTATTCTGAATTTCATGTTGCAAGATTACTGCAATCCACTGTATAGCCATAGTACAAAATCATACATACTGGTGTTTGCATTGAACTTCAGTACTTACTGTTAATTCTCTGTATTTCTTTCCGAAGTCAGCTGAGTATAATTCCACGTACACTTTGATTCTTTTCCTTGGAGTTAGTGGTGTTTTGTGGTGGATGCATTCTTGAAGAGGTGGTGGTGGTGGTGGTGGTTTTCTACAGCACACTAACAATAATTAAAAAAAAAAAAAAAGATACTCTAGCCAATGCAATGAATTTCAATCGGGTGTTAAATAAATTAATATTGTTGTGTTATGCTCATCCCATGATTCCTATCCAAACAAATGATCGTGGGAAGACAAAAAAAAATTCTACTAGCTGATATGGTTTAACAAAGAGCCTTGGAATAAAACTTTATACAGCATCTCAAGGATTACACCACCCACACCAATTTGTGTAAGTCATGAGTCTCCAATTCACACAAGCTTATATCTATTCAGACTGAATAGCTTATACCAACAAAAGTACATATCAGGGGTCATGTTACTGTGTTTATTTTAGGGTAGAGGTGTGTTATACCTCTAGTAAGCCTTCTAGTTATGAAACAATGGCTTTAATGATCAGTCGTTGCTGTGAAAAATCATGCTTCATGTTCCTTAAGAACTCTCTGGGCCCACAATGACACGACACAGCTGCTAGTTTAAATAAAACTCACAGTATTTTATGAAAATGAAAGCTAACATTAACAGCAAAAGCAGCACACACCAACATAGCAGGCAGGTAGATAATGCCGCTTCCTCAGGCACAATGAAGAAGGTACCGCCGCTGCAATTGGTAAAGCACCCTGTATCAATGCAGCTTTTTGCTGCTTCGACTTCTATTTCGTCCATGTTAGTAAGTAAAGTAACCAACTAGCTGGTTGTTTACCTGAATTCACTAGAGTAACGGGGGCGTGGCTGCCTGCTAAATTTAATTGTTTCGAGTGGGTGTTTTGAGCCCTGCCCCCAAGACTGACGTCACTGATTGCATATAGGGAATGCGCATACATATATGCAAGCATGCCACAAATTCCGAGTGTTCACTCAGTAGGAACCTGCAAGCAGTTTTTCATTTACCGAAAACGGCTACTGAATAGGGCTATCTTAGAATCTCTCCAGTATAAACTTGACTGTTTGATATATCCAGCTAGCTAGCATGGCTGCTAAAATGGCACCAAGTGATGACGCTGGACCTAGTGCTTTCGAAATCAAGCTAGGCATGACCACAGGCAGGCATTCCCCAGACTGTGAACCGACGACCATTGTAGTAAGTATGATCAATAATTTCAGAGCATAGGTATAGCTATAAAATAATCATGTTTTACTCTAAAGGTTAATGCTGAGACGACAGTGAATTGGATTTTCCTGCAGGGAGCTTATGTTCTCAGTCATGTGCATGGGAGAGATAATGCAGCACTGCAGAAAGGTAGACTTTAGTTGATGATAGATGATTTTGTGAATGAAGCTGGACTCACTGTACTGTATGCAGGTGGACATCCATGCATGGGTAGTGTTGATACAAAACCCCATGGAACTGTGTAAACTTGAAAAATAAGTAGTGAACCACAGAAATCTGATCCTTTCATGTCTGGTACTGGTAAATCCACACTGTTGGTTTTCCCCAAACCTGACCTGCAATGGACAGTATGCATCAGAACCTTTTTATGCGTAGCTAAATGCCTTGAAGTTTTTTGCAGCATGCATGTGGGTGTGTACGCTTCTTCGTTATAGTCATGAAGTGTTAATAATTTTGTTGTTGTTTATTTCCTAATAACAATGACACACCTCCTCTGCAAATAATAGTTTAGAATTCATAGCGACTGGGTGGTTATCTGTCATCTTGTATTTTGCATGCATGATGTGAGGTGTATTCATACCTGCTAGGTCAGGGGTGAAGGGTCGATACAGAAATTATCAAAAAAAATTTTCAGGTGTTGCATAATCATACCAAGAAAGTAGGAACAGAATTTATTATTGAAACTACATGGTCATTATCTTCTATAGATTAAGCTAGTCATCTATTGTGTTCTATCTGCATGCACACTGTCCATTAATTTTGCTTAAGATAAGTCTCAACTTGGTAGTTCTATCTGTATGCATGTTGTGTTTAAATGTACTAGGTGATTTTAGTATGCTCTCATAGTTCTGTATTATATCTGTGTGGCAATCATTAGCAAGCCAGCTAAATTGAATAGTGTGCTTTTGGATACACTTGAGTAGAGACCATTAAGCAAATTTGGGACAGTTACACTGCCTAATATTTCATTATAGCTTTTTGGTGAAATGTAAGATTAATATTTTCTCCATGCCAACACCAATAGTTAGGCATGGGGCTAAAATGCTTTTTTTGGCCTATTATTCTATTCTGCAGTGCTCCCCCAGCAGACCTATTATTCTTTTATAGTAGCCTATTATTCTCAACAATATAATATCAAAATATACTTTTGAACTGTGCGTAACATTAAAGATGTACATTTTTCTTGCTGATCCCCAAAAGGATGTTTTTGAAATCTCACTCAGAATGCACATACCAGTATCAATTTTGTGCTAAGTCAAGATGCCAGGGCTATGGAGGAGTGAGGTTATGGTAGCTATAATAATGACTGCGGCCTATTATTCTCATATGCTAGGATTCCAGTGAGACCCTATTATTGCTAGCATATTAGCCCCATGCCTACCAATAGTACTGTAGTTGGTGACGAATTAAGAGGGATATTATGAATCTTGTTGTACTTGGAGAAAAGAGAAAATGATATAGCAGAGACATTTTCTAGTCAAAAATTAATTGCTAAATTCCTATCATAAATCAGGACAAAATGATCTCAGAGTGCTGGCCGAATGCTCAATGTATTTGATAAGAGTATGACATTACTAGCCACTTAATAATTATCTGTGGTCTAACCAGCCCTTAGTTTGTGGTACAATCCTAAACCATCCAGCCCATGGCCTGATTTGCCTGTGGCGGTTTAATAACTAGTTGCCTGGACTGAGTTAATGGATGGAAGCTGTACATAGCACAAGCATCACTGCTTCCTCATGCTCAAATCAGATTATGGCTCATCGGGCAGCCATAGAAGTTAGAGAATTGCTACTCAAATTCAATATTGGTATGAGAATAAGCTTTGGGATGCATCTGTTATTATGTAATGAATTCTTAAGTATGAAATTGAACTACTTCTCTGAGCATTCCAAAGCTCTAATTTAGCTACCATTCAACCAACTTCATTTTGAGGGCCCTTATTGTAAAATGGTCAGGGTTTTTCTCTCTTTTTTAAAATCGGGGGTAGGGGAGGAGGGGGGAATTAAATTTGAGTGCTGGCTGTTGATGATTAAGTGTAAATTGGAGGGGAGCATTTTATTGGGGGGGGGGGGGGAAGCCCTTCCTTATAAACCCCTGGCAACATCATTATAAAACCACACTTATTGGTTTGGTATGATCAGTTACATTTAAAAAATGGAGTTACGTATCTTGTATAACTATTACGTCTTGAGGACTTCATAGATCATTGATCTTGCTTCCGCATGTACTTGGCTAACCCTTTCCTGTTTACTTCTGTTGTGTACTTTGTCCAATACCATTTAGTAATGCAAGATCATGAAACAGCTTTGTACATGGACTTCTTAAGATACTTTGTTGGAATAAGTATTCAGTTCGTAGGTGTAAGTGAAGTCATGAGAGTAAGTTATGATTATGGCTGAAGGACTCTGACATAAGGAACGAAACATTCTGGGAGTCTAAACATGGACCTGGTGTAGAATGCTTGTAATGTGAATGTGTATGTGTATGTTTTCAGTGAAGGGGCATATGAACTTGTTAGCTATAATAACCCAAAGCCACCACACATACATAGCTACTTGGGGATGACCTCAGCAATCTAAAACTTCATCTTGGTCGTGATTGGGGTGAGCGAAGCAAGGGAGTTAGCTGGAGAAATTTCTACTATGTTTATACTAGGGATTTGAAGCTTTGGCCAATGATGTCACCTTATCGCAAGGGACGGAACTGTAAGAACGTACGAGATATCCCTTTCATTCAACCCCCAAGTGGCTTGCTTCGCTTGCAATAATATTTCATATGCATGTATGTATATTGGAGTTTCCTTGCGTGACGACCTTGGGTAAACTGAGCCAGCATGCTCACCTTTTAAGAAATGTATGAAATTAAAATGTATAATAGTGATCAGTAGACAGAGACATGCCAATTGCTTCACGTCAGGATATCACAAATCACTAATCTCTTAAATAATCATCAATGATTGCTAATTAACACTGACTTTTTTCCCTGTCACTTGATACAGATGGTGGGAAAATATATGAAATCCGATACATAAGTGTAATTTACACTTTTTGAGTGGTTTTTTATTACTTCGATATTGTGTGTTTCCCTTTGATGTTTACTTATTGTTACCCCAGGCATCGTAAGTATGTATAGCCTTCCATATCCATGCAGCCACAAGCATCTCTTCATTAAGAGCACCTCAGTGTGTTTTGCTGTTTTGAAATAGGCATGACACACTTTGAATTTGAGTGCCCTATTGCATGCCTCTATGTTGCTAAAGTAGCTTTCTTTGTGAAACTGAATCGGCCATCTTGTAGCATTTAATTAGCGATCAATAGCCAGTCTCTTGACAGCTTGTCTCTCTCAATGTCTCATTCTCTGGCATGGATTGAAGCTCTGTATTCAATACTCAGATCACATTCAATTATTAATGAAGAGCTGTGAGCCAATTAAGTGGCAATCACATACTTGCTAACTGCTGCAATTGATGGAGAAAATTTATCACTAAGTCTCATCAGCATTAGAATTAGATATTGAACAGCAATTCATCAGCTAAGCTTTTACCGACTCATTATTAGCATGTAGTGCTTAGCCATGTAGTACTATTGGCCACTGCCTATAGCGGCTCAATGAATCAAAGGATATACTAAGGATATACTAGGATATAATAGGATATACTAGGATATACTAGGATATACTAGGATATACTAGGATATACTAGGATATACTAGGATCAATTAAAATAGCCTGAATTATTGTGGTCATATTAATGGGATGAATCCTACTGTTGTATTGTGACCGCCTGTGGAATAATGGAGTGACTGACTTGATAGTACAGTGGAACCTCTAAATGCAGACACCTTTGGTACCAGTGAAAAGTGTCCTGATTAGAGAGGTGTCCCTATTTCAGGGGTTAAATTATACACATTTATATTGTGTTGGGACAAGAAAAAGTGTCCTGATTAAAGAGATTTTTGCATTTCAGGGAGTCCACATTTAGGGGTTCCACTGTATACAGGAAAGAGATAATTTTTAGTACAAGTCGTTCACAGCTTGGAAATTGTACTGTATCATACCCTTTCCTTTCTCTCTTCAGATTTTGACTTGTACCTGTTGCGTCCTGGGAGAGACGACATTGTTCTCAACCCATCAAGAGTCATTGCAGACTACCAAATCAAGAAGAATGTAAGAAATGACGTGTGTGATCAGCTAGCTATGTGTGTGTGATCAGCTAGCTATGTGTGTGTTACCAAATTTGTTGTCTAACTAGACTGATCGTCATTATTGTGGTCAATACAATGTTACAGTACAGACTGAGTATAGATTTGTGCATTACAGTGATTTGCAACATGAAATTCAGAACACCAAACCAAAATTTACATAGCCTCTTTCAAAGGACTTAATTGTGGCTTTAAGGTCACTGCAATGATGCAATCCACTGCCAATAGAATGAAAAAGAGTGCACATGAGGTGGAGCAAAGTTGAAACCCTACACACAATTTTTATGGTAGTCCCCAATTGATAGCAACTCTGGTTGGCCTACATATCTCTACTTGTACCAAATTTGCTATCAGTAATGACTTATGGGGAGCTAGACACGAATGATTGAGTCCAATAATTGGGCCTGTCAACATGTAGTTGTGTCCTGATCCAATAGTTGTGTCTTGAATCCTTTTTCCAATATTCAAGCAACTATATTTGTATCTCTATAAGCAAGACATTTAAATCAAATTGTGAGTGATATCAGACTCTCCAATATGCATGCACATCCTCTGACTGTATGAAGCGAGCCACACTAGGGAGTCACACCCATTTTCACGTCACTTTGAACATGCTCTGGGAATTAAGCGTATGGTGTTTTTTTTCAAGGCTGTTTCCGTGAGATTTGGAAGGTTATGCTTTGTGCATGCCATTTAATGTTTATTGAAACTGCCTGAAAAACAAACCATATGCTGTCCCGGGGCACGTTCAAAGTGAAGTGAAAATCGGTGTATGTACGTTCTTCCAGTTCCAGATCAGTGCATTATAGTGACATCATCAGCTAACTGAGCAATGCACGCTCACCCCACAATACTTTGCATTTCCCTAATAATAGACTGAATATCAGTTCCTCTTATGAGATACATATGATTGTGCTTGTATTTGAGTAATAGATGGGGTCTATTCCCTTGCTGGAATGTTGATAATGATAATTGGTTAGTTGATTCCTCTAAAATTGGTTGGAGACCGATTGGTCATCAGTTATGTAGCTAATTATGGAAGTACCTTACCCGATGCTTGAGAATGCGTGCGTGCCAACAAGCAGAGAGAGTCATAATAGTATTTAGGTAACACAGAAGTCACAAGAGCACTTGGGTATAATTGAGCGGAAGGGCAAGTAAGTGCCTGCAATAAACCTCGCCCTGGATTCCTCAGTAACTGTGTAATGAACACTATCAACATGAACTAGCTATGCTGTGAGAATCATAATGGCTGGATCATAATAATGTATAGCCATAATAAAGTATGTAATGAGATTGATATGTAAGTATATTATTGCTGATTATGAATTAGTTGATCTTTTCAGAATGTGAATACAACTGTAGCCCATGAGTGCATGTGTATCGTGCACTTGTGTGCAGTGTTTAAACACTGAGGCTCTACATGTTTGAAACTGAGGCTCTACATGTACTGAGATTTTATAGCTTCAGCATTAGGCAATCGATTGCTCAGCATTTTTGTTCCCTAGACACTACTCCTTGTGTTGTCACCGATTGTCATATCTACCCCTATTATGCTCAGCATTATAGTGCAGTGCTTATAATGTAGAAGGATGGGGGGGGGGGGGGGGGGGGGGGAATGGGATATTGAGGGGTAACTCCTCTGATAGCCCCAGAATGTTATCCTGTTTATAAATAGCTTAATTAAATTAGCCACTTCTTGAACATCTAAATTTTTGTCACGTGTTAATTATTGCTTGACTATTGCTGCCAGGTGCTTGGTCATACTGACTAACTCATTAAACTGCCAATTGCTTCTATTGTTAGTACTGTGTCATCTCCAAGTTTTCTTCCTATTAAAATGCTTCCTGCATGTGATCAGTTTTCATGAATATGTTTTCCTGCTCTTACTTGGTGTGTTAGTATTGTGTCATCAGTCATTATATTTCGAACACTTGCAAACTCCCTGACATGGGAATGTCTCTGTGCAATACAGATGTGTGGAAGTATCAAGGACACCTTTTCCCTACGTATTCTACATTAAGTATCTGCATCCAGAAATATCTCATTAATTGCTGGCTGTAATAATAATGATTGCGTGCATATGTATAATGCTCACCCCAAGCACCTCCCCTCCCCTCCCCCTCCCCCTCCCTCCCTCCCTCCTACCTAGTGTGCATTGCACAAGTGTTTGCTTTTTCCTTCTCTTCTCTTTCTTGTTGTGCCTGATATTCCAGAAAGCATGCAATGTTGATAAACTTCAGAGAATTTCATACTACATGCAGCCATAGAGAATATGTGTTCAATAGTCCTGCAAACTGGAGCCATAATTATTAATATTGCGTGATTGTAGAAATCAGGCATCTTTTAAGGTTTCATCAGAAGGAAAAGTTTTTTTTTATACTATAAACACTAATTCTATAGGTATGTAGGTGGTTGGGTGGGGAGGAGTTGGGGCAAGTGTTGAGGGGAGGGGGTGGGATTACACTGCAGGAGGCAGGGTAAGGTGGTGAGATAAGGAGTGGGGAGGAAGTGGGGCAAGTGTGGTGGGGGGGGGGGTCACGCTGCAGGAGGCAGGGTAAGGTTGGAACACAGTGGGAACAAGGTGTTGATACTGTAGGTGGAAAGGGGAGGGGGAAACAGTAGGCAGCAGGGAGAATGGGGGTATAGGTACTAGAGAAGGCAAGGGGAACGGGGGTGTAGGTACTGCAGGAACAGGGACATTACTATAACTATAAGCACTGCAGGAAGGGGGACACTCATAAAAGACCTTGGATTCAGTGGGTGTGGGTGATACTTTTATTTTCTGATTAGGTGGCAATTTCTTAGTGGGCAGCTCATTAAAAGTGAATTAGTGGCTAATTAGATAGAGAGGGTGGGGATAAACTGATTTGATAGTCTAAATGTGGTAATTTTCATAAGATAATGAAATGCTGGTATAACTGTTGTCATGAAATAACAATGATGACTCTACCTCTCCGGATTTTGCAAGTTGCATATTTTCACACTAGTACATGTATGCATAGTTACAACTGCAAGCGGCTCTGACAAACTTGCGAAGTCCTTGCTATGCAGACAGCATACCACTCAAGGGAGTGCACACAGGAAGTGAACTGGTCCCAAAAAATAATAAACAGAAATTGCATTTTATTATGTAATGTGCAAAGCTTATCAGGATTGAAATTAATATTAATATTAACACCTGTACAAGGTGATCATTAAGATGTACGTAGTGAACAGCTTAAACAACATTCTAGCAAGTAAGCTATGGATGGAATCCACAGTCAACAGTCTATTGTATAGAAGAGCGAGCTAAGCGTAACGTTTTAGCAAGCAAAAAACATGTCATAACAAACAATGGAATGGAGTCAACAAGAGGCTTCAATGCTCTTTGAATGAACCTGTTATGAAGGATTTAATTTAATTTAATGCGTGTACTTTGAAGTTATTAAACCATGCTTAAAAATATTTTCAGATGGTTGTCTGCTATCAAAACATGTAAATTTCCAGACAGATCTACTTATTAAATTTTACACACTACACTGGAGCTGCTTGTTAATTTCAATATCCTAAGAGTAGGAGAGCATTCCAGTGTGAGAGGGTACTTTATCCTGGATATATTAATTTTTGTTGAGTCTATCTACGTAATATTCTGAGATGTTACTGTCACGTAGTTATATAAAGACTCCAATGTAACATTGTGTGCAACTTACCATATTATTATTGTTTTTATGAACTTCCTTCTCACCCTGAGTGTTAACTAGCTACATAGAACATGCTGTAACTTGCTACAAAGTCTAATTTTCATACTCATTCTGTTGATTGCAAAAAGAGTCTGTTAACTCTAGCCAAGTCATTTCAGTGGAATCTCTGAATGGACAAAACATTTTATCCATTGTGCATGTAGAGAGGTATCCTTTATACAGAGAACCTCTAAATAAAGGGCAACCTCCAAATAAAGGACAACTTCTAAATAAAGGACACTAAGTCTTGTTGACTAATCATGATTAGAGTGATTAATCTGTCCTTTATTCAGAGTGTCTTTATTCAGGGTATCCTGTACATTAATTTGTTCAAAGTGTCGACCCTTTATATTTTGGATGCTTAGCATTCACTCTTTCAGAACGCTGCACGGAAATCACAAAGTCCAGTTAGAAATGCAAGTTGTTTATTCAATATTTTCTCTGGACTCTAATAAGTGTGACATTCCCCTCTCCACCACATGAAAAGATACCGTAACCACGTACAACAGGCCCGTGCTACCCTTCTAGGTCTTCAAAGCATCCAGAAGGCATGTAGGCTGACAGCTAACAAAGTTCGTTGCTGTACGTAGCCCAGGGCTTCTCTGCAATGAATTCCTATCACTGTCACTTCATCGTATTATATAGAATATTTTTGTGGGTAAATGTATGAACCAAAAATTAATATTAATAAATAAAAAAACCAGCAAAAGTTTCCTGTTTATGTTGTCTGCGGTGAATGCATGTTTGATGAGCATGTTCTGAAGCCTATGATGGATGAATTCCTTTCTTTGCCTGTAGGGACTATTATTAAACTCTCTCTAGTCATAATTCATTTTGGCACAGGGAATAGATAGGGCAAATAAAAGTGTTCATTAGCTTGGCAGTATTGAATCCAAGGTACCATATGATGATACACATTTTATGTTTGTGTGTAGAATTACCGTATCAAGTACTCGAGTATTCTGTTTGTTCCTTATTTGTTGATGTTGACAGTAGTGGGGGGATTCTTTAGTCAAGTACATAATATACTGTTTAGTATACATCTCTCTCTCTCTCTCTCTCTCTCTCTCTCTCTCTCTCTCTCTCTCTCTCTGCTTGAATATTTTATTTCAGTCCCAGTTCTATAAGTCGGTTGTCAGAAGGTTTGGGGCATATTTAATTTATTTGCAGAGGGAGGGAGTCTCAGAGAGAGAGAGAGAGAGAGAGAGAGAGAGAGAGAGAGAGAGAGAGACTTTATAAATCTATAGAGAGTGAGTGGGTGATACGTATAATGTGCACATGTAAATTTCAAGTGGATACATCATTTCAGGATGAGTTGGTGCTGCGTCACAAGACCCTCCCCCTTCCCATCTGTGTTAAGCTCTGTGAGGGTGAAGACAGGAAGATTGAGGTGAACTCAGGGTTCCCACTCATGGACGTCGTCCCCAACATATGCAAGGATATTGGTATGTGCAGTTAGTTTAAACCTTGGCCTCTGTATCACAACTGTTTGAAACTTATCAAATTGAGTTTATGAACAAAGTTACCCTTTACCTCATTGTTTAAAATAAGAACCCTTTACCATTTTAGTGTTATTCAGGCTCTTGTCAGATATTATGCAGAAACTAAAACACTGACTTTTATGTGTGATGATAGTAGTAATGAATATTGCTGTATATAGGAATTGAGGAGTACAAGGAACTCTCATTAGCTCTACCTACAAGTGGACCAGGTGGAAACACAATGCAATGCAAGTCAATAAAATACTTATGAGTTACATCAGAGCTTCATTTCCCTAACCAAATGTCAAACAGTGAACTTGCTGTAATCAAAAAAACCAAAACAAAACAATAACAATAACAAAAAAACTGGAAAAAAACAAAAAAAACAAAAAAAAACAAAACAAAAACAACAACAACAACAACAAAACAAACAAAACAACAATAAAAATGAATTCAAAAAACGAACAAAAACAACAACTTAGTAGCCAGGAAAGGAGTACAAAATCATTAACTAAGTTACAGCATACCTTTTTATAAGTACAGTCAGATAAGATATTTATTTTGACCTAATCCATTCTCTCAAACAGTCATGCTTTGATGAGATGGTCTTGAACCTCTGTCATGTGTTTTTTATTGGGATTAGGCACATTCTGTGAAGATTGTAATTGACTAATTGAAGTTCAGAAGAATTCATGACTGAAATTAAATGCATGATTTCTAGCTGGAACAATAAATTATTATTAATTTACGTATGCTATGTGCATGCAGATGAGTGGCTGGACCTTGGGAGCTCACTGAATGGACAGGGAATCCAGCAAGGTGACACAGTTCTTCTCCGCAAGAAGTTCTTCATCCTCAACGATGACATCCAAGAGGCTCTTGAAGGGAACCAAATCCTCATGGATCTCCTCTACCAACAGGTTTGGAGTAAAAAGTCAAAATAGAGTCTGTATGTATGTGACCAAGGGCAATATATTACTTGTGGATAGTAATTTTAGTGATTTGGGATTCCAGAATTGGTATTGGGACTTACTCAGGTTCGGTATTGGTATTGGGACCTACCCAATTATCTCTGCACAAGGCATTGCCTACATACTTGATTGACTGGAAAAACATGTACAGAATTACACCTGGTAAGGGTGGACATCAACTCGACACTTTTAAAACCCACGCCATGCAATGCAACAGTCATGGAAATAGAGATGTGTGAAGCATTATATTGAGATTTTTTTTTTTTGGTGAAATAGCAAAAAGGATGATTTACTAAAAAGTTTCAGAGTCTATGATAAATTATCTTTTGTAAGTCTTGGTAATTTCTGAAGCAATTTTACGATCGATAACCATCACAGCCTTGGCAAGCGTCTGCCAAGTGGGAGGGGTCCCACTGTTCAGCCAAAGTGTAATCATCTCACGCAGGCAGGCATGCACCCCATCTTTATCCCGCTCGATAACAGACAGTTCATTTGCTGGTATATCAAGTAAGGTGCCGATGTCATCCCACTTGTGTGCTATGGGGTACAGAATGTGAAAAGTGTCACGGAGTGTAGGTTCATCTGAACTCCATGATGAAAACTTATCAGGAGCTGGTGGATTTTCGGTTGATGTTGATGGGTGATTAGGAATATTTCTTTGCTCTGTACTATGATGCTCAGGACTGTTGCTGGATTCAGCACTTTTAGGACCTGAAATGGAATAGGTCATAATTAATGATGATTATATATTAATATATTAAGCATAATTAATGTGAACTTACTCGGGTCTTCAATATTAAAGCAACACTCCACGTCTAGTCCACATACTCTCAGCTTAATAGGGTTGGAGCGTTCATTTGTAGAATCCAGTGAATGAAATTTAATAGACAGTTTTGGAGGATAATCAGGACACTTGGAGATATCTCTATGCAACTCTTCAGGAAGATGAATATTTCTTTTTAAAATCTAGAAAAAAATCATGCAGGAATGCATATTCATAGATGAAGATAGAGCTGCAACTGTACAGACTGACCTTAGTGGGTTCTTTGTCAAATATGATGTTCCATCCTTTTCCATCGGCCACACGAAGACTAACTTCATCTGATGTTAGTCGAGCAGTGACTTCACTCAGGTTCCATTCCTCACCTTTCTTTACTACCATTTTGTCACAATGCTGTGTGGATATCATAATACATAATAGATACATCATAATACATACTAATACATACCTTTGTATATACTTGATGGTACAAGCACATGCAGAATACTGCCAAGTTTTGAGGTAAACTTCTGTACAACCTTGCAGAGTAATAGAAAGAGTTTCCTGTGAAGTATTGAAGAATAAGCACATGGTAATAATGTAGTGCAGATGTACCTTTAGATTTCTTTATTTTAGAGGATTCGGGAGACTTTGATGTCCTTTTTCTTTTACCAACCTTCACTAAGCAAAAGTGCCTCAAGGTGATTTCTCCTATCAGGTATCCAGGTTTGAATACCCCCTTGGCTTGCTTTATTTCCTTGAAGACATACACTGGACCAGACTCCCTGAATTCTGGAGTGGCACTTGCTGAGAGGAATACCATGTCATCACAGTCTTCCTCACTCTCCAGACAAGCATAGTGGTGGATTATGACTTCAACGTCCTCCTGAAATTCCACCCTTCTACTGTGTTTGATAAGATAAGCCGGACTTGCTGACTCGTACTCCTCTGGTAGTTCAAATGGTCCACTGAAGCAAGGGTGGATCTGTAGAGTGAGAGGTTCCTCTGCAGAACTCAATGAGTCTTGAGGGATGGACACACGTATGCCCATGCCTTCAACAGTACATTCTTTAGATGTAATAACTTCTTGTATGACTGTTCCTTCAACTAATATTAGCCCAGGAAATGCTGAAGTATTCCCTATAATAAAGAGCACATGAATGTAGGCTAATGCATAATTCTTACTGAATAACAACTTATAAACTTTTTCTTTCTGAGATAAAGCTCAAAATGCTTCTTTAGCTGTCAAATTCCAGCTCTTCATTAAGTCAGTTATTGCTCATTTTTATCATAGTATCCACATTAAAAAACAGAACTATATTAATTTTATGTTAACATATTCAATTGGCGAGCGAAGCAGCTAGTTGGTGAGTCATTAATCAACTTAAGATATTGCTGTTAGGATGAAGTGGTGGTTGGCAGCTGCATACACAAGAGGTTGTATAATGCTTACTACCACAAGTACTTAGAAACCCAAAGTGCCTACAATCCTGTTTTGGGCACGTTTTATTTGTGGGGTCAAAGGTCAAACAAATGTATGCACATGCATATTAAATTTTGTGATCGATTGCATGAATGGGGGGGGGGGGGGGGGGGGGGGGGATTGCTTTGCTCGCCAACAATTAAAAAAACAAAACAAAAAAACTCATACACACACAAAAGCATTTAACAAAAAATTGATTGATGTAATACATACACAAAACTTACTTCGATACGTTGCAGTAGATTCTGTGTGATAAACTTTAATACAGATCTGTGCTCCATATTGTTGTAGCAGTCGCACTATTCCAATATGTCCAGATTTATTGGCTATTGTGAGAACAGACAATTCACTGTTACTTAGTAGATTGATTTGAGCACCCCTTTCAAGTAATAGTTTGACTGTTTCAGTTTATCCTGCATCACTTGCAGCCATTAGAGCAGACCATCCATCATTATCTTGTTGATTGATTTGAGCACCCTTTTTGAGTAATAGTTTGACTGTTTCGGTTTGTCCTTTATTGCTTGCAAGCATTAGAGCAGACCCTCCATCATTATTCTGCAGATCAATTTTAGCACCCCTTTCGAGTAATAGTTTGACTGTTTCGATTTGTCCTGTATAGCTTGCAGCCATTAGAGCAGACCCTCCATCATTATCCTGTAGATCAATTTGAGCACCCCTTTCGAGTAATAGTTTGACTGTTTTGGTTTGTCCTTCATTGCTTGCAAACATTAGAGCAGACCCTCCATCATTATCCTGTAGATTGATTTGAGCACCCTTTTCGAGTAATAGTTTGACTGTTTTGATTTGTCCTGTATAGCTTGCAGCCATTAGGGCAGACCCTCCATCATTATCCTGTAGATCGATTTGAGCACCCTTTTTGAGTAATAGTTTGACTGTTTTGGTTTGTCCTTCATTGCTTGCAAACACTAGAGCAGACCCTCCATCATTATCCTGTAGATCGATTTGAGCACCCCTTTCGAGTAATAATTTGACTATTTCGATTTGTCCTGTATAGCTTGCAAACATTAGAGCAGACCCTCCATCATTATCCTGTAGATTGATTTGAGCACCCATTTCGAGTAATAGTTTGACTGTTTCGATTTGTCCTGTATAGCTTGCAATCATTAGAGCAGACCCTCCATCATTATCCTGTAGATTGATTTGAGCACCCCTTTCGAGTAATAGTTTGACTGTTTTGGTTTGTCCTTCATTGCTTGCAAACATTAGAGCAGACACTCCATCATTATTCTGTAGATCGATTTGAGCACCCCTTTTGAGTAATAGTTTGACTGTTTTGATTTGTCCTGTATAGCTTGCAGCTATTAGAGCAGACCCTCCATCATTATCCTGTAGATCGATTTGAGCACCCCTTTCGAGTAATAGTTTGACCGTTTTGGTTTGTCCTTCATTGCTTGCAGCCATTAGAGCAGACCCTCCATCATTATCTTGTAGATCGATTTGAGCACCCGTTTTGAGTAATAGTTTGACTGTTTTGATTTGTCCTGTATAGCTAGCAGCCATTAGAGCAGACCCTCCATCATTATTCTGTAGATCGATTTGAGCACCCCTTTCGAGTAATAGCTCGACTGTTTTGGTTTGTCCTTTATTGCTTGCAAACATTAGAGCAGACCATCCATCATTATTCTGTAGATTGATTTGAGCACCCCTTTCGAGTAATAGTTTGACTGTTTTGGTTTGTTCATCACTTGCAAACATTAGAGCAGACCATCCATCATTATTCAGCAGATTGATTTGAGCACCCCTTTCGAGTAATAGTTTGACTGTTTCGGTTTGTCCTGTATAGCTTGCAAGCATTAGAGCAGACCCTCCATCATTATTCTGTAGATCGATTTGAGCACCCCTTTCAAGTAATAGTTTGACTGTTTCAGTTTGTCCTGTATAGCTTGCAAACATTAGAGCAGACCATCCATCATTATCCTGTAGATCAATTTGAGCACCCCTTTCAAGTAATAGTTTGACTGTTTCAGTTTGTCCTGTATCGCTTGCAGCCATTAGAGCAGATCCTCCATCATTATTCTGTAGATCGATTTGAGCACCCCTTTCGAGTAATAGTTTGACTGTTTCGGTTTGTTCATCGCTTGCAAATATTAGAGCAGACCATCCATCATTATCCTGTAGATCAATTTGAGCACCCCTTTCAAGTAATAGTTTGACTGTTTCAGTTTGTCCTGTATTACTTGCAAACATTAGAGCAGACCCTCCATCATTACCCTGTAGATCAATTTTAGCACCCCTTTCGAGTAGTAGTTTGACTGTTTCAGTTTGTCCTGTATCGCTTGCAGCTATTAGAGCAGACAATCCATCATTATCTTGTTGATCGACTTGAGCACCCCTTTCGAGTAATAGTTTGACTGTTTCAGGTTGTCCTTTTTCGCTTGCAGCCATTAGAGCAGAACATTCATTGCTCTCCTGTATATCAATTATCTCAAATTTTTCTTCCAGAAGTTTCTTCACTATTTTAATCTCTCCCTTTGAACTCGATGTCGTATTCATCTCCCTACTATCACTCATCTGACCTACTCCACTATCCTCATCTTGTTCTTCCGTGAATCTTAATATATTCTTTATATTGAGCAGATCTGGTTCGTCGAGGTATAGTTTAGAGTAACTTCCTTGGGACGTTGAATGTTTGTTGAGCTTCCTATCCTTGTCTGCAGTTATGTATCCAATCCTAATACCGAATGACCTTATTCTCTCTCTATTTTTCTTCAATGTTTGAGTAATTGGTCTCACCAGATGTTTGATTGACTTGGTCCTGTGTTTTTCAGTTCCTTCTGTTTTCTCCATGCTGCACTGCACTTTAACCAGTAGTGGAGTTTACCTGCTGACACGCCCATTTATGTGTCACATGCACATATGCTTCAATTAAATTAAATATGGATATCAAATAGTATTCATGACTATTAGTTGCCATGTGAATTTTGGTGTATAGATATTATGGGCCAGTCATCTATAATTACCATGACAATGTCAGCTGTGCTAGTGTATGCATGTTAGCAATCACTTGTACACAAAAATTATCATAGCTTGTAATTATTATTAGCAGCACTAGGCACTTATTAGATCCCGTTGCTATGTGGTTGCTATGTGCATTAAATCAGCAAGTGTGCACTAATTCTGTAGGAGTGCACTAATTTTTTGCATCCCCAGGCTATGCTGAATGCTGCAAGACAGCTTGAAGAAGTTGTTGAAGTTCTGCCTTTTATGCTGGCTACTATACTCTCTGAAAAGCTTGTTGGGTTTGAAACGTTATGTCATTATAAACGTGCAACGTGGCAATGAATAACATTAAAATTCCACGTTTCGAACCCAACAAGCTTTTCTGAGAGTAGCTAGTATAAAAGAAGGAACATTCTAGCTGGTCTACAGCAAGCTGGTGTTTCACACGCCGCCTTCTTTGATCTTCGGACTGGGCAGGCACAAAATACTTGTATCCTTTGTGCTCGGGGAGTATCCCCGATTTATAGATAGCTATAACAGGAGCATCAGCAGGTACGTGGACTATTCTTGCCGCCATTTCACAACTCAAGAAAGAAGTGGAGACACAACAATTAGCTAGCTATAGCAAACCAAACAGTACTGATGTTTGTAACTACAGTAGCTACGCGCATGCGCAATGGGATCTAAAATAGATAAAGCATGCGCACTCGGTTTCTGGTTGATTTAGTACACCATCCCTCGGGCCTGCGGCCCTCGGGCTACGGTGCACTAAATCAACCAGAAACCTCGCGCACATGCTTTATCTATTACATAAATACTTCTGTATACTACAATAGCCCTTGATCTCATAAACTAATGAGTATACTAACACTTGATCTCAGTATATAGCTACTACACTGTTTATCAAATGGTCTCTATATAATACAACACTATTGTCAAATGGTCATACTGTATATTTGAATTCCTTGCTCTTATTCCATACTGCGTTTTGCCACCAATAAGACATGATGAACCATAAGATATAGGCATAGGAAGGGAATGGCTACCCACTTAATTGTTAATTGAGACACTCGGTAAAGGTCATCATAACATGTGTGTGCTTTTCAATGTACATTAGGCTAGACATAGCAATCCTACTTCAAAATTCTTTCCGTCACTTAATGTGAAGGTATAAAAATTTGTTGTCCCAGGAGACTGTTGAAATCAAATTTAAGTACTAGCTATAAACTTCTGTATCCTGCATAGATTCGTGAGTTGTACACGACTGAAAACCATGTTGGTTCTGGAAGTGACAATATTTCTAACTGTGCTAAAGTGAGTGAGCTATAATAAAACATCTGGAGGTTCCATGATAACTCTGTCTTAACTCTTCCTATCACAGCTTTCTTCCCTTCTTCACCACATTGAGCAGAAGGATGAAAACATAAGGTACGTAATATACTCATACTGTAATAGTATTTAAGCTTATTAAGTAACAGAACCAAATCCATTTTGGGTTGAATTCTGAAGATGCTTCAATCTGGCACCTATTTTTATATCAAAACTTGTTTGTAAATTGCCACCTTTTTGACTCCCCCTTTATTCTTTTCCCCCCTCCCCCCTGATCTCCTCCTCCTTCCTTTCTCTACCTCTTTATCCTATATCTCTCTTTCATCCCTCCCTCTCACTCCCCCCAGTGATGAAGAGTCAGTGTGCAAGGTGATGCCAAAACTCTTGCAAAGCAATTCAGAGTTCTATGAAAAGACTGTCACGGTAAAATAATATTGCATGGAGTATAATAATTATACCCTAGGTAGTTATGTCCATATAGATACAGTGAGACCATTCAATGTGGATAAAGACATTTGACTTCTGTTTAAAAGGATTGACACTTTTGAGTATCAGTAGAATAACCCCTGAAACAAGGACATAACACTTTTAGCTAATAATACTAATAAATTTTCCTTATCCACAAGTATTCTCATCAAAAATGGTGCCATTATTATAACACTTTCCCCTTTGCTGTAATATAATGAAACACTCAACATTAACAAGAAATCGTACTAGTATGAAGGAGACCGTAGCAGCTTGGTTTGTTATTTTTTGCAGGCCTATTATCAGGAGCGAGTAGGGACCCTTGAAGAACTGGAAGCTAAGAAACGATTCCTGAAGTTCTTCTCTGATTCTCAATCTATTATCGTCAATTACTTTCCAGTCAAGGTCTGATGCAAATTACACACTACAACCAAGTACATTACAACCATGTATACTACACACTACTACAACCATGTACACTACAGCCATGTACATTACACACTACAATCATGTACACTTGCACTTAATCATATTCACAATTCATTCCTTTCTTTCCTACAGAAACCTGACAGTTTGGATGAGCTTGTTTTAACTGTTGATAGTGCAACAGTTAAAGTTTGTAAAGAAGGCAAGCATCAAGTATTAAAAGTAAGCTGTTATAATACAACTCATTTCCTATAAATGCTACACTCTGATAAGTTGGGGGATTCTGAAGTGTTTGATGATATTACTGTAGTTCAAAATGATCTATGATTGTAGTCTCTGGAAGGGATGAGTTGGAGATTGAGGGACTTGAGGGATGTCAAGTGCACTTCAGAGAAAGAGCACCACATGAAAATTGTAAGTATCCCACTGGGAATCTTCATGCACTGATAGGTATCTCCTTCATCCATACTGACATAGCTAGTTATAAACGGTTAGAAATTGGACCAATAATATTTGAGGTTAATAATTATTGCTATCAGCCTCCTATAAATGCTGGGCCAATGTTGGAACAACAGAATTGCTGGTTTAGTAGAAGTTACATGTAGGAGATGGCTATCCATAATGTGTCCAAGGACATATAAATTTTAGTGAAACTGCTTCTTGTTTATATATTTCTACAGAATATTCTTGGGTCTTGGCACGAGTTTGTGACTGACCACACGACACAGATTGCAAGTTATTTGATGGAAGCTCAGGCCTTGACCAAACAGCGAGGTAACTACATAGCAATAACTGTACTGATAGAGCAGGGATGAACGTACAGCATTTGTAGAAAAATATAGTCGACTAGTGATCGATACTAGTGGTGTATATTTAAGGCTGTGTTGTTCATACTTTTCAATGATCTGCACGTTGCAGTGGCTGCATGATTATTAACTATTTGGCTCATCTTTAGGTACAGAAATCAATAATAATGCTTGGGATAATTGAAAACTGCTTGGATATAATGACAATCCATTACATTTAATCAATACAGTAAATTTCAATGTTTAATCTTACTGCATCATTGAACAACTTTCTTCTATCGGATGATGGCCTCGTTGACTATTATTCTTTCCATTGATTATACTTGATACCTTTATGTTTGCACACTTAATGTTGCATTCACATAGTATTTGGTTACTCTACGTAAGTCTCTAGGCATGCATGTCATCCATTCAATAACAAGTATGGAATATCATCCATGCTGAAGTATTCTACTTCCCTATGGGAAAGATATCATATCCATTAAAAATACCAATTAAGACTTGTTATGAATAGCAACTGGCTAGCTATATTAGCAAATGCAACATTAGTGATACTGGCATTCCAGGTTACAGTTATAAGGCTGCATTAGTTCAGATGAAGTTAGTCTTGGAGATTTTAAGTGATTTTGTAGTTCTTATCGTTGGGTTACTGAGTCGTGTTCTGTTATTTGCAGTTGCTAAGGGAAGAATGTCTGTGATGGTGAATCGGCCGTCAACTGATAAACTTGACTTGACCCAACCTGGGTACTTTAAAGAGGAGGAAGAGGAGGAGGAGCCTAAGACCCTTGGACCACTTGCTGTTCCTGGGATGGTGCCTAATATCTCTCAGGAGATATGTGAAGAAGAGATTTCTGAAGATATAGAAGACAAAGACCCATCTCCTGAATCACCCAAGCTTGAAGAAGTCCATGAGGAAATTCCCCCAAATGAACCACTCTCTCCTAAATCTGAGAATGAAACGCCTACTGATCTGACTGTGCCTGCTAGTGAACCAATAGTTATTCCTCCTGGTGATGAAGAACCTAAAGTTGATGATGAACAGCCAGGCAAAACTGAAGAGGTACATACATAAGTCCCATTGACAATCAGAGCAATGTTGAAGTATGTAGCCTTCTTAGCACCACAGTTACTGCACAGCTAATTATGACATAATCTAAAGCCATGGCGGTTATTAATAGACTATGCTGCATTGTAGCTCGCCCCCTTACAAATATGTAGCCAGTGCAACTATTTCAGACAAGGAAAAACCTAGAGGGCTCATGCATAGTTATTGAACTATGTTTGGGGAGCCAAGAAACCAAGACCAAAACAACAATGACAACAACAACAACAACAACAACAATTATATTTACACTTTATTATATTTTTTTGCTTCAGTTTGAACTGGAAGACATCACAGAAGCAATGGACCAGCTTCCTCCTGACGACAAAGCCTCCACTGAGTCCTTAAGTGACCAGGCAACGGCCATTAACCCTCCAGCCATCATTGAAACAACCACAGTGATAGACTCCGAGGGAAATGTGGTGAAGAACTCTTCTCATGCCAGAACTCCAACCAAGGCCTCAAGAAGCTCCACTTGCTCACATGTTCACATTCCAGAATTTCTTGGTCTGGTAAGTTAATAGTACATAGCTGTACCTGCATAGCTAGCTGTGAAATAGCTGTACCTGCATAGCTATAGCTGTGAAATAGCTGTACCTGCATAGCTATACCGTAAATCTGGAAATTTTCGCGTAAAATATCTTCGCGTTTTATTTTTTCGATGCGTTTATTATTCGTTTTTTGAATCACCCGCGAATTATTTTCAACAATGAAAATTTCGCTACTAAATCCAGCTGGAGAAAAATGGCGGTAAGTGCTAGCGCAGAGTTCCAGATCACTTGCTGTGTTCGTGGCTACCATGTGTACCGTGACATGTGGGATGCCAGTCTAGGTGAAACGCTAGAGTGTGAGGGAGCCAACGAATGAAAAGGACAGGTACACGGTGGCAGTGAAGAAATCAGGTACGATTGTAGGACGTGATCGAAAGACTATCTCGAACTAACTAACTCTGCCTCTACTTCACAATTCGCTCGAGCAATAGCCCAAGAAGGAACAGGGGGATCTGGAAGACCTTCAAATACTTGGAGAGCTAGAGACTAGTACGCAATGCAATGTGCTTCCTACCGTATATATTTTCAATATTTTAATAATCCGTTGTAGAAAATATTTCACGTGTTTAATTTTCGTTGTTTGAGCCAACCGCGAATTATTTTTAACAGCGAAAATTTCCAGATTTACGGTAGTTGTGCAAACTATCAACATAACTATTCACTTTCTTCAATTCTCTAGACTACATTATTAATAGCTTTGGAGTTGAAGCATGTAGAGATAATCCATAGAACACATGACAAAAGTTTTTGTTTGAGAAAATTAATTCATGTGAGCTCATTAATAATTTATTAGTTTCTATTTTAATTGCTCACTTTCAGGATTACCGTGAGGTGCTAGAGGACTATAGGTTGTTCCAGATAGTGGTGATGAAGCAAGATGTTCGACCAGTGTTGGTAGGTCTGCTGGCTATTGTATGTATCTAATGTGTAGAAATGTAGTATAGAGTTGCAAATCTCGAAGTGCAGTTAAAGACTTTCTCCCTTCCCCGTCCCTTCCTTTCCCCTTCCCCCTCGCTTCCTTTCCCCCTTCCCCATCCCTTCCTTTCCCCCTTCCCCCTTGCTTCCTTTCCCTCTTCTCCCCCCCTCCCTGCTCCTGTAGTTAAACATTAATAAGCCAGTTCAGGAAGTTGTGAACTCTCTCTGTGGCACCTTTGACATCGAGAATCCAGGTTCTTACTACCTCTGGATCCCCACTGGGATACAGAGCATCATAGAGAAGTATGGAGGCAGGCCAGTAAGTAGAAAATACAGATCATATGTGACCTGATTTGCAAAAACCCACATTGTAGCGAAAATTAAAATTTTTTTGCTATGTTGATATTCATTATCTATCGCCCTCTGGCTCTCCACTGTGCAAATTTCAAAGCTCTAGCTCCTATGTTGCCTGAGGAACAGCTACTAGAAAACTCCAGGTAGCGTCCTTTAGCGTTTTGAAAAAGCTGAATAAGCAACGTAAACATTGAATCCGTTCACGCCCGCGGACTACTAAAAGTTGAGTGGGTGTGATCTCGAACTAGAGTCAGAGAGAAGCTAGTTTCTCGCCTCCTGGCGCTAAAGAGTGCCAACTAAAGCTCAGCGAAGAGCAACAAGGTACCGAAGGTAGCGTAGTTAGCTTAGTTAGTTCATATTTCAAACGTATAAGCTAGAAAGCCTACTTTAGTTCTGGTGATTTTCCACATGACTTTCTGCTCCGTGCACGAAGCTTTCATGGCTGGCTAACTAGCTTTAGCGCTTTATTTGAAGTCCTTCTACTTTAGTTTAAGCTCTAAAACTTTGCCAGACATTAGTTTAGGGATCATAGTTATACAGAAAAAAATTTTTTGTTAAAAAAATGATAGACTCACTAAAAATACTCCTACGTAATAATTAATTATTTCGCTACAATGTGGGTATCCGGTCACATATTTATAATGATAGTTGCTATTATTATTACACTCATAATCTGCAATATATATCCAGTGTGCATTGATCATAAGAATGTCACCATTGCTAGCAGTAAAATGTAGTAATAAAATGTCACTATTGCTCTTCATTTGTTGTGCAGAAAAGACGTGCTGGAAAGTTCTTGAAACATCATCATAACAAAAGTGATTTTGGTTAGTCCAATTAATATGTATTTAAGCATGAGGTTATAATTCTCACTGCATTTTGTAGCCCCAAGACTGGATGTCAGCAAAACTCTGAAGGAGCAATACAACTTCTCAATCAAGCCATTTCTGCTCCACCTCAAGTAAGGCCGGATGTTTTAATAGCTACATAAGACTGGATTGTCTATAAGTAGCCATGATTGGAATGAGAACAAGAAGACATCCTAGAACTTATCAAGCATGCAATCGTGATTATATACAGTTGAACCTCTGAGTAAAGGACACTTTGGGATCAGTCACTTTGTCCTTCATATCATAGAGAGGTTGTCCTTTTCTCGCAGGTTAAAAATATACTAATGCTGTGGGAAAGGGGCCTGAAAGAGTGTCTTTTATTGGGAGGTTGGAGGGTCCTTCATTGGATAGCTAGAATCTCTATCATCTATTCATACGTACTTACTTAGCCTCATTCGGGACAGATGTAATTGTATTCTTTATAATTATTGACTTAACCTCATTGCAGGCGCTACCAGGCAGAAGAAGGGGTAGATGATTCAGAGGAGGTGGATTGTGGCACAGAGTGGCCTGAAAATGAGAATTTCGATGTTGCTAGATACCGTCGTTTTTACCAGGTAAACCATTAGTATGAAGGAACTATAAAGGAGTACTCATAACTATCTTGTCTCACTTCAGAGTTGGACTGGCATTGTCCAGGGTGCTTATCCCATTAAAAGAAAAGGTGCAATCAAAGTAAGTCATGGACATTGTAATCATACAATGCACTTCAATATGCAGTATTAACACACACTGTCTCTCTTTCTGTAGCTTGCTGCTCTATTGACTCAAGTTTACTATGGAGACAGGGAAAGTGCTTCTATTTGGCCCCCACGTGATTATGAGTGAGTCAGAATAAATTCAGCTCTTCAAAATTCAATAGTAGCTAATTTGAGCATGATTTAGAAGTTTGGAGAGATGAGTTATTGGAACTAAATCTTATTATCCAGTGCAAAGGCCTTCCTCCCTGAAAAGCACAAGAACTCATTTGGGATTTGTGCTGAAATTGAAAGGGAGCATCAACTGCTGTCAGGGAAAACGACACAGGAGTGTATAAATGATGTTATTGAGGGATGTGAGCAGTTACCGACCATGAAGGGAGTCTTCTTTGAAGTAACCATCCCTGTTAAGAGTGACATTTTCGTGGTGATTCCCTGGAACAAGATGGAGTCCAGGTGGTTTGGCATCAACAAGAATGGGATCTTCAGCATGGATAAGGACTCTGAAGAGGTACTAGCTATGACATTATTAAATTTTAATATGGTTGTGCATCCATCATTGAAAAGTGAGTGCATGGTGGAACAGACACACCAAAAGAGGACAAACCTCTAAAACCCCCTCAATAAACTAAAAGTAGTACCATTGTATACACTCTATACAAAATAACCTCAAAGAGGACGGCTTCTCTACAAAGGATAAAAGATTGACCCCAAATGTACATGTCCTCAGAGGGTTCACTAGCTTGTGTATCAAAGTTACACTGCTTGATTTATCTATTGTCATACACAAGTCTATTTTCTGTTGTAGGTTCAGTTCACACAGGAATTGAGTGACATATCAAAATGGTCTTCCGCTGAGAATAACTTCAAGTTGGTAAGTGTTGTAGGTACCAAAAGGTTGTGGGTGAGTGAAGGAGAGGAAGGAGTTTCAACACAGTTCATATTAAATTAACTAACAGTTAATTGGGTTATAATTAATTTTGGTAGAATTATGGAACGTACACCAAATCTTTTAAAGTGTGAATCATAAGCTACATTCCATAGAATCTTTCTTGCTGATTTATACAGACATGTCGAGAGAAGGCCTTCAATGGTTACACTTTCCAGGCCAAGGAGATTATGGATATCCTTGAGCTCTTTATTCAGCTGACCATCAAAGAGAGGAGAAGGCAGCAAGGACCACGCGACAATGGATCAACACCTCAGAGCCAGACATTCACTGTAAGGAGAAGGTAGCTGTAATCATGCAGCACTGATTTACTGCACCTGAAATTAATATCAAAAATGGCTCAGAAAGAATCAGAAATGTTGTATACTGTAGCTTGTTAGAGTGGAGTTTCTTTCTCAACATGGTTTACTTGTCCTGACTAGAGTGAGAAAGGACACCAATTTTTTTTACTACCTCTGAGTCTAGTTGCCATTGATAGTGCTAGGAAAGGTATAGCTACATGTCACATCATGTACATATTATAGCTACCCTGTTATAGTTGGAATGGACTATTCAATTCTAGCTTGTTATTTTACCTTTTTCAAAGTAGCTGCTATCATAGCTAATCGTGACATACGTAGTTCAGCTACATGCTGCTCTAGGTTTGTTACAGCTGATTATTATCCTCCTCCTGTATAGAGTGAATTCTCGGGTTTGAAGGATGTTCCTCTGGATGGTCCGTTGAATGGTGCTTTGAATGGCAGTCCTCACAAGATACCCCTCAACACAGAGCAGTCTTTGATTACCAACTTGACCTATGACCTTTGATTTCTTGGTGTGACACTAACAATAACTACAGTAATGACCATTTTTTTTCTAAATCAGTCTTTTTATAACATTGACTTTTTTGTCACCACATTTTGCTGTTCTTCATGATTAATGCTCCACAATGTTATAGGCTTCCTATGGCTCTAGCTAGCTAGCTATGTAGCTGCATGCATCACATCTATTGGGGAGGAAATTAAGGTATGCCTTCCCATGTGATATCATGGAACTGCCTCTCCTACCACACCAAAGAATGTTGGAGGAAGCCACATTCCACTATGATGGACTTCTTGGTTACTTTTTACATGGAAGGAGTGAAGGTTATTATTATAACCAAGAGTGCATGTACATGGATTGTTTACTGTCTAGCTTTAAACGTCCTACTCTTTCAGAACTTTCCATGGGCCTAGGTGAGATCTTCAATAAGCATCAGTGTTGCATATCTTCATCACAGCTAGCTATGGACTACAGGCTTGCTGCCTTGATGAGGCTACAGGAATAATTATTCAGTGCCTCAACCTGTGAACTTTGATTTTAGCTTCCATTATCAGTATTTTACCATGAACTCATAGACAATTTAGAAACAGCTAAGGTGATATGATAATAATAGCAAGTCAATTTTGAGAACAAACTTCATCTTTTGTAAGTCTTGGTAATTTCTGATGCAATTGTTTTATCCATAGCTGACACAGCATCTGCCAGTGACTGCCAAGTAGGACGGATGGCCACACGCTTCAACCATAGTTTAGTCATTTCACGTAGACAGTCATCAGCCTCATGGACGTCATGCTTGATTCTAGATAGTTCATCTGGTGATAAATCGAGCAAGGTACCAATGTTCTCCCATTTGTGTGCTATGGGAAGCAAAATACGAAAAGCTTCTCCGATTTTTGGTTCATCTGAACTCCAGTCACTAGTTGCAGGAGGATCCTTGGTGATTGAAGGCGAAGGGAGATCAGAAATGGAATCGGGCGAATCTACTGAATTTCTTTGTTCTGTGTGACAATGTTTGCTGGACTCAGAACTTTTAGGACCTGAAATGGAATAGGCCGGTCATTAAAGTGTGGAGCATGTAAAATTATTGTGCGAACTTACTTGGATCTTCAATATTAAAATAACACTTCATATCTAGTCCCTTCACTCTAAGCTTGATTGGGTTAGAGTGCTCATTTGCAGAATCAAGTAAATGAAATTTAATTTTAAGTTTTGGAGGATAATCAGGATACTCAAGTAGCTCTTCAGGTAGATCAATATTCCTTTTTAAAATCTAGAATTTATGCAGTAATGCAGTCATACAATTCATAGAACATGAGTTTAAAGTTCAGTACAAAGTTCAGTATGTTATTGTGAATATAACCACAAGCTAACTACATTAAATTCAGACAGAGCTGTAACTCTATGTACTGACCTTAGTGGGTTCTTTGTCAAATATGATGTTCCATCCTTTTCCATCGGCCACATGAAGACTAACTTCATCTGACGTTAGTCGAGCAGTGACTTCACTCAGGTTCCATTCCTCACCTTTCTTTGCCACCATTTTGTCACAATGCTGTGTGGATATCATAATATATAATAGCTAGATACATCATAATACATACTAATACATACCTTTGTATATACTTCATGGTACAAGCACATGCAGAATACTGCCAAGTTTTGAGGTAAACTTCTATACAACCTTGCAGAGTAATAGGAAGCGTTTCCTGTGAATTATTGAAGAATAAGCGCATGGTAATAATGTAGTGCAGATGTACCTTTAGATTTCTTTGTTTCAGGGGATTCGGGAGACTTTGATATCCTTTTCCTTTTACCAACCTTCACTAAGCAAAAGTGCCTCAAGGTGATCTCTCCTATCAGGTATCCAGGTTTGAATACCCCCTTGGCTGCCTTTATTTCCTTGAAGACATACACTGGACCAGACTCCCTTAATTCTGGAGTGGCACTTGCTGAGAGGAACACCATGTCATCACAGTCCTCCTCACTCTCCAGACAAGCATAGTGGTGGATAATGACTTTAACATCCTCCTGGAATTCCACCCTTCTACTGTGTTTGATGAGATAAGCTGGACTTGCTGACTCACATTCATTGGGTAGTTGAAATGGTCCACTGAAGCAAGGGTGGATCTGTAGAGTGAGAGGTTCCTTTGCAGAACTCAGTGAGTCTTGAGGGATGGACACACGTATGCCCATGCCTTCAAGAGTACATTCTCTAGATGTAATAACCTCTTGCATGACTGTTCCTTCAAGTATCAACTCAGGAGAATTCCCTATGATCAACATGTAGGCTAACATGCATAACTCTTCTGTGGATTTGCTACTGAACAACATATAGTTGCTCACACACAACTTGGAATGCTAACACACGCACACACACACACACACACACACACGCACGCACGCACGCACGCATGCACACGCACACACACACGCACGCACGCACGCACACGCACACACACACACGCACGCATGCACGCACGCATGCACACACACACACACTTTTAATTAAGATTATTATGCCTACAAAACTTACTTCGATATGTTGCAGTAGATTCTGTGTGATAAACTTTAGTATTTATCTGTGGTCCATATTGTTGTAACAGTTGCACCATTCGAATGTGTCCAGATTTATTGGCTATTGTGAGAGCAGATGATTCATTGTTATTCAGTAGATTGATTTGAGCATCCCTTTCAAGTAATAGTTTGACTGTTTCGGTTTGTCCTTTATCGCTTGCAGCCATTAGAGCAGACCATCCATTATTATTCTGTAGATCGATTTGAGCACCCCTTTCGAGTAATAGTTTGACTGTTTCGGTTTGTCCTTCATCGCTTGCAAACATTAGAGCAGACACTCCGTCATTATCCTGTAGATCGATTTGAGCACCCCTTTCGAGTAATAGTCTGACTGTTTCGGTTTGTCCTTCATCGCTTGCAGCCATTAGAGCAGACCATCCATCATTATCCTGTAGATCGATTTGAGCACCCCTTTCGAGTAATAGTTTGACTGTTTTGGTTTGTCCTTCATCGCTTGCAAACATTAGAGCAGACCATCCATCATTATCCTGTAGATCGATTGGAGCACCCCTTTCGAGTAATAGTTTGACTGTTTCGGTTTGTCCTTTATCGCTTGCAGCCATTAGAGCAGACACTCCATCATTATCCTGTAGATTGATTTGAGCACCCCTTTCGAGTAATAGTTTGACTGTTTCGGTTTGTCCTTCATCGCTTGCAAACATTAGAGCAGACCATCCATCATTATTCTGTAGATCGATTGGAGCACCCCTTTCGAGCAATAGTTTGACTGTTTCGGTTTGTCCTTCAACGCTTGCAGCCATTAGAGCAGACATTCCATGATTATCCTGTAGATCGATTTGAGCACCCCTTTCGAGCAATAGTTTGACTGTTTCGGTTTGTCCTTCAACGCTTGCAGCCATTAGAGCAGACACTCCATCATTATCCTGTAGATCGATTTGAGCACCCCTTTCGAGTAATAGTTTGACTGTTTCGGTTTGTCCTTCAACGCTTGCAAACATTAGAGCAGACAGTCCATCATTATCCTGCAGATCGATTGGAGCACCCCTTTAGAGTAATAGTTTGACTGTTTCGGTTTGTCCTTCAACGCTTGCAGCCATTAGAGCAGACCATCCATTATTATTCTGTAGATTGATTTGAGCACCCCTTTCGAGTAATAGTTTGACTGTTTTGGTTTGTCCTTTATTAATTGCAAACATTAGAGCAGACCATCCATCATCATCCTGTAGATCGATTGGAGCACCCCTTTCGAGTAATAGTTTGACTGTTTCGGTTTGTCCTTTACCGCTTGCAGCCATTAGAGCAGACCATCCATTATTATTCTGTAGATCGATTGGAGCACCCCTTTCGAGTAATAGTTTGACTGTTTCGGTTTGTCCTTCATCACTTGCAGCCATTAGAGCAGACCATCCATTATTATTCTGTAGATCGATTGGAGCACCCCTTTCGAGTAATAGTTTGACTGTTTCGGTTTGTCCTTCATCACTTGCAAACATTAGAGCAGACCATCCATTATTATTCTGTAGATCGATTTGAGCACCCCTTTCGAGTAATAGTTTGACTGTTTCGGTTTGTCCTTTATCGCTTGCAGCTATTAGAGCAGACACTCCATCATTATCCTGTAGATCGATTTGAGCACCCCTTTCGAGTAATAGTTTGACTGTTTCGGTTTGTCCTTTACCGCTTGCAGCCATTAGAGCAGACCATCCATTATTATTCTGTAGATCAATTGGAGCACCCCTTTCGAGTAATAGTTTGACTGTTTCGGTTTGTCCTTCATCGCTTGCAGCCATTAGAGCAGACCATCCATTATTATTCTGTAGATCGATTGGAGCACCCCTTTCGAGTAATAGTTTGACTGTTTCAGTTTGTCCTTCATCACTTGCAAACATTAGAGCAGACCATCCATTATTATTCTGTAGATCGATTTGAGCACCCCTTTCGAGTAATAGTTTGACTGTTTCGGTTTGTCCTTTATCGCTTGCAGCCATTAGAGCAGACCATCCATCATTATCCTGTAGATCGATTTGAGCACCCCTTTCGAGTAATAGTTTGACTGTTTCGGTTTGTCCTTCATCGCTTGCAAACATTAGAGCAGACCATCCATTATTATTCTGTAGATCGATTGGAGCACCCCTTTCGAGTAATAGTTTGACTGTTTCGGTTTGTCCTTTATCGCTTGCAGCCATTAGAGCAGATGATCCATTATTATTCTGTAGATCGATTTGAGCACCCCTTTCGAGTAATAGTTTGACTGTTTCAGTTTGTCCTTTATTGCTTGCAAACATTAGAGCAGACCATCCATTATTATTCTGTAGATCGATTTGAGCACCCCTTTCGAGTAATAGTTTGACTGTTTCGGTTTGTCCTTCATCACTTGCAAACATTAGAGCAGACCATCCATTATTATTCTGTAGATCGATTTGAGCACCCCTTTCGAATAATAGTTTGACTGTTTCGGTTTGTCCTTTATTGCTTGCGAACATTAGAGCAGAACATCCATTGCTATCCTCTATATCAGTTACCTCAACACCTTCTTCCAGAAGTTTCTTCACTATTTTAATCTGTCCCTTGGAACTCGCTGGTATCATATTCATCTCTTTACTATCACTCATCTGACCCTCTCCACTATCCTCTTCAGTGAATCTTAATATGTTTTTTATATTGAGCAGATCTGGTTTATTGAGGTATAATTTAGAGTAACTTTCTTTGGATGTAGAACGCTTAGTGAGCTTCCTATCCTTGTCTGCAGCTATGTATCCAATCCTAATACCAAATGACCTTATTCTCTCTCCACTTTTCTTCAGTGTTGTTCTCACCAGATGTTTGATTGACTTGGTCCCGTGTTTGTCAGTTCCTTCTCTAATTTTGGTTATCTCCATGCTGCACTTAAATTTAACCAGAAGTTGCCTTTAACACTGTTTACCTTCTGACACGCCCATTTATATGTCACATGTTTCGATTAGATTAAATATGGCTATCAATAATAGTATTCATGACTATTAGTTGCCATGGGAATTTAGGTGTGTAGATATTATTGGCTCTATAATTACCATGACAATGTCAGCTGTGCTAGTGTATCACTTGTACACACAAAAATCAACATAGTTTGTAATTATTACTAGCAGCACTATATAGCTAGATAGCTAGCCATTTAGCTAGTAACACAATAATACAGTCTAGATAATTCTGGAGGAAGAAAGAAAACATGAAAACTTCAAACATCACAGAAGGTGGTAAGCCTTTAATATTTCGTTACTTAGCATAGATAAGTGCATATGAAACCTTTCTCCCCCCATGCAGACCTGCTCTCTTGCAGTAACCTTAAAAGTTATCTGGCTAGCCTTTGTGATTCCTACATCAATCGTTCCTTCATAGCACATATAATTCTCCCCTTGGTGCTGATACTGTCGGGAGATATAGAACTAAATCCTGGACCTGAGAGTGAGTATCTATCTGATACAACAATTGAATTTTGGGCCACACAATGAATATCCAGTGCTTTAACTACCATTCCTTGCTCAAAATAATGCTGCATGCCCTTGAATATAGCCACCACCCTTGAATAGCACCATTAGCTATGTCACCACCTTCAAATAGTATATAGCGCGCACCACTATATATGTCACCACCTTCGAATAGTATATAGTGCGCACCACTATTATGTCACCACCCTTGAATAGTAGCACTGCTATAAAATTATGTCACCATGCACCTTTGAATAGTAGTCACATTCCAGTTAGAGCCCATTGAGCACACCAATGCTATGCCCTTATTCGTAGCACATACTACTCAATGAGGTGTAGCATACCTAGCATTAATTTACTGGAATTGTACAATAATACCATTCTGAAAATTTGGTATCAATATTAATATCTCACAAGTAATTTTAATATAAATTTAATGTAATTTGAGTGAATTTGTACCTCGGTCACCATTATTTTCCTATCTGGCCGGTACTTGGTATGTAATAACTCTACTTTGGTATGTAACTGCTACTACAGTTGGGAGTCTATGTGATCATAATTATTGCATGTATGTAGCTCTGTTGAGGCCCAATGACTTGAAGGAAGTGAGAAATCTTGTTTGGAATGCACAAACCAAGTGGTACGACATTGGCGTGGAGCTATCTCTCGATCCCTATTCCCTCAGAGCCATCAGAAGAGATTACTCCAATAACTCTGGGGACTGCTTCAATCAAATCTTGCAGGATTGGTTGGAAGGTTGTGGCTCAGAGCCCACATGGAAGAATCTGGCTGCAGCTCTCAATGCATTACCTGTCAACTTTCCTTCTATTGCTAAATCTATTGAGGAGAAATTCATCACACCTGAGGAATCTAAAGGTACCTGGCGTATAGTTATTTTGTAATTGTCTGATGATTCTACATGTAAAGGCAGAGAAGAATTGGTCACTGAAGTACATCACCCTAAGGATACCCTATCACCTGCTCAGCAACTTACAGAGGGTGACAAAGATCACTTGAAGGCACGCATACGCCATGAAACTAACGAAATTAAGCGTAAATTTGTTAAGGTGGTGTTTCAACTCCAAAAAAATTTAGAGAAAACTAGTGTCCAGGTTGATGACGTCATAAATGTAATTGCTTGCATGGACCCTGATTTCTCTGAAGTCCTAGAGAAGTGTGATAGCATCGCGAAAATCTTCCGTGTTTCCAACAGATACTGGACATTTTTTGACTACATATTAGTCAAGATATTGATTGATAACTTTGGCACACCACAAGATAAGTCCAATTTGGAAGAGTATCTTGTAGAATTGAAGCATTACTGCAGAAGAATGCTCTGTGACTGTCCCACTGATGCCTTTGGGAAAAGTAGTGGGGAAGACCCCAATAATCAACTCATCATAAAGATTGATGGAGAACTAAAGACTATGGATATGCGAAAACTTGAGGTGCTACGCAGTGAATTTTCAATGCATTTGAAGATCAAGTACATGAGATTGTTGAGTGTGGACGAAGGTTGTGTTCAGTTGACATTCTTGACACTTCCAAAGAAAAAGGAGTTAGAAATACCAGGTGAATATAATTATATTAACTATCATAGTTAGAACCAGAATTTCATGATTTTCAACAGCACAAGTCTTTTTTGTACTATAATTATAGCTGATAAGCTTGCTATAGCTTTCAGCTAGTGACATGTATACATATACATGTATAAGAATGATGCCTAATGTCCATATATGCAGAAGAGAAGCAAGAGATCTTAAGGAATCTGGGAGTCCTCAGTATTCACTATGGAGATCAAGAGATTGATCTCCTCTGCAGTGATTCCACACTAGTTGAGGTAAACACAATACTTGCTAATGTTTTTTTCTTATGACATGTATTGTAAATAGCCTGAAGAGATTGGCGATTTTGATAGGACAATCCAAGAAACTCCGTCCTGTCAGAAAACCTTACTTTCACCTTACAGAACCATGACATCATCTCCTCCACATTCCATTGCACGTCGACGTTCTGTCTCTCTCAAGCGTCAAACCCCTGTGACTTCTGATCTATGCTATGTTCGAGACAAATGGAGACTATCAGATTCAAAAAATGTGAGAAACACAGTTAGCTACGGTATACACATAAATCATGTTATAATTCATAAGATGTGTTAAGAATATGTATAATAGTGTAATAGGATTCCTGACCAATAAATACATTCTTAGAGCATTTTTGAATAGATCATACTTCTTTCCTTTTTTTTTTTTTTTTTCAGATAACAAATTTGTATCGAGGAGATAGTTTTAGAAGTGATTTTTCTGATGATGATTATAATGTGGCTGAAGTTGATGTACGTCATGATAGACTCAAGCTACCTGTACGTGCACAGAGTCTCAAACATCGTAAATCTCAAACACAAACTTCTTTCTTAACTTCCTCTCCTAGTGGCTACCCTGGTGAGTTATAGCTCATAATATCTAGCATGCAGTTAAGAGAATGTTACAGCATTAAATTTTATTGAGAAATTTAATTTTTAGATTTCTCAGGAGCAGTGTTGCCATTTTCACTGGCACAGTTTGCTGCAGGACAACTGTAAGGCTGATCAGTGTGTGTGTGTGCATGCATGTGTGTGTGCATGCATGGTGCGTGTGTGTGTGATTATGTGACTCAATAAATGCTTTCAGTACAAATAATTATATAACATTCACAGGTACAATGAACGTCGTTGGTCAATAGTCTCAGCTTCATCTGGATACTTCACAAATTCTCCTGGATCATTATCGGCAAGTAGCTATAGCTAATCATAATCCTTTTTACTCTGAAAATTATACACTTCTTTTATCATAGTCACATCCATCCGATGAACAAATACATCAGGTAAGTAGTAAATGCTCTCCAGATTTTACTCATGCCTGCATAATGATCTTGAATTGCCATGGAAGTTTCAGGGTTGTATGTGACACACACACACACTATTAGCTCCCCAAAATGCCCACCATGGATGATTCCAGCTCACTTTGTCATTGGGAATCAAATTCAAGCGTGAATAGTGACACTCATGAAGAGTTTAGAATACTCACCCTAGCAAGAAATTTCAGGTACTTTTAATACTTGCTGAGGGTATATGTAGCTATTTCAATTATTATGTTAATCCTTGAAAGGTCACTTCAAGAGGTAGCTCCACCAGACTTTAAGTCAACAAGAGCCATTTTTGAAGATAAAATCTCTAGTGTCCAAGATGAAATGGAAGAAAAATTACAGGTATTATTATGATCATAATCAGTAGCTAGCTAGCTCTATCATAATTATTGGGAATCCAACAAACAACAGTTGTGTTTGTGTGTCAGTAGCAAAAGAGCTCTGTCATTAATGTTCATTTAAAAAAGGTATGCAGTTCTATGTGCATCTGCATCATCATTCAAAACTTATCATAGTTCCAAAAATAGTTGTCAGCATCTTGGAATGTAAAGCAGTTGGTAGTTAGCTGTGTATTTTAATATCCCAGTTAATAGCTAGTGTCTTAACACAAGTGCCACACATGCAAACTGAATGTATTTCAACTTTCTTTCATTAGGAATTCCTTATTGAATACCCGGAAGAAATTTTGTCATCAGTTTTGATGGCCAGCTATGGAAAACACAAGATTTTGGAATGTGCTTATGATATTCTTGATCAATCTCAAAATGGGTCATTGGATACAGCATCGTTTGTCCATATGTCAGATTGTCTGGAACTAATATTGATAGAGGTACGTATAGTGTAATACATTCATTCTTCACTCTATCATTAATTTTATGCATGTACCAATCGTACAGGAGAAAGAGCAAACCAAGTCTAAGCCTATGCAACTCCAACAAATGGTCAGAAAACTTTTGACTGTAGTGGGACAAACAGCAAGACTTTTTGAGCTAAAGGTAGTTATGTCATGACTATACAGGATGAAAGTTCATGAGCTAAATTCTTGACCGTAACATTGATTATAGCTGGCTAAAAAAATTAAAAAAAATTTTTTCTTCAGGATTTCAAGCCAGAAAAATTGAATAACTCTGAACTAGTATCATCCTCTTTGGTTCCATATGTGCAAAGTCGACTTGGCATACTCACTACAGGAGAAGAAAGTGAGTGGTAATAATGTGTACAGTGGCGGAACCTTTGATAAAGGACACTCAATCTAAAAGTACCTTTGTATTGGTCCTAAGTGTGTCCATTATTGGAGATTCCACTGTGTTATCATGTAGCATAAGAGTGGTTCCAAAATTAGCTAGTGCTGTTTTTAATGTTTAATACAGATACATGTGATGAATTAAGCGGAGAAGAGATGACGGTTGATGAAATGAAGCCAAACCTTGATGATTTTACAACTGTTAGAACTGTCAGCAAAGGGGATTTTAGGTGAGATTCAATTTCTTCCTGCCAATTATCAATGTAGATATTGACCTGTAGTGTGGTTCATTTGGTGCGGCATGACCAGATGAAAAAACGCTTTGCCCTTAAAAAAATTAGTAAACATTGGATGGACATGAAGCAGATTCAGCAGGATTCCCCAAAATCTACTCTCAACAAGAATCCATTTTTAGTTGGATTATGGTGTACCTTTTCGACAGAGGTATGTATGAATGATGATACCATGCATGGATTTAATACTGTAGTGAAATTATTTTTTTGTTGCAGTCAAGTGCATGAGGAACTAGCTAATCATTCCAGTAATTTGTTGTTGTTTTTCATTGTTTTTTTTGCTAACGTAGCAGATATGTTCTTCCAGTTCACTCCTTTGCAATACGGCGATGTCATCAGCTAAAGCTTTGCTTTGCATTTCCCTAGTAGCTAAATAGTGCACAGCATGACTACCATCAAGGTTAACTATTCGATATTTATACAGAACTGCCTCTCAGTGGTGATGGAATACTTAGAAGGTGGTGACTTGAGCATGCTGTTGAAGAATGTTGGTTGTCTCACTCTGGAAGTTGCCAGAGGTTACTTTGCAGAGATGGTCCTTGCATTGGAGTACATTCAAAACTTAGGGATCATACACAGACATCTCAAACCTGACAAGTGGGTTCATTGTGTTTCTGGTTTGCAGTAAGTTTGCTGCCACAATTACCATGCAGGTTACTTCCTCCCTGCCTCCTTTAGTAGATAGAACCCTGCCATGTTAGCTACTACATTTAGTTAGCATGCTCATTTTTTTTAACATGCAGGCCACTATAATATTATCTTCCATTCAGTGTCCATGGCTATGGCTATGGCTATGTAATGCAACCCTTGGATTATCCTTTTATTACTATTATTATCAAACAGTATATTGATCACATGTGAGGGACATATTAAAGTGACAGATTATGGCTTGTCAAAGATCGGACTAGTGAACTGTAGGTCATGAAATTAACTATACATTGATTAACTAATATAAATTTATCTTTACAATGTATGCAGACACAGCTCATGTGATTGAAGAAGCCAAGTTGCATGATCATGTTTATGACTCAAAAGTGTATAAAAACCTGGATTACATTGCACCCGAAGTGATCTTGGGACAGGAGCACGGCTTTGGAGTAGACTGGTGGTCAATGGGAGTAATCTTGCATGCAATGCTCATTGGAACTAGACCTTTCCGCTACAAAACGTTACAGGAATTATTTGATCAAATCATTAATGGTAAATATATCCCTGAACGTAGCTAGCTATAGCTGAAGTTATTAGTTGCAGGTGTTATTTTTTTGCACACAGAAAATCATACTATTATATGGCATGAAGAAGACGAGGAAGATATTATTCAGAAAGAAGTCAAGCAATTGATACAAGATTTGCTCTGCAGTGATCCACATTATAGATTGGGTGGAACCTTCAGGGAGGGCATAGCAGGAGTGAAAAGGCAGCCCTTCTTTAAGTTTTCAGACTCAGATTGGCAGAATCTACTGCAGAAGAAAGTGGAGTATATGCCTAAATATATTGGGAAGGATGCTATGAGTTACCATGAGAGTGAGTGGTTGCAATTTAGATGAGAATCCAATAGCACATTGTGTTTCTCTCCTATCCTTAGCCATCCAGTTATGTTTTTTACTGCATATCATAGCTGCTATAGCTACAATTAAGTATTATATGTAATGTAATGCAGCCTCTCCTGACTACCATACCCATAGCGTTGTGAGTGATGAAGAGGATGTAGAAGCCACTCGTTCTTCCTTCCGCTACTCTTACTCTGCCACCATACCTTCTCAATTCTCAACAACACCCAGCAAGCAATCTAGTCTGGATAAGGAAACTCAGAAATTGAAGGAGAGAAAGGATTCTGGCATTTCAGAATCAGAAGAGAAATTCAATCCAACAGCAGAACAGTCAGAAACAGCAGAGAATAGTGTTACCAATATTGATGACGTCTCTGACAAGGAAACTAATGTTCCACCCATTTCAAGAGAAACCACACCCTCTCCAAGTTCGAAAAGTCGTAAAGTCAGCAATCTCTCTGTCATCTTGGGAATTCCCTCCAAACCAAAATACCTTGAAGTTCCATACGAACCTGCTCAGCCAAGTTCTAGATCACAAGATCACTCATCAACTTTCCATGCCCCTTCTTCAACTATCCCTCATATGCTGTCTCCTCTCTCATCTAGTATGACTGCACAACAAAGGAGGGTGGCTCGGATTGAAGATGTAACTCAGCTCATGGGGTCACATGATTTTAGCTTCACTGTATCTCCATCTACTCCAGGTTATAGTCATTCATTTATAACTTACATATATAGCTCATGTAATAGTTAAACCATGCCTACAAGGGCTGTAGCTACCAAGGGTGAAGGCAATAATTATATCCAGTACAACATGAGGGTAAGGCATGGTTTAATATTACATTAAAAATGTAACTGCATCTCTACACATTTTTTCCACATCACATAAAGCTACATTCACACTTTCTTTGGTCTAACTATAGAGCAAGAAATCTTACAGTTCTTTGCCAGTGAAACTATTATAAAGACTGGTTTTATACAGTGTTGTGAGTAGACATCATTTAGTTGGCATTATTCATACATGGTTTATGTATTTAAGATACCTTACTGAAATTATTCAATGCAGCATTATGTGATGACCTTTACAAACACTTCTGGGTTATCTTCTTTGTTACTTCTATAAAGGAGTTGTGCTTGGGTTGTAGTTTTGCCCCTATTGATAATTTATGCTCTTATATGCACTGTAGAGCTCTATTCTCAACTCTCATACAAAAGCCAAAATTATTTGCCATCTTCTAATTCTTAGCCATTGCTTGACAGTTCAGTAGGCTAGCATATGCCATTTTCTTGTTCTAATTTGCTTGATTTACACGACGTCGTATGACATTATGTTAAGTGATGATCTTTACCAACTGTATTTATTCTTCATTTCTTACTAATTTTTCTACTTGGTATGTGGTGATTTTTGTGGAGGGAATGAAGATGTTACCCTAGCAATATCAAGAAGTGTAGCTAGTTGAAATGCAGTTTGGAGTATTTTTAATAATAAGGGTCATCACTGTTGCCATGGGATTTGGGTCATAAAAACCTCACTTAATTATCTGTTTTCTAAGCAATGGTTGAGAAATAGAAGATGACAATCTTTGGCTCTGCTATGAAAGTAGCTAGTAAAAAAAAACCTCTAGTGTGCCTGTAAGAACTATAGATGTAATCATCATCATCATCATCATCATCATTATTACTTTATGCAGATCTGCAGGACAGCTCCACTAGTAATGCAACATTGTCTATGAGAAGTCCAGTCAGAAATTCAATGACGGCCATCCCTTTCACTGTCAGCAGAAGCCATTCAGGGTATGGCCTCATGCTGAAATCCATCCGAGTCTACATTGGAAATACAAATGACTATAAAATGCACCACATCATTGAGGTGAGTAAAAGGGTACACCAATTTAATAGCTATAACATTAGAACATAATAATTTTATAGAATGTTGATGAAATGGGTCCAGCATGGGAAGCGGGACTTCATCCCAACCAATTAGTCACCCACATAAATGGTGAAGCAATCAGTGGACTCCAACATGTTCAAGTTATAACTCTTACGATCAAAAGATCCACCATCAACATCAGCACCATTCCTCTGGACCAGACCACCATCCGTAAGGATAAGCAGGTGAGAGATCCATTTTGGGGGCATCGCATTGGCAAACTTCTTAGACACCACTCCAGTTCAAGTCAGAGAGTGAGGAAAAAGTCATCTATTAATCGCTTCCGAGATATGGAGAGAGGCTATCCCCGGCACTCCTCTAGCAACCTTCCTTCTCCACTGGTGTCTTCACCCCACAGATCGAGTTCATTCAAGAATCGGAAGAATGGGAACTCTATATCCATCCTTGCTAGGAACACTTCACCAAGTCCTTCCATTCTGGATGCAATTCAAAACTCCTCTGGATCTAGACTATGTAGTTAGCAAAATATTTTCTTGCTGTCTGTAACAGCTATATAGCTAGCTAATACGTAAGTATAGCTTGCCTGAGTTATACCCATACATTTTCCCCCCAAACTAAAGTTTCCCTAATGCTACGAAATTTAGTATTACTTTTATGATTTCAAGCCCAAAGGTATTAAAACAGCAGCTACAGAGAAAGTTTTTAGACTATTGAATTGGCTCACTCCTTCACCATTCAATTGTACTTCAAGCAAGAACAAGGAATTGAACTAATAGCAAGTAAAGGAGAAAAAAAACAAAAAAACAAAAACAAAAAGAGAAGTAGGGATGTCTGTGTGTGGTTCCAAAAAGTTCGGCAATAAGAGAGCGAACTTCAGTCAAGTAACCCCTTAGCTACCCATCACCAATAATTATGACCAAACTATGAGCTAACTATACTTCACTCCCATGACAGGCCAAGACTTTTGGCTTGATCGATGGCTAAGAAGAAGTAATCAAAACTCAGGAGTGTTGCCAAAATCTCTTTGTCTGGCCTTGCATCTTGTTAACTAAAACTGTCAACACAAGGCTGCTGCTTGAGAATTTTGATGACAAAAAATCGATCAAATCATGACCGGTCTTAGCGGTCGAGTTTCTCTGCATTCTAGAGTGTCTAGTTTGCCCTCAGTTGTAGATTGTAGTCAGTATAGTTTTAAATTATAGCATCTCGTAGTCAGTGTTACTATCCACCTCCTGAAATATTCATGAGCAAACATTATACCATAACCTTAATACTCTATCAAGAATGTTAACTTGACACTGAATGTGTCAACTTGACACACTTTAGGTATTAACATTAAATTGGGTGTCATTTTTGTACATACATGTCCACTCCACACACCCTGATGAACTATTACAGTTTATTAATTCCATTCCTTTCCTCCATTCCACTAAAGTATAATGCATGCACTCATGTCATCATTCCTCTGATATTCTTTCCTTGACTTCAAGATTTAATTATGTTTAATAAAACATTCCTAACCTTGGATTCACTGGTTCTTAATTATACCCTTGGAAAGATATTTTTCAATTGCTTGGTGGTTCTAGGGGAGCCATTAAACTCCTCCTGGAGTTTTCAAGTGTAGTGTAATTATCCAAGCTCCTGCCTAGCTAAAATCCCTCCTTTCCCCTTTCGGTACTTAGGATTAAAAAGATTAATTAGAGCAGCAGAAATTATCTGTACACATAATTGAATATTGTGATAATTATAAACTCCACATACATGAAAGGTGTTATTAGACCCATTTAAACACTATCAGCTCAAACAGGGCTTGGTCACCATGATCTTCGACTTTGGATTGTGCTGTCCCGAGTTTGCTATGACAGTCGTTTTGCATGTACACGTATCGATCTGGCCACTTGACTGTGCTCAGCCTGAATACTCTTTCTCCCATATTCTTGGCACGATGGAAGAGCCAGTGACATTGAGTATCTTCTGAGTTTTGAGTAGACTTGACAGGACTGTCAACCTTATCACTCTCCAGTCGCATACACTCTCCAGGATAGTATCTGCAAGTGACAATGAATCCTGCATTGTTGTCACAAGGTTGAATGTGAAAGTGACCCTTGTGTCCAGGATCAGCTGGCCATCCACTAACTCGCTGATTCCCCCACTCCATGTACAGAAAATGATTTGGTGTTAAAGCTCTGATCTTGTACTGACCGCCAATCAAGTTGAAATCGAGGTACCATTTGAATGTTGGCATGGGGTCACATTTTTCACGCTGAGAACCAAGATTTTCAAGGATGGATGTAATATCAGTTTTGTATTGAAGGCCGCTCTCTGTAAGGACCAAAAATGATCGTAGCATTCGGATAGCTCTTATTTCCAAACCTAGCACAAAATGGAATTGGCCAAAAATGGTTGCTATGAAGTTATCGAAAGCATCCCCTTCATATTCATCCATCAATTTAGCGAGCTGCTGGAACAAGGGGTCTCCGAATCCAGTGGTTCCCATGATGATATTGTGGATTTTTTTGAGGTCACTAATGAGATGATTTGGTGTGTAGTGTTCAACCATATCCTCAAGGCATTTATACAAGCTAACAGAATCGTTTTTCTGTGCATTTTCCTCAAATATTTCCACTTGGGATTTTATTTTATTGAGGATGTGTGTGAAATCAGCTAAAACCCGATTGGCCTCTAATCTTGTCTGTAATGCATCAAAACCACTCAGCATATCACTATGCAATTCATCGATCTGTTTGCTTATTGCATCAAGCTTAGATGTTACAGGGTCTGTATCAGTCATAAGACCAAATGCAGCCACTAAATCTACTGCCAAACCTAAAGCTGCTCCTGCTGGTCCAAGTAGACTTGCAAACTCTGCAAGCTTCTTCAAATTGGCAGCGATCGAGGGTAGTCGTTTCAAAAGCTAATCCTTGACCTCTGATAGGTAATCTGCTGTACTACTAGATTTATCTATATGCTGAGCACTATCACTAATGGCTTTGTGAAGAGCTTGGACTTCAGACTTGAAAAAATAGTTCCTAATCTTTTCTTTGAATTTGTCACTGTCAGTTTGTTCAGGATTCGGGAAATGTGGTCTTTCATCATTGCTATCTTTTGACTCACAATGTTCTTGGGCAGGCTTTGGGTGGAGTTTCGCTGCATCATCTTCTAGTTTGCCATTCTCTTTTAATTCAGGCTTTGGGGAAAGTTCTACTCTCTCTTCATTTGGTTTGTCACTGTCTTTTAACTCCCTCTGCCCTAGATCTTTGGCAAGCTTTGGGAGAAGCTTTACTGCATTAATGAGATCATTACCAATCTTTCCCAAGATAATTACTTTATTTGCAGCCATGCTCTAGTCTTGCAATGATGACTTGAAAATTTTTCCTCGTAGCTACACTGGTAGCTAAAAAAAAACAACAACTGAACTAGCGCAAACCTTTTATAGCTAACCAGACAGATAAAAAAATTAATCACTGACTGAAAAACAGGAAGTTTTTTTAGCAGGTAATAATTATTGCAAATAGCTATTTTAGTCATCCTAATTAATTATGAGCTGAAGTTCTGACACTAAAAAGTATTTCCTTATAATACTTTAAACAGGAAATTACTGGACAAGAAATTAGAAGTTTAGTGCATGAGTATTAGTAGCTAGATAGCTATGTACCTCATAGCGAGCATGAATATTAAGGATGGATAGTGTATAGTGTACCCCACCCCTCCAGGCAGTTGGCTAAATTCTATAAAAGAGGCGGTTTGATTTGGAATGACATTCGCTCAATCTCCATCACTGGAATAATAAAGCTAACGTCATTGAACTTATTTCCTCTCCTTTAGTCTCACAACGAAACAAAAGGAAATGAAGATTGTTTTGCTTGGTATTATCTTCATGGTCAGTGCCTTGATAACAGCTGATGCCAAACCTTCTGTCACTCCAGGGGTTGCTGAACTGCTCAATCTTTACGACAAGAATGCCCACATTGAAGTGGCTAATGCCGACCAAGAAGGAGAGAATGAAGTTGCAAGGCTCATGATGATCCACCTCGTAGCGAGTATGATGCAAGTTAGTGACGACGGGAAAGAAGATTTAATGGCTGTAATGATGGGGGAAGGTGGAGAAGGCAGTAAATGTGCTGAGAGTCAGATCTGGAAGCACATTAAAAAGATTGGCAGGGGTGTGAAGAATTTTGTTACCTCTCCAACAGGGAAGGCACTGATCAAATATGGAGTCGCTGGACTAAAGACAGGACTTCACTTAGTCGGAAAGAAGTGAGAGGCCTTTTAAAATGACAAGCACATTATGATAAGCAGTAGTTAAAAAAAAAACAGCTTTAAACTGTAATGAGAACTCTGTATTTTAGAATTTTAGCAATTATCTTTAATTTGCTGTAACATTATTGTTGTTATCTTATCAAAAATTCAATGTAAGCAAACCAAATACACAAAGGCTACACTAAAAAAAATCACCCTAACCTGGAAGAGTGTATCAAGCCGTGAAGTGGTGAGAGGGCATGCAACTGATCTAGTGTATGTAGGTAGACAGCAAAATGTAAATATTGTTACCAATCCTGGACAGGCCAATATCTCCAGTAGTTTGACAATCACTAGCTAATAGCAAGGACATTAGGCATATGAATTCTTCATGCAGATGGCATAATGTAAGATGTTACTAAAAATCGCACCTTGTAGGCTCTGTCTGCACATGCCTGGTGTAAGCATGGAGTTAGCTAGTACTGAACATACATTAATTATACTTCTGTAAATGTATGCAGTTTGCCCTCAGATTTACACAGAAACACCAAAAATGCAACTCCAGGAAAATGGGCTCCTACGTAAGTGGAGACTTGTGAAACCAGTTGCCTTGTAAACTGGAAGATCAGAACAATCTACAAGGTGGGCAGGACCAAGGACCATGGCTATTGTGTTTGGGCTTTGGCTGCATAGCTATAGCGCTGTACTGCATTTCAGGTGCATATTGATATCGAATCCATTTTTACTCTCCAGTGTAAACACAACCTTGCGTTTCAGGATACATTTGAAAACATTGCAGTGTAAAGGTGGGCTGCATACCATGTACAACCAAAGTAAAAAAACAAAATACTTTTGCCACCAACTTACTACGAACCTTCATAGAACATACTATTATTTTCTGCCATCTCTTGCTTGTTTTACTTCAATGATAGCACTATGAAGCCCATTTTGACCTTTGAACCCTCAGTTATTTCCATCTAGCTGTACTGTCTAATAAGTAAATTTCCATTCATGTAATCAGCTAACCATCAACCATCACATGCATTTAACAAGGAGTGCAAGTCCTGTACATATAGGAATTACTTCAAGTGATGAACTCCTCCAAGAAAGGGCTAAGAAACAAGCCTACCTCATTTGCCATTTCGGTAGTTGGTCACACTTGTAAAAAAAAGCAAACAAAAAAAGAAAAAAAACGATAAAAGAGTAAAAATTATGAACTGTTTGATGCATTTTTTGGATCACCCACAAATTTAAGCTACAAAAGTAACCACATTTCCCTAATGGTAGCTAAGATTTAGGAAATAAAAAATCAGGGATTGTTTTGATGAATTTTTTTTTGTTTCAATATTTTCAATACAGTACACAACTCATTTCCCAAAGGATGGTCAAGATTTAGGATTACTATACACATGCACTGCTCATAATGCCATATGCCAGGAAAAAGAAGTGATTCAAGTCATGAATTCACTGTTTACAAATTTCAATCATTTACTCAAATGCATGTCCATGGCTGTATTAGCTAAAGTGTGCAGTAAGGAAAGAATCACTTCGTCATCTTAACTAAAATATGCAGACACCGATCTACTATTAATAAGTCACAGATTGAATAACTTCAGTCAAATTTTTTTCCTTTAGAAACAGGATTGGTGTCTTTATTTCACTTAAGATGACAAAGTGATTCTTTCCTTACTGCACTTTCTAGCTAGGAAAGAATCACTTTGTCATCTTAAGTGAAATAATTGAAATATGCAGACACCAATCTGCTATTATTGGCTATTAATAAGTCACAAATTGAATAACTTCAGTCAAGCAGTGCTATCACTGAGGGTATGTCCATGGCTCTATTAGCTAAGAGTGCAGTAAGGAAAGAATCACTTGGTCATCTTAAGTGAAATAATTGTGTTAAATATGCAGACACCAATCTGCTATTAATAAGTCACAGATTGAATAACTTCACTCAATTTTTTCCTTTAAGAAACAAGCAGTGCTATCACTGAGTATATCTTCATAGCTAAGTGCAGTAGGGAAAGAATCACTCAGTCATCTTAATTGTGTTAAACATGTAGACACCAATCTGCTGTTATCATTAATTTTGTAAACTATTAAAATTGGCTATTAATAAGTCACAGATTGAATAACTTCTTTTTCCTCATGAAGTCATTTTTTTCCAAAGCAGTACTATGATAATTGATCACTAATTTTTGGGGAGCTAACTAAGAGCTATGGCTACAGAAACACAATTAAGTGTAGAAGGTAGTTATATATAGATTTCCAGGTCCAGACTCCAGCACCCAGAAGTCCAGTGGACCACCCAGAGGTCGATCCGGAGGTCCAGACTCCAGTGACAGCAGTAGATCAGGTCTAGATTTTCATTATAGCCAGCTAACAGAGAAACTCGACTGATCAAATCATGACTGCTCTTAGTGGTCGAGTTTCTCTGCATTCTAGAGTGTCTGGTTCTTAATTATACCCTTGGAAAGATATTTTTCAGACAAAAATCACATTGATGGGTAGGTAGCATAAAATTTTAAAAAGTGTCTCCTTCCCCAATACACACCCAAACACACACACCCTTAGTAAAACCTACCTTAACTTCCCCTTTAGGTGTAAGTAAATCTTCCTTGTGGAATACAATTACAGCAAGAAGTGGAATATTAAGAAGGAGCATACATAATTGCATGTATATGGTAGTAATGTTCTAGGGGAGCCATTAGCTCATCCTGGAGTTTTCAAGTGTATAATTCTCCAAGCTCCTGCCTAGCTAAAATCCCTCCCTTTCCCCTTTTGGTACTTAGGATAATTAGAGCAGCAGAAATTCACTAGCTAAGAGATGAAGCACTGCCTAGTCTAAAGACTTAGGCTAGAACTCAAATCTCAGACTGACACAAATATGAAATTATAATCTTTTATACTAAAAAAAAGTTTGTCTGGATTGGTCCAAAGTTGTCCAATGAGATCATGAGGAAGGCGAGAGCTTCATCTGATCCTTGTGTGATGTCATGTGAGTTGCTTGAAGTGTAAATGCAGGGTGCTAGGGAATCCAGAGACTTGCTATGGATACTGTACTTAAAGAGCAAAGACATACATGATAAAGATAAAGAGTTCAGGAGCAAAAATAACACATACTAGATTCAGGTTTTATAAAGAAGATCAAAGACATAAAGATAAAGAGTTCAAGAGACATAATAGATTGCACAAATAACACATACTAGATAGACAATTCAATAGAGTAAGGATTTTATAAAGAAGAGTAAAGACAAAGATGAAGAGTTCAATCAAGAGACATAATAGATGGCACAAATAACACACTAGACAGACAATTCATATAAAGATTAACATATAGATACTTACACATAGCTAGATGACATTGTTTGGTGGTGGAGGGCACCACATCAAGATAGCATGAAAGTTAGGGGGGAAGGAGTATATTATCTGTACATGTACACGTAATTGATAAACTCCACATACGTGAAAAGCGTTATTAGACCCATTTAAACACTATCAGCTCAAACGGCTTGGTCACCATGATCTTCGACTTTAGATTGTGCTGTCCCGAGTTTACTGTGACAGTCGTTTTGCATGTACACGTATCGATCTGGCCACTTGATTGTGCTCAGCCTGAATACTCTTTCTCCCATATTCTTGGCACGATGGAAGAGCCAGTGACATTGAGTATCTTCTGAGTTTTGAGTAGACTTGACAGGACTGTCAACCTTATCACTCTCCAGTCGCATACACTCTCTAGGATAGTATCTGCAAGTGACAATGAATCCTGCGTTGTTGTCACAAGGTTGAATGTGAAAGTGATCCTTGTGTCCAGGATCAGCTGGCCATCCACTAACTCGCTGATTCCCCCACTCCATGTACAGAAAATGATTTGATGTTAAAGCTCTGATCTTGTACTGACCGCCAATCAACTTGAAATCGAGGTACCATTTGAATGTTGGCATGGGGTCACATTTTTCACGCTGAGAACCAAGATTTTCAAGGATGGATGTAATATCAATTTTGTATTGAAGGCCACTCTCTGTAAGGACCAAAAATGATCGTAGCATTCGGATAGCTCTTATTTCCAAACCTAACACAAAATGGAATTGGCCAAAAATGGTTGCTATGAAGTTATCGAAAGCATCCCCTTCATATTCATCCATCAATTTAGCGAGCTGCTGGAACAAGGGGTCTCCGAATGATTTGGTGTGTAGTGTTCAACCATATCCTCAAGGCGTTTGTACAAGCTAACAGAATCGTTTTTCTGTACATTTTCTTCAAATATTTCCACTTGGGATTTTATCTGATTGAGGATGTGTGTGAAATCAGCTAAAACCCGATTGGCCTCTAATCTTGTCTGTAATGCATCAAAACCACTCAGCATATCACTATGCAATTCATCGATCTGTTTGCTTATTGCATCAAGCTTAGATGTTACAGGGTCTGTATCAGTCATAAGACCAAACGCAGCCACTAAATCTACTGCCAAACCTAAAGCTGCTCCTGCTGGTCCAAGTAGACTTGCAAACTCTGCAAGCTTCTTCAAATTGGCAGCAATCGAGGGTAGTCGTTTCAAAAGCAAATCCTTGACCTCTGATAGGTAATCTGCTGTACTACTAGATTTATCTATATGCTGAGCACTATCACTAATGGCTTTGTGAAGAGCTTGGACTTCAGACTTGAAAAAATAGTTACTAATCTTTTCTTTGAAATTGTCACTGTCAGTTTGTTCTTGAGCAGGATTTGGGAAATGTGATCTTTCATCATTGCTATCTTTTGACTCACAATGTTCTTGGGCAGGCTTTGGGTGGAGTTTTGCAGCATCATCTTCTAGTTTGCCATTCTCTTTTAATTCAGGCTTTGGGGAAAGTTCTACTCTCTCTTCATTCGGTGTTTCACTGTCGTTCAAGTCCCTCTGCTCTAGATCTTTACTGCCTCATCTTTGAGGGCATCAATGAGATTGTTACCAATCTTTCCCAAGACAGGAGGAACTGGTATTACTTCATTTGCAGCCATGCTCTAGTCTTGCAATGATGACATGAAAAATTTTCCTGGTAGCTACACTGGTGGCTATAAAAAAAAAACGACAAACAACTGAACTAGCACAAACCTTTTATAGAGATAAAAAATTAATCACTGACTGAAAAACAGGAAGTTTTTTTAGCAGGTATCAATTATTGCAAATAGTCATCCTAATCATGAGCTGAAGTTGGACATCATCTGACACTAAAAAGAGTGTTTCCTTATAATAATACTTTAAACAGGAAATTACTGGACAGGAAATTAGAAGTTTAGTACATGAGTATTAGTAGCTATAGTTACCTCATACTGATCAATGTATAGTGTACCCCACCCCTCCAGGCAGTTGGCTAAATTCTATAAAAGAAGCAGTTTGATTTGGAATCTTACACAATCCTCGACATTCGCTCAATTTCCATCGCTGGAATAATAAAGCTAACGTCATTGAACTGATTTCCTCTCCTTTTGTGGAAATTCCATCTCACAACAAAACATGCACCACTGTAATTCTTATAAGTGGCCACACCAAAAAGGGGGGGCATGTACCTGAAATGCCCACTCCCAACTGATTACAGATTACTATGCTTCTAGAGAGCATACTGCAATTGCTATTACCAGTAGTAAACTAGCAACCCTGAAATCAGAGTCATCTCTTCATATAAAGTTATCATTAGAACTCTCATACATTTATCTATCAAAAATCTAGCACTAGCTAATATTCTTGTACTGATAGCTAGTTGAGCATACTACGTATACTATAGGCTAGCTAGGTCTTTTGTGTTGTCCTGATCACTTTGCTAATTATCATGCAGTTGAACTCAATCACAATGAAAGTTGAAAGTTCTTCATTGTAAGATTGTGGAGTGTATATAGCCATTACGTATATGTCTCCCCCTAAAACTTACAGTAACTATAATTCATCCCTTAGCAATGTTTGAGCATGCATATACTATACAATGAAAGTTGATTTTTGATAGTGATGAAGTCATTAAGTAACTGCTATGAAAAAGGGATCAGTGCAGCCACAGAATGTCCATGATGAATGTCAAATAGCTAACTGATCACTATAGCTATAGCTAGCAATAAAGACACTCATTTTTAGTCTGGCTGATCTTTGTCATGAGTTTTTCTGTTTTGTTTGTTTGTTTAGCTATTTGTAAGCTTTTCTGTTTACATTTTCCTGCAACTTTACAGTATCAATGCAATGTGAACAGTTTAAGGATTCAACAGTCTAAGGTCATGAAAAGAGTTATTCTGGCTTTACTGGCTACATACATAGCTGATCTTCATTGTAACTTTCATTTTGTTTGTTAGCACAACTTAGAAATGCAAATAAAAGCTACATTGATAATTGTTATGACAATAATTATTAGCTACATAACTATTGCTATTGACAAAAGTTAACAACTGCCTTCTTGCCATCTTGGATTCATCCATGGTAACATTGGTACACTCGGTGACGAGAGCACCTAAATGAAGCACTCCCCATGTAGCACTTGTACTGGTTGGGGCTGTACACATAGTGACATCTCTGATTGGAAGCTGTATTCTCAGTCTCAGGCTCCTCTTCACCTTGAGAAGAAACATCTTTGTTTCCCAGCATCGATAGAATAGCTGCCAGATCATTTCCATCTTGTCCGTTATCATTTTCTTCCATAGCTGATACTTTAGTGGGTGAGGTCAGACCTCTAGCCAGAAGGATCCCAATGAAGACAAAGACCAAGACGTATTTCATGATGGAGTTATATAGGTAGGCAGCTGCTGGATTAAGTGAGATGGAGTGGATGAAATAGCTATATAGAGCTGAAGGAAAATGTTTGACTCTCTTCTTTTATACTCTTCCCTCATGAGTGAGTGTGCTGAGCATGGTTGCATGGTTACAGGTTTAGTTATCTTGTACTTAGTTGATAGTAGTGAAGGGAAACAGCTAGCCCTTAATTTTGATAGTAGTCCTGTTTATGAAACAGTCTTTATTCATGACTAGCTAAACAGTTGATCTAAATGCACGGGAGATGAGTATGAAACATGGGATATTAGCTATTTTACATTAGTAGCCAGGTGGCTCATAATATTCTCACTGTTCCATAGCAACTTTTGTTGACTGTGATTTATGAAGGAGGCATTGTATTTCTTGGTTATGACTTGTACTGATAGTTGAGCATATTATACTATAGCTATCCCTGCGATGATGTAGTTGAACTCACAATGAAACTTGAAAGTTCTTCATTGTAAGACAATAGAGTGTATGCCATCAGTTTATTTCCCCCTAAAACCTACAGAAGCTAACTAGTTCAATTAGCTAATGATCCCTTAGCAATGTTTGAGCATGCATACACAATGATGAGATATAATCAAGATTAACCCATGATACAGGGTGGACATGATTGTGATCACCTGAGCCCTGGCCAGAAGGGCATTTGCAATTCGTGTGTGACATCACCGTATCTCATGCTATACTGAGCATGTGCACAGTCATTATTTCCAAGGCAACTGCATGATTGATTTCTACCACTTTAATGCATAGTAGGTGCTAACTCTAGCTGAACATACATACTAATAGAGTATTAGCTAACTACATCAAAAAAAAAAAAAAAAGAACAAATAAAGGAAAAAGAAAAGTAGGGATGGATGTGTGTGGTTCAGCAACAAGAGAGTGAACTTCAGTCAAGTAACTCCTTACTCATCACCAACTACGAGCTAACTATTCCTACTTCACTCCCTTTATATCTCATCTTGGCCTGTCATGGGAGTGAAGTAGGAATGGTACGTAGGTAGTTTGCCCTTGGTTTATACAGAAACACCAAAATGCAACTCCAGGAAAATGGGCTCCTAAGTGGAGACTTGTGAAACTGGTTACCTTGTAAACTGGAAGATCAGAACAATTATTACAAGGTGGGCAGGACCAAGGACCATGGCTATTGTTTTTGGGCTCTTAGGCTGCATAGCTAGCTATAGTGCTGCACTGCATTTCATGATATCAAATCCACACAACCTTGCGTTTCAGGAAACATTGCAGTGTAAAGGTGGGCTGCATACCATGTACAAGGTTACTACTACCAAAGTGAAAAAAACAAAGATAAATATAATATTCTTGCAACCAACTTACTACAAACAAAGTGAAGATAAATATGTAACCAACTTATTACAAACCTTCATAGAACATACTATTTCTGCCATTCAATGATAGCACTGTGAAGCCCATTTTGACCTTTGAACCCTCAGTTATTTCTTCTACGAGAACTATCAGACTGTCTAGCTATGAGTTGTACTGTCCAAGGAGTGCAAGTCCTGTACATATAGGAATACTTCAAGTGATGCCACATTTCCCTACAGTACACAACTCATTTCCCAAAGGGTGGTCATGCAAGATTTACAGGGGCGGAGCGACAAAAACTGAAGTGGTCAGGCTAGGTGGGAAAATATCTGCGCGCTTGCGTGCGGAAAATTTTTTTTCCTAACCAATGCCCACTTTTGCCTAACCATGCCCTTTTATGTTAATATGAAGTGGTCAGAACAGATGTTAATTAAAAACCACAAGGTAAAATATTATGTTACAATCGCCTAAATAGACAATAGCTAATATTGATTGAAAAAAATAAATAGAGTGAAAAAAGTGGTCAGGTTAAAACCTGACTAACCTGACCAGTCGCTCCGCCACTGATTTAGGATTACTATACACATGCACTGCTCATACGTACGTATGCCAGGAAAAAGAAGTGATTCAAGTCATGAGTTCACTGTTTACAAATTTCAATCATTTACTCAAATGCATGTCCATGGCTGTATTATATAGCTAAAGTGTGCAGTAAGGAAACAGGGGTGTATCCACCACTCCGGTTTTCACCGGACCACTTTTATATGAAACACCACATGTTTTAATCATCTATTTTTGCAAAAATTCACACTTTACTGATCAAAAAAGTGGGCATGGCTCATCTGAAAATTTCCACGTATAAGCATACCAGATCACTCAAAATTCTGTGGATACACCCCTGGGAAAGAATCACTTTGTCATCTTAATTGAAATATGCAGACACCAATCTGCTATTAATACGTAAATCACAGATTGAATAACTTCAGTCAATTTTTTTCCCTTAAGAAACAGGATTGGTGTCTTTATTAACTTAACTCATTCCTTACTGCACTTGCTAGCTGGGAAAGAATCACTTTGTCATCCGATTGCAGCTGCTTGAAATTTTACTCAAATCAAGCTGTTTTTGAAAATGCACCCTTCTTGTTTCACAGAAACGAAGTCGTTTTTTATACTTTGAGAGTGATGAAGCTTCATATCTTGGGTAAGAATTGTCCTTTCTCCTTCATGTTTGGTATGTGTGGTAGTGTTATAGTGTGTCTTAGTCATGTGGAGTTTCAAGTCCTTAGCATTAGTAGCTTTGGAGATTGGCTTCCTTAGCAACCATGTGTGGGTGGTATGTCTGACCACAGTGCTGTCATTGAGTATATATATATACATATCTTCATAGCTAGCTAAGTGCAGTAAGGAAAGAATCACTTTATTATCTTAAGTGAAATAATTGTGTTAAATATGCAGACACCAATCTGCTATTATCGGCTATTAATAAGTCACAGATTGAATAACTTCACTCAATTTTTTCCTTTAAGAAACAAGCAGTGCTATCACTGCCAATCTGTTGCTACTAATAAGTCACAGATTGAATAACTTCTTTTTCCTCATTGATCACTGAGGGGGAGCTAACTAAGAGCTATGGCTACAGAAACACAATTTCCCCAGGTCCAGAGCCCATGAACCAGACTCCAGAGCCCAGAGGTCGGTCCAGAGGTCCAGACTCCAGAGCCCAGAGGTCGGTCCAGAGGTCCAGACTCCAGTGACAGCAGTAGATCAGGTCTAGATTTTCATTATAGTCAGCTAACAGTAGCTACCACAAGCACTATTATATAATTGCTTGGTTGATTCAGTCTTTATAAATTCATGCTTACTATTGTGATAGAGGTCTTACCATGCAAAACTGTAAAAGCTGTTAAAGGCTTGTAAAGTTTACAAACTACATAATAACAATTACAAACTTTTTACAGTTGGCTAGGAATACAGTACAGTGTAGCTATAATAATTTTATCTCAACAGTGCAGTGGTGCTCTTACACACATCAATATATTAGCTAGCTAGTAATGTTTTCCATGGAAAGCTAAGCTGTAACTTATGATTCTGTCCTTCAGGGCAGGGGGTAGAGAAAGTTGATTGACTCCTGCTTGTGTTTCACATATCAAAGTCTGCACAATCAATCGAATGCAGCAGTGTTGAAGGGAAGGAACTTCATTTTGCATGACTATAAATAATAATAATTATAATAATAATGATTCAGCAAGCAAGTGCATTTTAACAAGGTCAGGTCATGAAATAATATCTACACACCCCAAAGCACAAATGAGTTGCATTTAACTAAGCCATCAGTAACCTCCAATTAAATTCGAACCCAGAAATAGCAGCCACATGGAATGAAATCAGGATAATTGATTGGCTCTTGAAATTAAAGGCCACAGTGCAGCTATACTCAAAATTTTAACCCCTCTATTCTATCCCCCTTGAAATGACTCAGTTTGGTAAGGGGTGGCCAAATAGCTAAAATGCCCCTCCCCCAACTGCCTACCTGCCTTGGTGATCTTAATCCCATAGTGGTCATTAGAAATATCCACCACATGATACACATCCCAGCCTTTTTGGTACACATGATGAGCAGCCAGGCCTTGACACATCCCATTCACAAAATAGTACAAATCCCCGTTCTCCTGAATCTGCAAGCCCAACCTATCACCTTCTTCCAAGTCTTTGAGATTAACAATCCCATATGAAGTGTTTAACTCTATTTTTGCACCCAATAAATTCCACAACTGTTTATTTTCGGACCAAATTAAGTGGTTTTTTTCGGTGCTGATATCAATATCATACCTGCTGAGTTTGTTGTGTCCTTGATATGGTATTGTTCCTTTCTTGCAGCGCATCACTCCAAATAGTAAGCTACTACTTACTCTTTTCCCAGTAGAGGAAGTCAGAATCTCTATTTCTACTTCAGCTAGTCCCATTAATGGCTTTTCTCCAAAAACCACGCCTCCAGTGATCTTCCCATTGTTGCATCTAATAACAGTCAAACGATTATCCACAACTGAAAGGACACGTTCATCATAGTACTTATCATTGAAACCAAATTGGATTCCTTCAGGAAGAATAAAATAGTCATCTTGATTCATCTTTGATTTTATACAATCATGCTACACAGCTACAATAATGGTCTTGTTCAATTAGCCATTCCTTATATGAACATGTATCATTATTGTGGAATCAATGAATCTATTTATCAGTAGTACTTTAGTAGCTTAGCTATTAAATTCGTTCCTTATATGAACAATCACTATTGTGAGTGTAGCACATGTGCAAGGGGTCTATGTCTATGGGTTTACACTTGTACAGTTGCATGGGTGGTGGAACAGGTAAGGCCAGTCAGACCCAGGCCTGACGAAAAAATATTAAGTGGCTTTCAATCAACAAAATATTTTGGGATTAATTTATGTGGCTAGATCAATCAATAACTTGTCGTATACGTATGATGCTCGAGTATAGCAAATTGTAGAACTTCGGTGGACTGGTCTGGGGGATTACGTTTCAATTTCGGGCTTGACCAATCGAATCTTGTTTAGGAGTCCAACAATAACCTATCTCTTTCCCATGATTTTTTTTTTTTTTTTTTTTTTTTTGCTGGATGAGGCAAAACATTCTCTTCCGGATCAATAATAATAGTGAATCTCACCCACTTATTTTTTCACGGGGCTGTCCGCGAAAAAAAAAAAAAGAAAAAAAGTGGGCTAGCCCACGTCGCGCGCGCGAATTGGGAAACAGCCCCTCCCATCTAGTTAGTCTTTAAAATTAATACATAAATAAATTATAAATACTTTTTTTTTCCCCTCAGAGCTAACCTATGGACACCACTGCCTTAGTTATTACTTCATTGTCCTGTACAGATGTGCTGAATTGGTCTATGCAGACACTTTTAGCTTCAGAGCCATCACTGACCCTTCTAGGATCATAATATAAATCTTCTCTCTTGGTGAGTCCATTGCTGTGGTGGTTAGGGATCACTCCATTGGACTTTAGATCCACAACAATGCTCTGCTTTTTGTAACTGGTGTCACTCTCATTCAAAGCCAATCCAGATTCCACATCGGCATCGTTGGAGCTGGAACCAGTCTCAAAGGCCAGAGTGAACTCCAGAGCTTTAGTCTCCTCTTGCTTTGCTTCATCTTGTGTTCTGGAATTTGGCTGGTTTTTAGAATTATCAGTAGGTGGTGGTGAATGTATGCATCCTGAAAGAAAGAAGTTCATTACGAGTTGACAACTCCAGACCAAAATCCTAACTAGAATCCTGGCTAGAATCCTAACTAATAATCATTCTGGTCAGAATCCTGACTAGAACCCTGATTAGAATCCTACCTGTAGTGCTCGATGTTTCCTCCTGCTCATCTTCAAGATCAGATGACTCATCATCTGCTTCAGCTGCCACTTCATCAATGATAGGAGTGTAGGAGATCACAAGTGGATCTTTCTTACCTGTACAGAAGAGAAACATTAAAGGCAACAGCCAGAAATAACAGGATCAAATTTCAGTTAGTATGAAATGCAGTAAACAAAACTCCAAGAGAGATCATGTATATCCTTAGGAAGCATAATTATACATTCCTTCTGCGGATCCAATTGATGTATTTACTCTTAACATTCCCTCTAATAATTAATGACTCAATCCTTTAATATGTTGCTATGGAAACAGGAATGAACACGTAGAGCTTTCTCACTTTGTAGTATAAGCCAGCAGCTTTTTTTAAGACACTGGCCATGTACTTTACCTTAAATGGATAAACCCGCTTGCAGATCAAGCTAGCTACGCACATAGTACACACGTAAACCACTTCAAGATGTTGGACAGTCCAACCTCTTATAACCATGTACTCTCTCTTTTAATTGCTTTTCTAATACAAGACCAGTGTTTACTTTTTACAAACCTCTCCCACTATACCTCTCTATTCAGTATCGTGTTAACTATTGACTTCACTTGATTGCATTCCTCTCTCCCATTCAGATTGTTGGGGTTCAAAGGTATAGCTTCATTGTGAATTCCATACTTACTCTCATTCTCTGAGTCAGAGTCCACAAAGGTCATGGTGGCTACCCTGGAAGCCATGGCGTTTCTTTTCGGTCTCTCCTTTTGGGGACTGGGAATTACAATCAACTTTCGCCTTCTTGGGATCTAGCAACATTCATCATAATTATAATATAGAACAAAAATTGATCAGAGCTGTCCAAAGGCAGTTCGGTAAAAAAAATCCTGCTCTACCACATAAAGCATCCGTACTTATCCTCAGAAGGTAGATAACACAAATTTAGCTTTTAATGATCGAGGAGTCCGAATTTATAGGAATTATTACACTGTACCGAGAAGTCCTAACTGTACTGCCACAGAAAAAGGACTACAAGTTTATAAGTAACTTCCAGCAGAATTTAGAATATTAGGAACTAGATGCATGAGACTGTGCACTTTAAGGTCACCTCTCAGGAAATGGAAGTTACTGTGATAGGTTTTCTCTTAACAAGCAGAGTAATCTGTTCTAATGGAAGCAATGTGCTCTATGTGGTTTCATCGAGGACATTCTGAAACAGAACAAACCACTCAGTAATAAAACAATAAAACTTCCAAGAATAACTTCTTAAAATTGCTGGCCCAAATAGGCATAACTAAGTTTCCTCAAAATAAACATCCATAATACTCACAGAAGTAAAAAGAGGGGCTGATGGTCGAGGATGGAGAGGGGAAACTTCACTGTGTCCACGTCTGTACCATCTACGCAGGGCAAATGCCACTGCCCCACACACTGCCACTGATGCAATGCCTTTCATGAGACCTTGTGTATGTATGTGTGTGTGCATTCAATGAATGGTGGTACAAAAGAACATGCTAATGCTCAGGCATTATGACGGAGACAAAGACCCAATTATGAATGAATGGTACAGGATGCCACATAGCATGCTTAGGACATAGGGTGCTCTTTGGAGGCATATTAATATAGTGAATTTGGGACCTTCCTCAAGGTTTCCCTTTGTAGAGAGGTTATCTCAATCATGTCCTAGTCACTTATCTGAGTTTCTATTGTGGTATACTTGGACAGGTCAAGTTTGATACTAGAGGCTGGTCTTGCTCTTTTGCAAGTTAATACTATACAACATGCTACAGCTCTTCATTGCATAGTTAAGTTAGAGAAACAAATCAGCAGTTCTTTAATATTGCCCAAGTGGTAAAGGCTAAGTAATCTTTTCTGTCGTGGGGACAGGATTACATACCTGATCTTTTGGCTATCACACCGGAAAGGAGAAAGAGCAAAGGAGTCCCGCCACTACCGGGAAGAATCGAATTGATCCAACCACTGAACGGATCATCCAGCACCGTCAGAGGTAGATTTTCTCCTAACTCCATGGCCAGGCCTACCAAGGGTTTTAGTTAATTATCCTTGGTGTATCCTCAGACCAGGTCCAGCTAGTGTGTGAAGTAGGTAGGTACGTACGTAAACATGAAACGTGTTAACCACGCCCACCTTTAACGCGCGCGCTATATTACCGAGCTGCACGTGCGCGCAGCACTAGTCTGGGACTTCCCCTACTCTGTCCACTAGAGATTATGTGATTTTGTGTGATAAATTAATCATTAACCATTAATTTTACTGTTTATGTTGAGTAGGGAGTTCTGATGTTTGTTGCTGGTTCACAGTTGTTGGGGGAGGAGGATAACCAAAGTATTGAGATCCATAAGGGGCAGGATATGGCACACCTCCAGGAGCCAGAGGGAAAGGGAAAGGAGGATGTGGTGGGACAACAAAAACTGGCACTGCACCAGAAGGGGGAACCCCAGGAGCATAAGAAGGGGGGAAGAAGGGAAGAGGAGGAGGAGGAGGAGGAAGTGAGTATGTTGGTAAGGTAGAGGACTGCTCTGTAGTAACACTCTCAGCAGAGGCAGGATTGTGTGGTTGAGGTATATCTTCGTGTTGATAAAGCTTGGATTCACTCTCTGATGAACTGGATTTCTTTTCAATTCCTTTGGATCTAGAGTAGAATGAAGGCGGAGCAAATTCACTGGGACGTTCATCTTCTAGCTCTTTTTTCCTTTTCTTGATTGGATCCACAACTAGAAAACAAGAAAAACAAGGCAATCACTAAGATCAGTAAAGACTGCATGCATGAGATGCCACAATTCAGGAAGTGAAATGCAATTGCTGTATTTTTTTAACCTTTCCCCCTGTCCCATGGTCGAAGATGGGCAGCTCGTTTTCCTTCCTCTTTTCTCTCCTGCTCTAGCCGAGCGTTCTCCTGGGCTCGACTCATTTCATTGGCCAGCAAAACACTGATCTCAGAACTAGAAGATGATTCTATACACAGACAAGTTGATATATGAATAAGTGTGCAGAATTCTTATAAGAATGTACAGTTGGCCTGCACACTGACGTAAATATAACATAGGTTTTTAGTACATATCACTAGTTAAAGATCAGGACAGAATACATGATAATCAGAAAATTCAGGCGCAAATACATGGAGATGAACAATTATGTACATAACAAGCAAGTTTAACGGGAGTATTAGTAATCATACCTCCTTCTGTTGTATTCTTCTTTTCGGTGTCTTCAAAATTGAAATCTGTTAGGTTTTCTGTGGTTTGTGTCTGATCAATTCCCTCCTCTTGCTGCTGCTTCAGCTTCCTCTGACGGACCTTAGCCAGTCGAGCATCAAGAAGAGCCTTTCGCTTCCCTAGCACCTGCTGTCTCTTTTCACGCTGAGTAAATGTCTGAAAATCAGTTTAGAAGGATATTAGAATCCACAGGATTGTTGATGAATTGAGTATTTTATGTATGTACCAAGCACTGTGGGCGAGTGTGCATGTTCAGTTTAGTTTACCTAAGGTTGAAACTGATGTATATGTTAAGAATTTGCCAGCCAAATCCTTAGTGTGGGGCTAGCTCACTACACTCATCTCAACTACTACAAAAACCGTTTAATATAATTATGTTGCACATAATTCATCAAGCCATATTAGGAAGAATGCAGCCACTAGGGATTGTGTAAATTTTGCATGGAGATTCTCATTACCCACTTCTTTCCCCACTATCCATTTCTTCCACTTCTTTCGCCACTACCCACCTTAAGGTTCCACACAGCTATTATTATTATTGGAGCTCACCTGTTGCCTGAGCTTATCGAGCAGATCCATCTGTTCTTTCCTCTTTTCAACGTCAGTATCAAAGGCAAAGTAACCTACTCCATGACTGCGCACCTCTCCACCTTGCACACTCTGGTAGTGAATAGGCTCAACTGGTTTGTCAAGGTCCACTTCCTCTTCAGCCTCCATCTCCCACTGACGTCTCTCTCTCTCCATTCTCATATCTTCCGATAAAAGATCTGGAGTAGGGGACCTGATATGTAAAATTTAATTTTAACATTATACTTAATTAAATGGAGGTTAAATTTCTGCCCCTCTCATTTTGGGTTCATTCCTTTTATGCCAGGGCATGCACCAGCTAACACACTACCCACTGTCCAGATATATGATAATCCAATAAGTTTGCAATAGAAAATTTGGTCCAATAAAAATGAAGACAAAGAGATTGAACTCATTTTTTATATGATCCCATCATAACATTCATTCTCCAGCCACTCCCTAAAATGTTCTGTATTCCACCTGAACATTCATTTTACCACCTTACCAAAAAGTGTTGGGTTCAATGACCATGAAACCCCAACCACTTTGTATCATGGTGAAGAATTTATTTGCAACTGACCTTTTGGTACGTTTAGCACTGGCTGCCATCTCTTTATCTCTCTCCATCATCTGGGACAAGTCCTCCTTCAAACAGCGTCGACTCCTCCCAAGAGAATCTACATACTCCACCCACTCTTCCTCCTCCTTTTCTGTACCTTGACCTTCTATAGGCCCTTCTTCCTCCTCCCCTCCACTAGCCACTCCCTTCTTTTCGTCAACCAAACAAGACTCCTGCTGGTCTCCATCTGGAACCTCTTTATTGAAACGAGCCTATTATAAAGGGATAATATACCTATTCTCAATGTTAATACATGATTGAACCAGTAAAAAAAAAAGTGTTCTAAGAAAGTGTCCTGATTACAGAGGCAACCCTATTAGAGAAGTGCCCTTATTAGAGATGAGCCCTGTCTGATTAATGAGCTGTCCTTTCACAGAGAAGTCTTGCTCATTATGTAATAGGTAGGTGGTCTCATAGCAAGGCCATAACTGGATGGGATATGGCTGAGAGTCTATACATGTAGGTTTTACTGTGATATACTGAAGTATCCCAATTGGAGAGATGTCTTCATTTTACTTAGTTATTGATTTAACACACCTGGGAATCCACACTCGCTTACCTGATATAATTTCTTTGTGAAGTCCACCATATAGAGATGGCTGCCTTCGTCCCCACTTCCATCCTCCTCATTGTGCTCCAGCTCTCTCAGACCTTGACCTTTGCTCAAACGCTCGTACTCAGCTGCTTTGGTCAGTAAGGCTTGCCTATAAGATGAAAAGGTTCACTGAATGCGAGCCTTACTTCATTCCCCCTGTTTCCTCAAGCCCACTGTGACTAATATCGCCGACACCCCTAAACCCCTTCTTATATGCACTACTTGGTTCCATAAACCACCTCTCTTGGACCCCCCAACACACTGTAGTTCACACACAATTGAACAGTGTTTCCCCATGCAGGATAGGCCACCCTGTTTGGATAAAGAGACTTCAAAGAAAGCAGGCTAGGTCTATGGCACTTAAGCACCAATGTCCATGGTTGAAAGTACAGCTGGGAAGACCCTAACCTAGATTTTTCCCACTCCTCATCCTCCTGTTGGCTTCGGGCTTTGTCCTTCTCCTCTGAAGCAGTGGCAGAGTTTCTCATCTTCTTTGGTTTCCTCCCAGGTCCCACTCGATTCCTCCAAATAGAAGAAGTCTACTCACAAGATCAACCAGCATTAAAGGGAAATACATAATCTACTAATCATAAGTTAATGAGCAAGTAGTTGGCAGTTGAAAAATTTTCTACAACTGAGATGCTCTAGAACACTACTGTTGTGAAGAAACTCAACTGCTAAGCAGCAATCGATATTTGGTATTGACCTCTATAGTCTATGGTGCCAGTCCCTAACCAGCGCACCTCATTAACTTATGAATTATTCATAAGCTATGTAATAGTTCGTTCTTGTAAAGGACTGAGTAACTTTACCTTGTCTGACACTTTTCTTGTTACCAGTCCATCATCCTGCTGTTTTCTCTTTTCCCTTGCAGCTTCATTTCGCTTGCTAAACAGAGCAGCTTTCAGGTCCACTATCTGTACCATATAGATTAAGTTTTACTTGCTACATTAACCACTTTTGCAAGGCATTATAAAGGAAATGAAACTTACAGACGCTGTATTCACGTGTATCTTCTTGTCATCTTTAATGCCCAAAATATTGGCCATATCTGTAGCTCACTTCATGAATTTACCTCGAAACTCTAAATAATGCACACTATGCACAGTCAGCAAATTTTATATATGAAGGAACTACTGCGCATGCCTACTATCTCTATTATTGGCACATAACTCCAGATGAGCATTATTTGCTCACAAATACCCGGTACATTGCCTCTGATGGTAAAAAACAATGCATCATTACAACCTAACCCTGTAAATCCTTCAGTTGTGATTGCATACCATGCATCATTAGCTCAAGGCCTGTCATGCATTGGCCAGACCAAAAATTATGACATGTGTGGGTGTATTATACTATAATAATTACATTCCCATGTTAATTGGGATGCAATTATGATGTGGAAAATGTATCACATAACCCACAAATAATAATGTTAATACTACATCCATGGCATGTGCATAATATGATTTCACCTGATGTAGCAGCTGTATTTCTAGCAACATAATGGTTCTTGTACTCTACCAGACATTTCTGATTTTCTCCACATAAACCAGATCAAAGTTTTACTTTTTCAAAGCATTCTCATCCTGGTTCCAACAGTGCATTATGATGTAGCAAATTTGTGTGAAGATGGGGACTTCTCAGAGAGATCGTTTAGTGCCCTTTGTAGGGAAAAGAATTTGAGAAGCACTGTGAACCTTATGGTATTGCATGTCCATAAGGAACATACAGATAAACTCAAGCTAAAGGATGTAGCCGATAAATTTATAAACACGGGCAGAACATTTTTGGAAAACAACAATTAATTTAATGTTTTGATTTTAGCTGTGTACTGATTAATATCCCTCTCAGGATGCGCCAGATGCAATCTATGCAATCTATGAGGAACATTTCCTGGGGGGGGGGGGGGGCAGACCCCCTAGATGGCCTGGCCTGACCAATCAAAAATTGCTTCCTCTGGGCCTGTAGCTACACCCTAACCCTGTAAATCCTTCAGCATACCATGCATCATTACATTTTAACCCTGTAAATATTGCAATTGTGATTATCTGTTTGTTTCTGACAAAATATTTGGTACATGGGCGAATGTGCACACCATTGCAGAATTGTCATGTGATGTCAGCTACAGATTTGTTTCTCATCAGCTCCCCTCATTGACTTTTTTGAACACAAACTTTCTTTCTTTGCTGTGCCCAGAGTTAAAAATAACTGTATGCTGGCCCTTGACTATTTTCTGTGCAAAAAAAATTTTTAGGCCATCGATCAACACAATTTAACTACCTTTATTGTTGTACTATTTTTGCAGTTCATCATAAAAGCTACATAATAATTATTGTGTATTGGAATTTGCAATGTTCTTGCAGTAATACATAACTAGGTGGTGGAACAGGTCAGGCCAGTCAGGCCTCGGCCTGACCAATATTTTGGGAAAAACAAGTTTATTAATATTATATTAAATTCAGTAGCTATCAACCAATAACAAAGGAAAATGTCCTATGATGCAAATTGTAGCTAAAGCTTCAGTGATGTGGGGATATATAATTTCAATTTTGGGCCTGACCAATCAAATCTTAAATTCTCAATTTTTATAGCTATTGTTTTGCTCTATCGGGGCTGATCCAGGTAGGGGCCAAAGGACCCCCCCCCCCCCCCCCCCCGGGCCCCCTTTTTAAATTTATATATCATTATAGCCACAGTACTCATAATCTATAGATAATTATTGGTTTAGACTGCTAGACAAAACAGAATTATGAAGCTATAAAGATACAGTTGGGTGTGGTTTGGTCAGAAATTTTCCATGTGCACAGGGCCAGTGGTACAGCTTGTGATCACACACTACAAAGCACACCATCACACCATCTAGCTATAGGCCCCAAAAAAATTCATAGGCACTTAAGGATAACCCATAAGTACATTTGAGAATGCTAGACTAGTGATCTCTATGTTGAATATCAGACCCAACGATATGCATAATGTGCTGCAGCATTGTATGTAATCATCATTTGAGTGAGATCCATTTCAGCCCAAGTATTAAATTGAAGGCGTAAGTATAATAGTTAGCTAGTTGGATTTTGGTGAACATGGACAATATTCATTATTTTAAAAACCCTGAAAAGTGGTAGCTACCAGCTGTAGTGGAGACTCCAGCCATGCTGCAAGCACACGGCCCCTCTTCCAAAACTCTGGATCAGCCCCTGGTGTTTATTTGCTGCCTGCTCCAGCTCGAGTTTTGACTAGATACTCAGGAACTACATTCCAAACATACCAATAACATCCTAGTATAGTGTGTGCATATAAAACATCAGAGTAGAGAAAATGCTACCTGTCTAGTTTTGTAAGGAGGTAGCTAGCTAGCTATCCAGTATTTTATTACACTAACTCAACAAATCTTTTAAAGAGTTGTAGTACTAACTTGCTTGCTCGCTCGCTGTCAAAATTACATTCCCCTAGTAAATTATTGCGATATTATATATATATCCAGTAACCTGCTAGTGTAAACGCGCCGTTTTCAACCTCAATCCTAGATCCTGACGTCAGCTAGGAGTAAGACGCTAATTTTGATGGTTGCATGTACGTATGCCAGATTGCAGTCATGGAAAAGCTTATGTCAGTCATGATGATCGTATTGCTTACCGTGTCGGTATCTCAGAGTCAGGCTCCTCCGCCACGGAGTAATGTTGGTAGCTGTCCTCCAATTGTTGGAAGTTCTCTCGGTTCTAATACGACTCGATCTGCTATGGGACTGGTATCAGCATCAATTAGTCAAACTCCTCTGGTGCGAATTTTGGACTATCGAATAGTATGTGAGGCTGCAGGGCTGAGGAGAGGCACTATCAGTTCTTTTTCTGCGGTAGTTATGTTTGAATGTCAGGGTACACTCTGCGGCACTGCTGACGCTGGTGGCACTTTTACTCGGTACCTCAACCTCGACTGTGACCAAGATAACACTTTTGCAATGACAAATGTTCAACGTGGTACTGAAATTAGTGCACCAATGGCAACGAACCCATTAAACATATCCTTGAACAACCGATGTGGGGAGTGCACTCAATTAGCACGGAATCCTAATTATTGTGCAGGTATGTCCATATTATTCTTCACCTTGTCTATTCCTAGCTAGCTATATGTAAATTCTATAGCATGCAGTGCTTCATGTAATGAAGGCCAGAGAAGGTGTGTTGGCATTGGGAGTAATCAATGCTGCAACTGGTACTTGAACAATATGTGTGTTGCTACCTGTCCCAGTCCACTGGTGGGAAGTGCAACTACATTCAACTGTGGTGAGTTATTATCATCAACTAGTTTGCTGACACTGTCCGGTTAAGTAATCGGTTAGTGTGTCTATAGATAAGTCAATTACTGTAAATATGAAAGTGCATGTGTACTGCACACTAGCTGCATGCGAGTAAACACTTTCTTTTTATACATTGCAATTATCTTCACATGAGATATCTCTGCACACTTTCCTATGTTGAATTGCATTAGAAAACCACTGCAATTTCTTGTTAGTTCATTCCAAGCCAGGATAACTGCCAGTTAACAGAAACTAATAATCTTGATATTACTTAGCTACGTATAGGCCTGTATATAGCTATAGCTAGCTTAGTCAGAATTTATTACTTGATCATGCCCCAATAATCCCTGAAAGTAGCTACAATCCTATACTAAATTCCCTAGAGTAACAAGGTGCCGAAGGTATAGTGTAGATGATAGCCTATAGCTATTATTTCCGAGCATGTAAGCTGGAAAGCCTACCCAAGGGCATAATTATTGACCCACCAAGCGGCAAGGCTTTAGTTGATGCTGAGTAAGAAACTATATCACTGTAAAAATGAAAGTGTGTACTGCACACTAATTTAAAATTGTCCCAATACACACACCAAAAACAAAAACAGTGTGTGGATTGGGACAAAAAATGGTGTGCAGTAAACACTTTTGTTAGTGTATAGCTTCGACTATACCCACAGTGTGCAAAGTTTTAAGAACCTGTATAGAGTAATAGAGAGAGTTTTTAGTTTATTTCATCCAAGAACTGGCATGACTCACTGAAGTGTTCACACTTCCACCATGGATATCTGTTAAAGTGCCATATTATAGAAACGGCATTTTTTGACTAAACTTCTACTCAATAAGTTGTGGTACGATACTGTAGCAGAGCTAACTGCCATTTTGATAGGTATACATCAATTAAGTTGAAGTCTTGTTACCTGATACTGAATAAAAAGGTTTAAGTAGTAGGGATGGCCCCAAAATCTAGATGGGCCTCATTACACCTTTCCCCAGTGGCCCAGTGTGTGTGCCCCTAGTCCTGGAACCCCACCTGTAGCTACATATATATATTTGACATCATGCAGATTGTGAAATGCTGCAAGTTCCTGCAAATGGGAATATTGAGTACACAGATGGCCGAGTGATTGGTAGTGTGGCAACTTATAGCTGTGATGAAAGCATTGGTTATGTCCCTGCAGACACTGGCCGCTCTCCCTTTACCAGGACCTGTCAAGAGAGTGGCTGGTCATCACTCACTCTAACCACCTGTATTCGTAAGTCTTTCACATTGATTCAAAATTATTGGTATCATGCAATCTTTAATGCATTTGTAGTTCATCGGTGTGATAATACTGGCATTGGTAATCCAGTGAATGGATCTGTTAACATTTCTTCAAGTGATTTTGGATCTGTGGCCACCTACAAATGTGACCCTGGCTTCATATTGAGCGGAAATCAAAGAAGGACTTGCATGCTAGATGGATGGGATGGGATTCAGCCGACATGTGGTACATGTGAGTTATACGCTATACTATAAGGATTACAGTGGAACCTCCAAATAAAGGACACTTAGGGGGAAAAGATCTTTGTCCTTATCTCGGGCTCTCGTACAGACGAAGAGCTTGTGAGTACTGCCGCAAACGGTCCAGATCATTTGATGTGATCTCAGTATTGGTACCCCCACTCATCGAGCTGAGTCCACTAGTTGTGTTGGATATCGGAGGTTGTCCTTATCTTGGAGGGTATACTTTGTCTGTATTGTTTTCCATACAAAAAATGAGTGTGTCTGATGAATCGTTTAGAAAAGTAGTCATGATGGAACGAGTACTTTCCTTAAAACTCAGTGAAGGAGGTGATTTGCTTCTCACCAGCAGGTATTACTATCTTTCTTTAAGGGCTCTAAATGTCCAAATGTTCATCTGCCTCTAAGAAGATCTGCTACTGGATAGCTCAAGACTTAGCTAGCTAGCTATGTCATTGTAAAAATAATTATTTGCATGCTCATTTGGAAAGCAATCTGTGGGTGTGGCTTGTGGGTGTAGCCTAAAATATCCACTTTTTGGAGGCAATTTTAAATTGATTCTGATTGCTTTGGACAGTGTCTGTTGTCCAGAGTTCGGAGGTAGTCTGTTTCTCAGCCTATGGGTTCAATTGGTACTTTGATGGTTATGGAGTTCGTCTGCTTCTGGGAGGAGAGTATTGGGAAAATTTCAGCAATCGTTTGTCATTAAAGTAGATGCTTGCACATCTCGACCAATAGGGTGAAAATATTCCAGCCATATAGGATAGGTGTAAACCATTATATATTTTGTGTGCAGCTGGTGCAGATCAATCAATGACAACATGTAGAAGAAATATTTTAATAGCTGTGGTTGTGACCTTCTTCTTGACTATTGTAGCATTGGATTCCACTGCTTATATCTGATCAGGTAAAAAAATAATCATAGTCCATGTGTACTATTATTTCATGCAGCGAAGGGTCGAACAATTTATTATGTGCAAAATGTGCTTTTAAGCAATGTGAGCGTTATTTCCAGTCATGCCCATCCCATGGTTTTTTATTATGGCATTTTGATAATGAATAATTAATAATTACCGCCCGCCCGCATCTCATGTGCACTACTGCTCGTGCGCATATTATTCATGAGATTATACAGGCGGGCAGTGATGGGAAAATAACAATCAAGTTTGCTTGGCCTTATTGACCAGCACAATTGACCATTTCAGTACTTAATATAATATATATATGGAAAGTCTGTGGTAGTAAACAACTATCTAAGAAATTAAATGATTGTATTTACAAGCTGTAGAGAGAAAACAGGTAGGTCCTGCCATATTATTCCCAATTACTTCCCTATTATTTTATTCTCAAAAAGTTGGTAATTATTCTCCCCAAACCTACGGCAAGAAAGGGTATTATTCCATCAAATTCTATAGTGTTTATGACACAGTAAAATAATGTGTGATGTGCATGACAGATGTTTCTATAATTTATAGTCTTGCAGTGAGGATGCTTGTTCATTCATCCATAAAATTGTTATGGAAAAAACACGTTTTAGCGACAGGAATTCTCACAAGAGTTCACCCTTATTGATAGGAAGATGCTGATCAGGAAATTCTTTAATTCTAGATGAGAGAGAAACATTCTGTGGTTCAAAAGAAGCAGCACCTTTACTTCTCTTGACTCCCTTACATGGATATATATTGGCTTGTACCTTTCTTTTACGTGCTAAATCAGATTCTCTTGGGCATTTCAATCTATCCAGAAGGCAGACAACAGCTCTTGAACTGGAATATCTTCAGAAGCCATTGCTACTATCCAGCAGGCCAAGCTATGCAAGCTCAGCTACATATACTAGCAATAATTGCCTAAATTGCTTACTATATCATCTACATGTAAATATTACCTGTGAAGATGATCCAACAAAATAATATCAATAGCCCAGCCAATCAATTCACACTATAAAAAGCGTTATCCCAATAGCTACACACACTAAAAACAAAACTGGGACAAAATGGTGTGCAGTAAACACTTTTGTTTTTATAGTGTAGCTAATTATTTCCCCAAACTTTCCAATTATTCTATTATGCTACAAAGGTCTATTATTCTCAAAATTATGCTGGAATAATATGGCGGGGCCACATCAACAGCAAGTATTTGGTATGAAAGCAGTTATTCGCTCATGTTACCCATCCCCATGGTTCCAGAAGATTGTTAAAAGCTATTGACTTGAGTCGCATTTGCTGCTTGTTATAGTGAGGGCTGCAATTGTGAGAAAAAATTAACTATGCTGTTGTAGTCTAGAAGAGGCAATTATCTTCCCTATGGAAATTTTAATGACAATTATTGGTGATGGTGATATGGTGCAATGGATAACTTCTGGTCGATAATCGGTGACTTACAATAATTATAGTTTTAACTGGGGTACTCTATACCACAGTATTGTACTAACTGAAGTGGAGTTGCTAATACCTGCATGCACTGTACATGTAGCTAATAAAATATTGGGAAACTTTCAATAACTTCATGAAAATCGATTAGCTAGCTACCATTTATAAACTATAACTAGCTCTTTGTTATCATTAATTTTATTCTTTTTTAAAAATATAGAATGGATGCTGAGAAAATAAATATGGTGCTCTCACACAGCAAGTTGTGTCATAGATAACAGTATAGTAATTTTAATATAGCTAATGTCATAGTCAAAATTTTTGTTCAGTATCTCAATCCCTCCTCTATTGTATCACTGTTTTGTGTAAAATATAATCATAATGATTCTCTCCATCATAATTATATTCTGTATTATGATCATGAGTCGTGTTAGCTACTAAATCTGACACATGTCATGATGAGGGGGAGCAAAGCAATAGCCATTATGTGTCTAACAATGCAGCTTCTTTTTGTGACAACCTTGGGTAAACTTAGCATGTGTGCTTGCCCTACAAGCTTGGATTTTCCTAGTAGCTATTAGGGCCAACATGGGCTATTCTTCTAGTCTTGTAAGCCAGACCCCTTAAGTTACCCACCCACTGGCTTGCCCAGACCCCTTACCCACCCACCCAGGCTTGTGAGACTATACTATTCTTCCATATATATATATGTATATATATATATATATATATATATAGCATATCATGTACATACATGTACACCACACTAGCACTGCAGTTACTACTGTGTATGTGGTATGGCATTTTAATGATTTTTAGTTACATGGAAAAAATTGCTAGCCCAAGTAGGATACCAGTCCAACAATGAATGTTCCAACATAATAATTTATCAGAAGATTTACTCTCAAGAACTTTGGTAAAAATTTGCTAATTGCCACCCAAGAGTACAATATTGGTGCGGCTGTGGGTGGGGAAAGGGTGTGCTCAAAAAAGAAGCACCCTTGGACTAGATCCATGGATGTGTACAAGGGAAAAGATGAGAACTATAAACTATGTACTAGCTAGCTACAATGGAATCCTAAGGAGCTAAGGATAAAAGTGTGAAAGAAGACGAGTGCTGTGGCTACAGGGCTAAGGATGTTGTATTTATCCTAGTCTCCCTTGTATTTATCCTAGCCTCCTTCCTTTCCATTATGTTTGCCATGATGTCATAATTATACTGAAAAGGGAGGAAGCCTCAAGGTTAAAGTACAATTAAGGGAAAAGTATAAAGTGTCTGGCTGTTGGGCTTCTTCCTGGACACAACTATGGACCAGTGATCAGTTTTCCTGGACTCCTGGACAGAGTAGACTGTCCAGGAAGATCAAAGCAATTTATAAATAGAATGCCAGCTAGATCTCTCATTATAGCTACGTATAGCTACTGCAGTCTCAGAGAGTGTCAAATTTTTGTGAACTATAGACATTATTACCCTTCTGAAAAAAGTTTCTCTGCGATATGGAAAAAGTCACATTAATCTTATTGCTAATTGTATCGGTATCTCAGAGTCAGGCTCCTCTGCCACGGAGTAATGTTGGCAGCTGTCCCCCAATTATTGCAAGTTCTCTTGGTTCTAATAAGACTCTATCTACTATGGGACTAGTATCAGCAACAATTGATCAAGGTAATTGGCGAGCGAGCGAAGCGAGCGAAGCCCCACACTAATTGGTCAAAATGGAAAATTGCGATATTTATTATGTTACACCATAGATATAAGATGTTTACGGGATTGGAAACGGATCACGTGCTCTCGTTAGCAACTAACAACCGAGGCGCGTTGACAGCTGAATGACATAGCACTTTTGTCAAAGTTGCTGTTCTGACAAGATCCGTGAGGTAAGACTTATGCCAATGATACTATAATACACTAGGGCATAGATTTACTGTATGAAATAAATTTCAGCTCAGATTTTCAAGTTTATTCCTACAAATACTACTGTAGTGGTTAATGGGACTGTAATCCCTCTCACGCTTGATGGAATCAATTGCTGTTGCCCATTTTCTGATCAAAAGGCATGTAAACTTTAGCTACATGGAATAGTAATGTTAGTTTTTGTATTAGCTGACATATATTGTCTCTAGCATTTGCAAGTGGTGTTAAAACTGTAATCCCTCTCCCAATAAATAGATAAACAATATTGAAACTGTATTAGTTATTTCAGGGAAAGGATAGAACAGTAAATGGAATTGGAGCATTCGTTTTCTATACAATAGTCATCCTATGGAGATGGCAAGCTTACTATATTTCCCCCCTAATATCCATAGGGTCCACAGGACAGCTGACTGAGCCGAATTCTTGAGGTGGATGGTGTCAAAACCCAACAGCCAAAAGCTGGAAGTATTGCAATAATGTTGATGAGGGAGAACTGAGCAGAAACTGGCGGATAACTTTGGGGCAAAATTATCTAGCTATAATAATAATGAATTTATGTCTAATTTTAATACCAAAAGTCATTCTGGCCTTTCTTTCAAATCAATCACATAAAATTAATGTATAATGAGCAATGATAGGTACTCATAGTTATAATTACAAGGAAAAAAGTTATGAATAATTAATAACTTCCTTCCTCAGACTCTCCAACTTCAACTCTCTGACTCTTCACTTCTTCAATACCTTCCCCTTAGCTTACTTGTACTATTCTGTGAGCTGTAGGGGCAGAATATCACTTTAACTGCCTTGAAAGGAGTGAATATTGATCTCTTTTCACAACGATTAATATAATTAATGGTGCATGCGCGTGCGCATCTGTCAACGCGCCACGGTTGTGCAGTTCATTGGGCGTTTCCAATCCCGTAAAACCTCTTATACAGAGGTTTTCAGGTTGGTTGACACAAAATTTGCCAACGGTGCATAATTAAATTGGTGCTCGCTAAAATTAAGAGTATTGGATTTGTATGACAGTATATCTTGCTCGCTTGAATTTATCTTGCACATGCGCAAATTCTACTGGTCAACCAACCTGAAAACCTCTGTATCTATGGTTACACGTACGTCACTCAAAATGCGCATGCGCTTACGCATGCGCATGAAATAGCTACTAAGCAACGTCATAATAAGCAATCATTTTCTTTAAGCTTGAAGTTGAAACACTATTGTAGCGAGTATTATGGAACCCAGAGAACCAGAAAACAAGCGAAGGAGGGCCCCAGAACACCCTCTAGAAACTGACCAGCAAAGAAGAGCGAGACCTCATGAAAGAAATGAAAGAGACAGAGCTAGAAGGAGAACAGAGTCAAAGGAACAGAGAAAAACAAGACTAGCAAAGAAATGTGACAGATAGAGGGAATCTACAGAGTCAGAAGATAATGCTGCAAGAGCAGAGCAAATGAGAGCCAGAAGGAGAGCAGAGTCAGAGCTGCCAGATTAGAGCATATGAGGGCTCATTATTTGAGAGACTAGCTACTGAGTCTGAACAGGAGTGGTAGCCTGGGTTCAGAGAAGACACTCTAATGCTAACTGGGAATGCACCAACCTGAATAGCTAGCTATCGAAAGTCACTGTTGGGGCTATATAATCATAAGTGAGGGAGGAGCACATTGAAATGACCACTGGCTGCTTGCTCGCCCAACTAATGCTATACGAGCATCTCTAGTAGTGCTAGCGATGTTTCTTTGGTGCAAATTTTGGACTATCGAATAGTATGTGAGGCTGCAGGGCTGAGGAGAGGCACTATCAGTTCTTTTTCTGTGGTAGTTAAGTATGAATGTCAGGGTATATTCTGTGGCACTGCTAATCTTGATAATCCTGGCAGTTTTACTCGGTACCTAAGCCTCGACTGTAACCAAGATAACACTTATACAATGACAAGTATTCAACGTGGTGCTGAACTTACTTTACCAACAGTAGCGAATCCGTTGAACATATCTTTGAACAACCGATGTGGGGAGTGCACTCAAGTAGCACGGAATCCCAATTATTGTGCAGGTATGTCCATATTATTCTTCACTTTGTCTATTCCTAGCTATGTAATTTCTATAGCATGCAGTGCTTCATGTAATGAAGGCCAGAGAAGGTGTGTTGGCATTGGGAGTAATCAGTGCTGCAACTGGTACTTGAATAATTCATGTGTTGCTACCTGTCCCAGTCCACTGGTGGGAAATGCAACTACATTCAACTGTGGTGAGTTGTAATTGTATGATACTGTCCAGGGACACCTTGCATGCATGTGCAACAAGGGTCTGTCACGAAAAATTTGGACCGGGGAAAAAACTGGACCGGGGGTCCAGTTTTTTCCATGAAAAAAGTGGACCGCCTTTACCAAAAGTTATCCGGGCATATCAGCTTATACATAACTGAGCAGCGCTACCCACCAGACTGTAGTCAAGACAAAAAGAGAGCTATTGGAGAGAAAGCAGCTATGTTCAATGTAAGAAAGGGAGTTCTTTTCATCAAGAAGAAAAAGAAGAGCGTGGTAAGACCTGATTTTTCATAGGTGCTTATTATGCTTGTAGATAGCTAGCTAGCTTAGCTAGCTACGCATGAAGTTGAGTCTAGATGCAATCATGGTGATTCTACTTAATTATGGCCTTACTGGCTACCAGCATAGATACTATATATCTACTGCACAGTATAATTATGGTATCTGTACCAGATTTTTGGCCTCTGTAAAAAAAGCTCATGAAATTTGCCTGTAGCTAGCTATGTACCAAGTTACCCAGCTATTCTCTTCAAATAAATAATCAAATCAAATATCATTCTGATGACCTTGGGTTTTCCCTATCCCTGACCAAAAGGCTGTATGGTTTAATAGTGGACATACTGATGCTGAGTGGTGTTCCAGAAAGTCTACTATCGGAGAAGGGACCCAATCAGCTATCTTACCTGATGACCGATGTATGCAGTCTTCTTGGAATTACGAAATTGAATACTACAGCATACCATCTTCAGTGTGATGGCCTCACCGAGAGGTTTAATCGTACTCTCGTACTCTAAAGACGCTGATATGCAAGCATGTTGATGTCTATGGGAAGCAGTGGGACAAGTATTTACATGGGATGCCTATGAGGCAACAGGCGAGAAGCCATCTTACCTTCTTTATGGTAGCTATCCTATTGAAGCTGCATTTCTTCCTGCTAATGAGGTAGAAGGGGCTAACCTGACAGGCTACCGATGCGACAGGAACTCACTGAGATACTCAGTCAATCCAGAAAACCCAGAAGCATTGCAAAAAGTACTATAATAAGGTGAACAAATGTTCTCCTATGCAGTTTCAAGATTGGCGGTCTAGTGCTATTTCGATTTCCTCAGGAAGAGTCCGGGAAGTTTCAGAAGTTATCTCGTCTGTGGCATGGACCCTATATATATTGAGTTTTTGAGGTGACTCCAACCGGCATTGCAGGAAAACGTGTCTACACTTCAAAAGATGATATTATTCATGTACACTTAAATCTGAGTTACCCTAGTTATCTGACCATCCCTCTACTATGGAAGAAAGTAAGCTAGGGGCAAGCTCTAACTGGAGGAGGGGGTGTGTGACAGTAACATTAATTATTACTTTTATCATTACTAACTGTTATGTAATCATCATTGCGATTTCACTTATGACGTAATCTTGTATCACATGTTCACTCCTTGATTTGTGACCCTTGAGTAAAGTCTAATATCACTTGAGATGCTGCCTGGTGACATTACATGAATAACATATCTGATATAAAGTAGTCTTGTCCTACATGTAAATAATAACCAGATAGTCAACAAGTGAATTTTATATAGCATGCAGTTATATTCCTACATAGGTATCCTTTCAAGGAAAAAACAACTTGACAAACTTCAATAGACTTGATTAACTTATAATTATTGGGAGGAGGGTGGGTTAATCTTCAAAGCCAGGTCCACTGGACCTGCCTAAATTTCAGCAGCAAAACTGGACCAGGTCCACTGTTTTCCCCTGCCAAAAATGGACCTGCTTGGATTTCGACAGCGAAACTGGACCCGGGTCCACTTTTTTCCCCTGCCAAAAATGGACCTGCCTGGATTTCGACAGCGAAACTGGACCGGGTCCACTTTTTTCCCCTGCCAAAATTGGACCGGCCTGGATTTCGGCAGGAAACTGGACCGGGTCCACTTTTTTCCCCTGCCAAAAATGGACCTGCCTGGATTTCGGCAGGAAACTGGACCGGGTCCACTTTTTTCCCCCTGCCAAAAATGGACCTGCCTGGATTTCAACAGCAAAACTGGACCGGGTCCACTTTTTTCCCCTGCCAAAAATGGACCTGCCTGGATTTTGACAGCGAAACTGGACCGGGTCCACTTTTTTCCCCTGCCAAAAATGGACCTGCCTGGATTTTGACAGCGAAACTGGACCGGGTCCACTTTTTTCCCCTGCCAAAAATGGACCTGCTTAGAAATTGGACCGGGTCCACTTTTTTCCCCTGCCAAAAACGGACCTGTTTAGATTTTGACGGCGAAACTGGACCAGGTCCACTTTTTTCCCCTGCCAAAACTGGACCGGGTCCACTTTTTTCTTGACAAAATGGACCAGGTCCACTTTTGGCAAGGCAGGTCCACTTTTGGCAGAAAAAAGTGGACCCCCCGGTCCATTTTTTTCTGCCAAAAGTGGACCCCCCGGTCCATTTTTTTCTGCCAAAAGTGGACCGGGGGGTCCACTTTTTTCCCGGTCCACTTTTGGCATGACAGGTCATTGAAATGTTGGCATGTTCTATACATGTATGTACTGCATAAATCCAACAGCTCTTAGAATACAACTCTAATCAGCATCCATACTTTTTAATAAAGTGGCTATTAATTCGTCCGGCAGCCAGACACTATTAGCACAGGGCTATACGTCCTGCAGTTTAATACATATGCCAACGAAGCTGGTCTATAGTGGCTAGGGCTAGAGCTATAGAGGTTAGGAGGCTAGGGCTCATGCATAGTTCCAAACTTTGAGAAACTAACTTCAGGGACACTAAATTTACCACAAGTCACACCTACTTTTGAAGTCCCGCCCATGTACCATGCCTATATTCTGGCCACTGACTGAAGACAGAAGGACTGTGGAGAAGAACAGTTTTCATCAACTGGACATCGAATTATTTGACCTTGTGCACTGTTGATTGATACATGCAGCTGTCTTAGCTTACTGCATTGTCTGAATGATGTCGTGCATTCATTAGTGGCTCTGATTATGCTGTTAAGTAAACAAACTACTGTAGTCAGTAGTGCTAAAAAGAAGCTTCCGGGACAAACAATAGGCACTTTACACTTCCGTGGTGGGACGGGACAGAGCTGATAAATCCGGGACTGTCCCGGACGTTTCGGGACAGTTGGGAACTATGCTCATGCAAGGGAGCGAGTGCATACAATGAATGTTAGGTGTATGGGACGTATTACTATTCACACACTTTTGTGACTCCAAGGCTAGCCAACACTCGCTCAGTTTGCAGTGCAGGCCCAAAGAGCTCCCTAAGGCAACCAAGTTAGAAGTATAAATATCACTTTCAAACTGACTTTTGCAATGTTGCCATTGTAGCACATCTGTGCTTTGGAACACCTGGTTATGGGTTGGAGTCCTGGAATTGCTGATCTTTTTTCTCTTTGACCAGCACTGCAGCTCTGTGAAAATAGTAGCTATCTGGCTGCCGGATGAATAGACACAATGTACTTTAAGAACTATGTAGCTATAGCTAGAACACTAAAACACCTACCGTATACGAGTTAAATTTGGCGGTGTATTAAATTTGACGGTTTGGCGGTCTGTCTTGGAACCGCCAATATCATATCTATAGCTAAGGGGGCGGGCCCGGGGGTGGGGCTCGAGTGTATCTTGCGCGCGCAGCAAGCAATGAGCTGCACGCTCAAGATCAAGACTACTTGATTAGCTAGCTATAGTTTCATTTCCAGCTGTTTTGCGATCGTGATGGCTCTTCGAAAGTTCTTGAAGAAGGAGGAAAGGGAGTGTTTCCTTGATGGAAGCTCAGTTAAAACGTGAAGTGAATAAGACCGAGCAAACTAGCCAAAGAAAAAGAAAGGGAAGCAGCGTGCGCAATAATGCGCCGCCGCCAATAATTATAATGTCCGCCAAAAGCCTTCTTGGGTACAAATGCCAAATAAAACTCCCGCCAAAATTAACTCGTATACGGTACATTGCATAAACTTGCATAAACCACAAGATAGAGAGAAGAACTGCTGCACTATAGCTATACAGGCCTGTACGCAGGATTTTGTAAAGGGGGGTTATTAGGTTAATATACATGGAAAACCACACCCATTTTAATGACCACACTCCTTAGAACAAAAATTAATTAGAAATCAAATGATCAACTTGCATTTTCCATTCTATGTGGACGTTTCTTAAGGAAAAGTTTACACACTTCATCTAGCTACGTATATTTAGTTCTGGATAGTTTACATGAAGGTGGTATAATAGGTATGTCAGCAAATTAGCTACAGCTAACATACATGGGTACATGGACAGTCAGAGTGAAGTGACATGCACTTGTGTAGACATAGAACTGACTGAGTGTAATCAAGGGCACATTGAGCTAGCCAAGAAGCAGCATGCAACTAACTTCTTCATCTTTTTGAAAAATATGACTGAATTGTAGTATTTGTTCTCTTCATTTTTTAACTAAAATGCTCAATCATGTAAACTAGTTAGATGGCAGCAGCAGCATGAGACAAAGTCATGTGATTGTCAAAGGGGGTTTACCAGTAACCCCCCAAAACCTCCCCTGTGTACAGGCCTGCAGTATACTTGCCAGTAAGTTAGTCGAAAAATTATCCAACAACGTATAGCTACTTACTTGAGGGCCTCATTTCTTGGCTAGGTAACTTTCAACCCTTGCAAGTAGCTTGCAGCAACAACTCAGATATCTGCATGTACAAGGCTTGCATGTACGTAAACTAGGTCTTGCAAGGGGAAGTGTCTATGACACAATTCTTCAGGGATTCCATAAAGATCTTCAACACATATTAACCTTAGAATTTAAGGTACACCATAACTACATGTGTGGTCTATTAGGTCTAGCTATAGCAGAAGCTCTTTGGCTTGAACGTTAGGTGAGGTATGGAAGTGGGGTAGCTTCAGATACTGTAATAATTCTCGAGTGTCAGTTAGCTACCTAAAGATTCAGGTGACCGATATCTAATACGTAAGTCGTGGACAGTTGTACACATAGCTATTACCTTCCATGGCAGAAATAATCTTGCAGAAAAAGGAGGGAAAAAAAGAAAAAGGAAAAATGGAAGTCGTTACACAGTATAGCTATAATATATATCTTTATGATATCAAAACAGACTGCAAAGATGTATGTATGGAGGTGAATAGACCAAGCTGTATATCACTGCATAGCATTATAGCTAACAATATTGTTCTTGTTATACATAGATTGTGAAGTGCTACCAGTTCCTGCAAAAGGGAATATTGACTACACAGATGGCCAAATGCTTGGTAGTGTGGCGACTTACAGCTGTAATGGAAGTATTGGTTATGTCCCTGCAGACACTAGCCGCTCTCCCTTTACCAGGACCTGTCAAGAGAGTGGCTGGTCACTCACTCCAAACATCACCTGTGTTCGTAAGTCTCTATCATTGTGTTTCCTCGGCTAAAATTGCAGTCAATAATTATGAAAATTAATGTGAAAATCAGCTACGTAACGTAACAATTATTATTCTTTAGTTCATCGGTGTGATAGTACTGACATTCGTAATCCAGTGAATGGATCTGTTAACAAGTGATTTTGGGTCTGTGGCCACTTACGAATGCAACCCTGGTTTGGTATTGAGCGGAAATCAAAGGAGGACTTGTACACTGGATGGATGGGATGGGACCCAGCCTACATGCATGATTAGTAAGAGCTAGATCATTAATAATAGATATTACACAAAGCTAACTCTTCCAGATTGTGAAATACTGCCAGTTCCTGCAAATGGGAATATCGAGTACACAGATGGCCAAGTGATTGGTAGTGTGGCAACTTACAGCTGTGATGGAAGCATTGGTTATGTCCTTGCAGACACTAGCCGCTCTCCCTTTACCAGGACCTATCAAGAGAGTGGCTGGTCACTCACTCCAACCACCTGTGTTCGTAAGTCTCTTTCCTTGGCTAAAATCGCAGTCAATAATGAAATTTTAAAATTTAGCTACATACATTATAATATGAGAGTAAAAACATTTCTTCTAAATGAAAGAGTGATGTAGGCTTGAGTACATGACTATAAAAAGTACGGAAACAAGGTGCTGGCTATGTACTGACCCTACATCGCTGCATGGACTGCTCTGCTAACTGTCATAAAATTGACATAAACCCTACATTGTTGCTGCCATACTATCCTTTTTGGCTACACCTTGCAGCAATGTAGGGTTTATGTCAATTTTATGACAGCACCTTGTTTCCGTACTTTTTACAGTCATGTACTCAAGCCTACATCACTCTTTCATTTAGAAGAAATGTTTTTACTCTCACTTGTTTGCACACTTTTTTTCAAGGGGCGTGGCTAAAAGATGGCAAGAACGACCCTTTACCAAATAATCTTACCACGCCCACCGCAACTCGGCAAGACAGTTTTTTTCTCAACAGTATCTACGAAGCATTCTAGCGTTCTAAATGTTGCCTACGAAACGTCTACGTAGCGTCTATGAAGTGTATAAACTAACTTTGCTGTCTACGAAGCATTCGAGAATTTGAGTCGTCCACGAAGGCACTCAAACGGCAATTGACAGTTAGGACTTGAGCTTTACTTCAATTTGAACGATACCATTCCTTAGATCAGGTGTAGAGCTTCAAGATGGTACCAAGATCGTAGATATAGGATGAAGCAGTCGGGAGTTATGGCTGTCAAGCGTCCACGAAGGCATGCGAACGGCAATTGACAGTTAGGACTTGAGCTTTACATCAATTTGAACAAGACCATTCCTTAGATCAGGTGTAGAGCTTCAATATGGTACCAAGATCGTAGATATAGGATGAAGCAGTCGGGAGTTATGGCTGTCAAGAAGATTATTATTATCTTATTATTATTAATGAGCGTGGGCGTATTGCGTGTCAAGCCTACATATACATAGAGAGTGCTACCGCGCACTCTCTGATAACATTATATTATTCATTTTTAGTTCATCGATGTGATAATACTGGCATTGGTAATCCAGTGAATGGATCTGTTAGCATTCCTTCAAGAGATTTTGGGTCTGTGGCCACCTACAAATGCAACCCTGGTTTAGTATTGAGCGGAAATCAAAGGAGAACTTGTAGACTGGATGGATGGGATGGGATCCAACCTACATGCATGATTAGTAAGAGCTAGATCATTAATAATAGAACATGATGATATTACACACTCTTCCAGATTGTGAAATACTGCCAGTTCCTGCAAATGGGAGTATTGAGTACACAGATGGCCAAGTGATTGGTAGTGTAGCAACTTACAGCTGTGTGGAGAACTACTCTTCTTTCATCTGTCCCTGCATACACATAGAAGAATGAACTCTATACATAGCTAAAACCATAAAAGAGAGGAAAAAAGACCAGGAATAAGTAAGGGAAAAAGCATTTCGTGAAATGAAAAAAAGATGTAGGGATGACCACTGCTCAAAAAAGTAAGGAAACAAGAAGGATGGAAATGGGATCAATCTTTGTTCTGTATATCCAGCCAACAATCCCTACATATACGTACATTACTACACTATAATCTGAAGCTACCCGACGTATATGTAGGGATTGTTGGCTGGATATACAGAACAAAGATTGATCCCATTTCCATCCTTCTTGTTTCCTTACTTTTTTGAGCAGTGGTCATCCCTACATCTTTTTTCATTTCATGAAATGCTTTTCCCCTTATACCGGTAGCTATTATGTGACTCTATAGTTAAATGACTGCAAATTTTACAGAGTACTATAGTATAAAGAACAAAATTAACAATACCAGGGTCAAGACTTAGAGGATGGACATATAGCCACAGGCTGTGGTTATGTCCATCCTCTAGCTATAAGTCTTGACATCAGCTATGGTGATTTCAGAAAGAGATTTTCTCAAAGGCAGTTCACCTCACAACAAGGCAATAGCTGCCACTTGAAACTGATAGCTAGTCAACATCACTCATTAAAATTACCAATCATTAGAGAAACTGGCGACAGTGAAAGATCGTTCATTCTCCTAGCTATAAAGTGCATGTGTATTGGTTATCTTCATGCTATTAATTCTGTCCCATGATACTTTCTCAGGGGAGACCAGTCATTCCACCATCTCGGTAACAAATCTGGATGAGATAGGCCATGCATGCATCATGCTGTTAATTCTACAGTCCATCCATATGGAGCTTAATTCTTTCTTTGCGCTGGGTGTTAACATGCACAGTGTCAATGGATAGGACTAGTGCATGGTTATAGGATAGCTTGAAACATAGCATGAATATTGAATGATAACTTTGAATGGGCCTGGATTGGGTAACACTGCATGGCTGAAGGTTAGAAATAATGGCATTTCAGAGCTGGACATTATTTCTAATAGCTTAGATGATTCAAAAAGTGCAGGAATCTAAATACGTATGTAGTAAAATTAAACTAACACACACCAGTTGGCTAAATAATAGTTAGACAAAAACGAGTTGGTTTTTGATAAGTCACACCCACCAGGCGGGGTTGGTTGGTTACTATGGATTCATAACGATATTTCTAATTGATGCCCACCACAGGGTACTAAGTGCCTTTAGCTACAATAGTAGGTTTACTAAGTGCCATAGGCTCTTAGTAAACCCTGGTAGGTTACTAAAGAAAATAAAGAGGTCTACAAAACAAGGTAACTGTGTTCTAATAACTACTACATAATAATGACTGACTAGGATCTTAAACTATACATTGTCATACACTCCTTCAGAATTAGCTGATGGAGGAACTTCATGAGGTGCTGTGACTTGCCCGTAGGCCATACATGCATTCATTTCCAATTTTTCACCACTATAATAAATAGAAATCTGATAACTGAAAGAAAATTTGAATGCAGTAAAATTCTGTCTCATTTTGCTAACACCTTATGAATTATTATTTGACCTTGTTATTGCACTTGCATAGATGTGTTCTGCCTTATTCACTTCCCTAAAATGTGAAGTTATAAGCTATTATCAATATGATTCATGCATGGAGGTTATACTCACTTTTTCTTGTAATGCTTTTTGCATACATAGAGTATTATGAACCAAATAGTGTTATTCAATATGAGAATCAAAAGGATGGACACAACCACAGCTATGGCGATGTCTCTTCCACGTGTTTCAGCTGTAAGCACATAAATAGTAAATCAGCTGACATAGGACACAGAAGCCACAGAAATCTATATACATGTACCAGTATGGCTAGTTACTCACCAGAAAGATTACAAGGTCTCCTGAGTGACACTTCAGATCTCTGTCCCATGACTCTCACATCTCCATACAACAAGGCATCAGCTGCCACTTGAAATTGATAGTCCACATCACTCGACAAATTACCGATCACAATAGAGTTCTGAGAGGTGGCAGTTACGGACTGTTCATTCCTCCTGCTCCCAGTAGCACTGTAGTAAACTGTGTAATTGGTTATCTCCATGATGTCAATTCTGTCCCATGACACTCGAACTGAAGTAGAAGTCAATTCCTCCACTCGAACATTCATCACAACAGCTGCATAATTATGTTTAGACTATGGCATCCATAATATGCTTTGAAGTTTTGACCACAATGAGGTTTTTAAGACAGTGAAACTACCAGCCATCAGGGCATTAATGCCCAATAAAGCAAGACTAGCCTGAGCTCCATAAACACCTCAGTTAGGCTTGCTATTCTAAAGTGCTGTTTTTATAGTACTTTCAATGGGTTTCATTGTGGTTTTAAAAGAATACATTATGAATATGATTATATTTTGCATTTCTTTAAACTTTACTAATAAATAGTGGTATCAAAAACTACATACTTGAATTGCTAAAAAGTGTAGAGTGAAAATAAAAATTAATCGTATTCATGATCATTAATTACATCCTGTAGAAACCCAACAAGACTGCTGAATATTTGACAGTATAAAAGGGACTCATTGAGCCTACATTGTGTTGTAACCGCTACTACTGCACTTAGCCAGCCATAGTCTAAGTCAGTTAATGCCCTCAGTCTCGGAGTTCCACTATTTTAGGACCTTCGAGCTGTTGCCTATGATTCTAAAGTAGTGAAACTCCTCGACTTCTGCAATAACCTATACATAACATAGGCTCAAGACAAATGCCTCAGCCACTTATATGTATCATAGCTAGCGAACTCACGTGGTTCACTAAGTGTGACTGTATTCAAAGAAGCAGCTTCTCCTTGTCCTACACTAGTGTAAGCTCTGACTGAAACAAACACTCTAGTCCCTGGAGTCAGTCTTGGGATAGTGAATATAGTGTTTAAAATTGTGATGTTGAACATGATAGGAGCACTATCATTCACTGTGTAGGAGATCTCATAACGTAAAATGACTCCATTAGGATTCTGAGGAGCACTCCACATAATGTCTACGGAGATGAACTTTGTTTTATTTCCTAAATTTGATACAGGATCTGGGGCTACAAAAAAACAACAAAAAACAACAACAATAATTGCTAGCTATGATGAATGTCATGCAGCCTTACTATCTTCAACTGTCTGGATAGTAATGAGATCAGAGAAAGGTCCTGTGCCAATGCTATTGACTCCAGCTACTTGGAAGGTGTAGTTAGTGAAAGGAGTGAGTCCACTGGCAGTGAATCTCCTTTCATTCACCATCAGCACACCAGGAATTACGCTTCCTCCCAATGATGAGAATTCCACAGTGTAATTAGTGATCATCCCATTACGTTCAATGCACTCAATCTCATTCCAGGACACACTGACACTTCTAGTTGTCACAGAAAATACTATATTCTGTGGAGATCCAGTGGGGACTACAAAAAGGAAAATTATCACTGAAGAATAATAACAAGTAAATTAGATACAACCTATCAACAATAGTTATAGCTAGCTAATAACATTTACACTAGCAGTTCTGCTGAGTCACATGAGCACCAATGAAAAAAATTTATCTAATCAAATCTGACCTGTTGAAATTGAAGTGAATTCATGAGGAGTTGATGTCCTAGGTGTACCAAATGCTCTGGCAGTGACTGTGACAGTGTAGATACTGAATTCCTGGAGGTTAGTGAAACTTATTGAGGTAGTGGTGGTGGTCATTTGTCTGCTGTCTGTAATTGTTGGACACAATTGTCGGTTGTTGCCAGTCAGTCGCTGCAGGGAAGTGGTGTAGTCATCTGCTGCTAGACTACCCTCAGGCTGGGACCAGGTAATGGTGACTGATGTGGCAGTTATTGATGATGATGTGATAGTTGGTGCTAGGAAGTCTGTATAATAATGTACCACAATGAAAAGTACTGAATATGCAGGAGTATAAAGTACCTTTCACAGTGACCTCCGCTGGTCCCACTATCTCACTAGGATAGTGCTGGGAATTTGTCCTCATACGAATACTGTGCACACCTGGTATCAATAATATGGTGCGTGAAGTTGCAGGGGAAGAAAGATCAATACCAGCACTGAAATCTGTTGAGTCAATTGTTATCCGGTACCCCATACTAGGTGGAGGGGATGGTGCAGTCCAGGAGACTAATGCACTGTTGATCCCATTCTGTCTGACAATAAGGTTAGTAAGAGTACTACCTGCGTTGTTGATGATATAAATAAATTTCATGAGGAGAAATAATAATTACAATTGAATCCTATCTCCCTCAGAGTAGGTTGTAGTATAACAATAATACTCTACCAAGATAAGTGTATAGCAATTATGTCTCTTCGTAGATGGTGAACAAAAATTAGAGGTGTTGAATGACAATCCACAATATGTGCGTATATAGATTTTTTGTCATACATTCATTTTGACCTTTGACCCCACGAATTACACATGCTTTGACAAATTATGCATGTCCACAACAATCAGAATGGACATAGATAGAGCTTGATTGCTTCCATGGTGTTTTGCTTATCTGTAAGTGAATTGTAGTTATCAGAGACTAGTACTCTCTAAGTAGGGATGGCACAGATGGAATTGCACTAAAATGCTTATTTCAGAAAATAATTAATGGTTTATACCACAAAACTCAAAATTGACTGCACTATAATCCTTTACCTTTAACTTGACATGTTCGAGAATAGCACGTCATTTTCAAACCTGCAAGCTTTCAACCTGCAACATGGCAGACATTCTTACAGTGCACAAAAATATCCCCCACCCCGTCCACGTGATTCTTGGACCTTGACCTCGCATCTAGTGACCATTCGGAATGGCCCTGCCATTCAGAATAGCCCCACTTAGCCTTACCTGAAATACTTGATGTTGTGCCTAGAGGTTTACGCTCTGAGCATCAAGATCAACCATAGATAAAGGATCAACAGAGAAAGCTCAAATGTTTTCAAAACTCCTCGAGCTTATGAGCTCTATTTCTACTGATTATAACATTGAGCTCAAAAGTCAGAACAATATTCGGAATTACCCTCCATTCGGAATAGCCCCATTTTGCCTTACATGCAGTAAAAGCCTTACAAAATTATAACTGTATAGATAAGCTCCATCAGCATTTGTCCTTCCAGATATTGACTTTGGCTCATACAATATAATGAAACCTCCTGTGAACTACATAGCTACAATACATATTTTATTTGGATAGGAGGATCACAGTATCCAGTTGCCTATGATAATAAGTATCTCTCACTCTATTATTATTCTAGATACATGCACCATAATTTTGTCTCTACATCAAAAAAGGTGATGAACAAGTAAAGGAAAAAAATATTTATTCTAAATAAAAATAGGCAAGTAGGGTGGCTGTGTGTAAAATCTTAAAAAGTTCATGAACAAGAGAGCCTACCCCTCCTAATTTCAACAAGTGAGCACAAAAAATTTCTTCTAAATAAAAAGTGAATTAGCCTAGCCCTCCTAATTCAATAGCTAACCACACCTATATCCTGACTTCTACGTGGCCCCGCCCCTTCCAATAAAATGGCGAAGAAAGATTAGCTAGTGTTCTGAGTGCTGCCGATATCACTGAATTGTGAAATCGAACTGTAGTCAAAACTAATAGCAAAAGATCAGTCTCTAGGTGCCGCTCTAACGGATGGCCCGAACAGAATTTTGATAACTATAGCCAGTAAGTCAGGGCGTCGATCTTATTTAATAATCAGAACAAAAGTCAATTTTAGACATCGTTTTTTTCTTATGTTAGCGAATGAATTTTAGATATACAGTCCTATGACCTTTGACCTGCCATCCCTACTTAGAGAGTGCTAGCGCACTCTCTGATAACCACACCCATATTACCCAACTACTCTATCCCTACTTCACTCCAATGAGAGGAGCACCTTTCTATCCAGTGAAGAGTAGTTGGGTAATATGGGTGTGGTTATTGAAATTAGGAGGGGTAGGCTGAACTTTTTGAACTCTACACCCTACTTGCCTATTTTTATTTAGAATAACATTATACAACCTCCTATGTATGCAGCTGCCTGGTGGAACCACCACTTAAATGCTGACAGTTATGTCTTAGAGATACCCTCCTTTTTCAAACCATATATACCCTATTTTCCTAAAGACAATTTTGGCATGAATCACCTCCCATAGGTAGCTACTTGTTCACTGCTTCATGCTTTGCTCATCAATTGAGTATATATGTTACACAAACAATACAGTATTCTCAAAGCAGTAGGTGACTTGTGCTTACATAATTGGTCTGGAATCAGTATTACCTTCTATATTGATATTGGAGGTGAGAGTGTTGGATGTGGCTCTATTGGAGACAGAGTACTGGTACACTCCAGGTAGAATCCCAGTCACAGTCAGTGTGCTCCGATAGCGACTATTATCATATGCACTCTGGTCAGTCACACCATTTACTCCAATGGAAATGCTGAATGAGTCATTATTAGTGATGGGTGCACCATTTCTTGTCCAAGTGTAAGTTTCAGGAGGACCTCCTTCAGTATCACCAGCCATAATGAAGTATGGAAGGGTAGCCATAAATGAAGATGATGTAATACTTACTACAAGTCTTGTAATAACACCACATCCTGGAGAAAACAAATCATTTCAGAGTAATTATGTAGATTATACCCAACTAAATATCTGGTAGGTAGCTATACAAATCATCATTATGCTAACTATAGTCACCTTCCATTATGAAAATAAACTAGGGTATGTTCGTGTAACATATTCAATCGGTGAGCGAAGCAGTTGGTGAAAGTCATTTGTACTTTGACTTACTAAGATATTGCAGCTGCATACATAGGAGGCTGTATAATGCTTACCACAAGCACTTTCTGCCTACAATCCACTTAGCGTCTCTATGACAAAATGCTGTAGAAAGCAATAAGCTCTAGCTGTTTGTTCTAAGTGCTATGGGCACGTTTCATTTGTGGGGTCAAAGGTCAAATGAACTGTGTGCATGCGTATTATTAAATATACCCGCTAGCTATTGACATCTCGAGCTCCAGTTGACATGACCAGAGAGAGGCTCACTTCGTTCGCCAATAAATACATGAAAATATTAATTACTATGATAGTGTAAAGGCTGATTACAAGTAAGCTGTAAAAAAATTAATTGTAAACACGAATTTCCCACTTTACCTAACCTAAACTGCAATACAGGATAATTATTATGACAAGAATAATTTTAGTCTAGTGGACCACACAGGGAAGGGAAAGGTCGTACATTGCACCAACATAATCATTTAAAACCTCCCAGTTGTTGAGGTCATGGAACATCAAATTTGATGATGCAAGCTAATCTTGTTAGTTCACAAATTAACTCTATCACCTCTAGCATAAAATCCCACAGGAACTGCTGTTGAAGTATCACCATTCCTTCGACAAGTAAACAATCCATTATGAAAACTTGAACCTGGAATATTCACAATTCTCCCATCCTTGACAATTTGGGCCATGAGGTTTCCATCAGGTATTATCTGGTAGATGAACCTTTCATCTCTATTAGTATCAAAGGGTGGGTTTATTAAACCATTTCCTGGCCACCAAGAAATAGGGCCAACTGTAGAGCTGCAGAGTAGACCACCAGGACCATTAGGATTACTGAGTGTTGGTGGAGGTGAATACATAACAGCTTTAACCTCATCATGATATATCAGTGTTGGCTTGTTTGTGATGTCATTTCCATTCCAAGTAACAGTCACTGCAAATAGAGAGAATATTTGCTATGATTACTGTATCTGTAATCATGTAGTTAGCTATTAGTAACTAATGTGACGTCATGTTGTATCATGAGACTTGAGTTGTACCATATGCTGTGTGTGTTTTTTCTATTATGAGAGGGGCATGGCTCCACGAGACTATTCATCATCAGATTCATCTTCTTATCAGGCTGTAACTTCATGATACTCTCACATACGACAATCAAATTCTTATACAGTTATAACCACATATTGTTCTTTTACCATCGTTTAAAACACAGAGATCATTATATATTATCTCAGTGAGTAGAATATTGATAAATCAGTTAAGTATAAGTTTGAAGTTAGTTTATTAAGTTTTTCTTACAGTCTTGTAAAATCAGCAGAGTGTTTAGGGCAACAGAGTAACCAAAGCACTCTAGACTGGCTTCAGAGTGTGCAAAATATGATCTTGAAACTCTCGAAGCATCAGTGTCCCAAGTTACAAGGGTGTAGATAAGTTTTTTCAACTGGGGGGGCTAAATATGCATGCATGAATGTATATTATGTGTGAAATGCAGCACTGCATTATCTAGAGGGGTCCAGTGGCATGCTCCCCCGGGAAAATTTTGAATCTCAGGTGTTCTGAGATTGCTTCTTGTGTGATATGAGGTGATTATATCACTATTAATTTACTATATAACAGTACATACCAGGGACTGATCCAGGTAGGGGCCTAAGGGACCTGGGCCCCCCCCCCCCCCCCCCCCCCCCCCTTTTCCATTACCATTAGCCACAGTATACTCACTGCATGGCTCAATGTAGCTGTAGATATAATATTGTGGTTTAAATGAAAGGTAAATTAAAGACATACTTTGAGCCAGAGAAAGACTACATGTAGCTAGACAAGAACAGAAGTATGAGCCAAAAATTTTCCATGTGCACAGGGCCGGAGCTAGCTATTTTATTGTGGTATGGCTTGTGACCACATACTGTGCAAAAGTGCATCATCTTGGCCCAGAAAAAAAATTAGATTTTAAGGTGTCTCAGATTCAGTCTGGTGCAATATGGAGCATCAAATTTGTCAAAAATGATCTTAGTCTACCTTCTCTACTACCAACAAGTTAATTTGCAACTGAACTTGGATAAACTATCGGTTTCATCTGTGTGAATGTGCAGCACCATTAGGTTATTCAAAGCATCTCAGGTAAGGACATTTGAGAATGCTAGTCTCTGAGTGATACAACTATGAGCTTTTAAAAAGGGGTGAACAATAAATAGTGCCAAATCACATTGTGCACCCATGGTTCACCATGCTTTCTTAAATCAGCTAGGCTATAGAATTACAACTTCATTGTGGGTGGATGAATACCACATAACTTGCAATTTCAATCATTACTAGAGTAATGAAGTGTGAAATTGAAATTGCTGCAAGTTATGTGGTATTCATCCACCCACTAATTAGAGTAATGGAGTATGAAATTGCTGCAAGTTATGTGGTATTCATCCACCCACTAATTAATTGATGAAATACATTGGAACGGGATGTGGTGTGATCACAAATAATTTACACAATCTCACAGGTGAACACTTGCTAGCAAAACTTGTCTATGGCCCTAAAGGACTGTTGAACATCAGACCCAGTGATATGCATCAGGTTTTTACAATGGGTTGCTCATTTGAGAGGGACCCATTTCATCCCTAGAGTCTCCACTACAGTTTTCTGGGTTTTGAAATAATTAATGATGCTTATGTTCATGCACTGAAATCCAACATCTTGATTGAGATACTTCAAAGTTAACCATACATAATCAGGAGCTGATCCAGGGGCCATGGTGCAAGCACACGGCCCCCTCTTTCCAAAAACTCTGGATCAGCCCCTGCACTACATGTACACAAGAACAAAACTGACCATTCCTTTACAGTTGCAAAATGAGTTCATCATATATAATACTAAATAATAAGATATATGATTCAAAAATTCTGGGGGGGCTTTAGCCCCCCAAGCCCCCCCCCCCCCTTACCTACACCCTTGAGTTACCCTGTGTCCCAAACCTTACAGTGTGTGTGCAAAGTATAGTGAGGGGAAAAGGAGTCTGGCTAGCTAGCGAGACTAGAAACTCACATGGTTGACTTTGTACACCATCAGGAACGAGGAAGATCACTATTGCAAGAACAGAGATCATCTCTATCGTATAATTTATATAGCTACCCCTAATACCGTAGTCACTGTAATTCAAGCGCCACTATAATTTATTAGCGCCAGCTAGCAACTAATCAAAGCGCCACACCTCTTCCTGTATTATTTTTAGGCGGCGCTTAACGCGTGAAATCCCCTCACAACACTGCTGAATGACAGCTGAAAGTGATTGGCACTGCTAGCAGCCATCTCCACGTTTTTGCAGTCCAGATAAGCTAAGCGCCACTGTAATTTAAGCGCCACGCCCAGAGGAAGTGCATTTTTTAAGCCATAAGCTAAGCGCCACGCCTACATGGAATTATTTTTTTCTGGCGCTTGAATTACAGTGACTCGACTACGGCTACTTATAATTACCGGTACACCCCCCCCCCCCCCCCCCCCCCCCCGGCCCCCAATATTGCAATGCAGCTCGTACGATCGTTTAGTCTGACGTAGCCGACCCTTTACCATATAAAGTGGCGTCTGACTTCTTTGCTGCCACACTGTGCGTTAGTATAATTATGCCAGCTTATAGCTGAGTCTGTAGACATGAATCTAGCTAGGCTGAGGAAAGTACTCTTTCCGGGGGGGGGGGGGGGGGGGGGGGGGGTAGTCTGGCGTAGCGGCGACCCTTACCAACCCAAGGTAAGTACATGGCACATGGAAGTGTAGCTACGTACATTAGTAATTTATCTACCACTAGAAGTGCATATCATCCTGAATGACATTTGTTATCTTGCACAAAAAATGGTAAGGCCATAGAATCTACTAGATGAAGGTAGCTATATGTTTGCTGCTTGTAAGAATAAATTTGCTACTAGTTGGAAATTTTTACCCTCCCCTCCATTCCACTTCCCTCCCTCCAGTCCAGTGGTCCAGTCAGACACCCAGATACAGGTGGTGTCACTGGTGTATGGTAGCTTTGAACCTGTAGCTATGTACTTCCTAGGATAGTTTTGTATGGGGAGGGAGGGAAGTGGAATGGAGGGGAGGGTAGAGTTTGACTAAATTTGGATAGCTTTTACAAGCAGCAAACATACCTTCATCTAGTAGCTATAGATTGTATGGCCTTACCATTTTTTGTGCAAGACAACAAGTGTCATTCAGAGGTATGAAAGATGATATGCACTTCTAGTGGTAGACAAATTACTAGTGTAGCTACCAGTAATTACTGCAATTACTAATATTACATCTTCCCTCAACAGTTCGCATGCCTAATTGCAGTAGTTTATAATTGCACTCCTACATCTGAGACTAACCTAGTAACCACATTCTGAAGATGGTAGGCAAGCTTGATTGATTTCTACAGCGTTTTTTTTTTCAGGGTGAATTGTAGACACTAGGCTTATCTAAGTGGATTGTTCACCAGGTAGGCCACGCTAGGTTTAAGTGGAAACAGGCAGCTGCCCATACAAGTAATCTACCATAATTATGATTAATAGGCAATCATAGGCTTTTTTGGGTATAATTGCATTCCAAACTGTCTAAAATTGCACTCAGCTTCGCCTCGTGCAACTACCTAACCAGTTTCTCATGCAATTATACCCAAATTGCACTCAAAAGCATGTGTCACTGATTACCTATACTTAGCTAGTCATAACTAGTTTCCCACAGTTTAGACTAGTCTGGTGTCGCAAGAAAAGCTGGACTGGCAACACCAGACTAAGTGTAGACGTCTATCTTTTATATGAAATTCTTTCGGGTCTGTAACATGTACAAGACTAGCACTTAGTGTAGCTACCATTAATTACTGCTCTACGGGTGTTTGTATTCACTGGACCGGACTACTGGACTGGACTACTGGACTGGACTACTGGACTGACCTTTGAAACTTTTTTGCACATATCAGAACATAAAATTCAATATAAAAATAACACAATGCAACCTGCACTGCACACTTTCAAGCATTTAAAATCCACAATAGAATGAAAGGATGTCAACATTAATTATGGTGGCTTTTTAGGGCCACTTCCTTCTATTTCATTTCCACGTACTTCCATTCCATTTCCATCCTACTTCCATCCCACTTCCATCCCACTTCCATCTCACTTCCATCCTACTGAGCATGTGCAAAAGCATCTCAGGCATGCTACTCTATTTATAGCACACCAACACGTGGAGTGACTAGAGAGAGATCAGAATGTCGACGCGATGCAGTTCTTGCTGACACTGTAGATGTACCATTACTTCAAATGCTTCGAGGAGTGAAGGTAAAGTGGTGGACAATGAACTGAATGCGTACAAGTGAGTTATAATAATTGGTGTTACTGCATAAATTATTTGCTTGCTAGAACTCTTCACCATCCCAACATTTTAACATTCATTATACAAGAAAAATCACGAATTACTATATTGACAAACTATGTTGTTGGAAAGAATTTATTTGAGTTACTTCATGACCCTGAAAAAAAGGTACAAACTATACCACCTAGAATAATAATGCTCGTTGAAAATTTTTTTGGTGTATAGGTCAAACTGCCTTATGCACGAAAGGTCCACATTTCAATTCAGATAGCCCAGGCATTAGTTTATATGCATGGCCATTCCCCTCCAATGGTACACTTTGACCTGAAGCCTGAGAATGTTATGGTAAGTATATAGTCTAGTTAGCTAGAGCATATGAATAGGCCTGGTCAGTAGTCTCTCTCTCTCTCTCATAGATTGAAGAACAAAGTTTTCATGTATTTATAGCTGATTTTGGGCTAGGGAAGATGTTGACGAATTGCGGTACTGCTAGCCGCACCACTATGAGGGCTGGAACTCCATCATTTCAACCTCCGGAACAGCTGAGAGGGGAGATGGTGGGGGTGGGCTCTGATATTTATGCCCTTGCCTGCATTGTTCTTGAGCCTCCCACACTATTATAGAGTTGCTGGGGGGTCATTTCCTTCCACTTCCCACGTAGGAGATGAAATAAAGTCCATAATAGATCAGTGCTTCACAAGTGTGGAGTTGCGAATACCAGCAACACATTTTTTAAAGGCACTGTGCAACTTGCTTTAGCTAAGCTTCATCATCAGACTGCTCAATTCACATGTCATCAAACTATGTCCTTCATCCTTGTTTACTTATACTTTCTGTCTGTCATCAACTATACATCCTCATTCAAAGACCATTTCATTTAATGTTTCTTGGGTGTGTGATTCAATGTCAAGTGTTAGTCTGGGTAATCAGATTAATGAGGTCAATGTACAGTGATAATGCTTCCATTCCATTGGAAGGTACTTGAAGATTCTCCTCTTCCATTAAAATTTCAGCTAGAGTGACAAACTCAGGGATATTGGATGCTGGCTTGTCAGAAGCATATTGCCAACATACATTTAGGTTAGCATCATTGCAAGCACAAGAATAGTCCTGGAGTCCTATTTGGAGTAGGTGTAAGGTGGCAAAGTTGAATTAAAAAAAAAAAAAATACCTCTGTGCTGGGGTAAATGATATAAATAGTCTGGAATTCCATTTGGATGGATTTTGTTAGAGCGAATTCGATGCCTGTTCCATTCATTCTTCATTCTATCTAAACCAGCTTGTAGAACTCCCATAAACGAAAACTTCAAACACTCCCTTAATGAAATGTATAACAAAAATAATAGCTAGCCATAATCGATAAATACCTGTGAATGATATTGGCATCTTGGTAGTAACCCTTATCCAGTAGAGTCTATTTAGAGATAATATTAACCTCCCAGTACCAAAACAGTAAAGTTGCTATAATACAGCTATATACCTTGAACAAGTCTATCCAAAACCCATTGAACCACTGATACAAGCTTCCCCAAAAACGCTCGATTCTCTGCAAATGTTAATTATACAGCATGTAACAACCGGGACTGCCTGCATGTATATACTTGCCTGATTATTAACCGATCTACCGTAATGAAAAGTATTCTCTGGTAAGTTCTCTCTTCCATTAGTTCCTTGATAGCGCAAGAAAGGTTGCAAAAATGAAATTTTAGCATTCTCTGTGCCTTTGTCAGCTCGTACAATCTTCGGACACCCTATCAAAATATAATATGGATTAATAAAATGATCAAGTACTATAACCTTGACCACCATAGTTTTGAACTGCCCGCAAGTAATATCCTGCAATGATCTTAGAATCCTTATTTGTAGGAGAGACTTCTAACCATAACACTTTTCTTGAATAACTACAGTAATAATCAGTAGTCCACAATTAGAAAGAGTTATACTATTTTACCCATCAATTGCTCCGTGGATAGCAAAACCATACCGCGATAATTTATCATTGCCATCTATATGCCAGCAATGATTAGGGCCCTAGGTGAAGAGGATAAATTGAAAAATATCCCATTCTCTATAATCCATAAACACCTTAGATGAATACACCCTCCTGTTCAGTCTTCTCTTTCTCCGAACAGCCACCCCTACTGGATCCAATAATCCAAGCAGTAGCCGAACCTCCTCTCTAGAAAATCACACGTGAAAGTACCCAAGATTATTTGATGTGACTGATATGCTACCCAGCCATTTTGCCAGTGTGTGCTTTTACACAAACCTGGATATTTTAAGCCCACGTTGTTGTAACCTGAAGTGCATAGCTCGATATCCCAGGAGTGATCCAGACTCATAGAGCTCAGCCTAAATCGAAGAAAAATTAATTGGCTGGTTTTCCACCTGTAACTATAATTTATACCTGTATAAAGTCTTCAGCAAGTACGATATTGGTGGATATACCTCTTCTTTTCAAACCCATTTTTCGTAATAGCCTTTTCAAAGTTCTGAGAGATAAAGTCATACCATGTAAGCCCTTTAAAAATCTTAAGATGACACTATAAGAAAATCCTGCCTCAAAATACATTCTCACGAGCTGCAGCTGAGAGTCCATTTTAGTACCTGGTGTGCATTAATTATAATGCGTGCACCATTTGCGCATGCTTAGTAGGATGGAAGTGAGATGGAAGTAGGATGGAAGTGGGATGGAAGTGAGATGGAAGTAGGATGGAAATGGAATGGAAGTACATGGAAATGAAATAGAAGGAAGTGGCCCTAAAAAGCCACCATAATTAATAGAATAGCAGTTACAAGTCGAAAAAATCCATAAATCCTTGTGCTCTTTGAGAATTTTATCTTACAAATCTTCAATCACAAGATCCCAAGGGGTTACGAAGCCAAATGCACAGTGATAGTAATGCTCTGGGGTACCTCTGATCCATGGGGTGTGAACTATTTCCATTCTTGGTGCTTAATGCACAAGTCATTGGGAGGTGCTGGTGATTTAGAATATCTGTTATTGCATCCGATACAAACTCCTTAAATACATATGGATTAGTAGGACCTGGCGATGAAAAAGTGCTTGGATACTGCATCTGGTAGCTTGGGTAAGCAGAATGTGGAGAAAAGTATCCAGAGGGTGACACTCTTCATTGGAAAAAAATCGATCGTGGGTGTGGTGGGCTCTGCACTGCTGCCATATAGTATTGCTCTGATTTTCAACATTCATAGCTAGGCACTCGGAATTCAGACACCCTAGTTTGCGTGCCCTTCAAATTTTCTGCGCAGCACACTAGCAGATAATTTTGTATAGCTATAGTCAAGTCTCGAGTATAAAATGTCCAGACAAGTGTCACATTCGAGCCTTGTTCTGCAATAACAGCAATTTTCTAGTGAGTCCAGTAGTCCAGTCCAGTAGTCCAGTGCACCGATTGTATACACCCCAAAATTTGCAGGCACAGCAGGAATGATGCATCTTAGCACTATCAATTCATGGAGATATGGGGTGTCTGAATTCACTGGACTGGACTACTGGACTGACCTTTCACCTTAAATTTGACCACAAAATTATTCTTTGTGACATCATAGCCACTTAAAATACTGGAAGTTAACCAAGTTACACTAGTAATTTTGTGTAACACTAGAAGTGGTAGTCTTGTACCTGGTACATGCAAGATTATAGAAGTGCGTATCGAAGATAAATGTCTACACTAAGGGGTTACTAACTAGCAGTAGCTAATTACTTCAGCTACACTAGTTTACCACTAAAAGTCTGGATGACACTTGTTTCTTGCACAAAAATGGCTAGAATCTACTAGATGAAGGTTTAGCATAAAATAAAGGAAATTTTTAGTCACTCCCCTCCATTCCACTTCCCTCCCTCCCCAGTAGTCCAGTCACCAGTGGCTGATGTATAGGGGAACTTCACAACTTCAAATGAATGATTTTACTAAGTTGTGCATGCTCAAAGTCAATATTTAGACAACATGCATTGGTCCATAGAATCTACTAGATCAAGATATGTTTGCGAGCTAGCCAAATTTGCTAGCGTAAGCCGCCAATTATCGACCATACTTTGCCCCTCGCACCATATCTCCCTCACCGATGGTCGTCAAGGTCTCAAACAACAAGCATAGGAAAGATAATTTCATCCTCTAAACGTCATATCACAATTGGATAGAAATTTTGCTATGCTGAATCTACTAAGTGAACTAAAAAATCATTAATTTTATCGACCACCCGTTGAAAATCATAATATCAATCATCGTCCGTTCCATTCTTTCTTTCAGTTTTGCTCCACTACATGTTAAGGCCCTTAAAAAGATGCTTTAATACTACTTTATGCTATAAAATACATCATCATAACACAAATTTTATAAAAAATGAACGAAGCATTTCTACCATAAACTGCTTCACAATTTAACGGTGGAATGGAACTGCTGCAGAAGCTCTCCTTTTCGTTGGATTCTGGTGATACTTTTCGGATACAGTCTTCATTGGTCTGAGTTTCATATTCCTACAGAATCCAGTCATAATCTAGTCCTCACTAAACAAGCACCAAATTCGACTTTAAGTCGATAGCTTTCGTACCTTTTAAGCGATCTTCCGGAGCCATGGCGATAAGTAACGTGAGCTAGTAACTTACTTTCATACTGCAGTTGATAAATACTTGCTGTTGAAGTCCTGTTTTTTCTCTAGAGCTTGTAAGTTTTCCCATACATTTTTCAATGCAGCCATTTTCTTAAACTCCGTTTACGTTTGTTTACTACCATAGACTTTCCGTGTACTAAGTAGTCGATAATTGGTGCTGCCACGGTCGATAATAGGTGCTGGTCGATAATTGGCGGCTTACGCTACTAGTTGGACGGGGTCAGGACTCCCTAGGGACAAAACTCCCTTCATCCATGGCAATAGGATAGGCTACATTATCAGAATTGGTCCCTTTCGAATATGTTAAATCTACCCCTCATGATCTGGGTGTCTGACTGGGCCTTACTATTTTTTGTGCAAGACAAAAAGTGTCACTCAGAGGTATGAAAGATGATATGCACAGTGTAGCTACCAGTAATTACTACAATTACTAATTACTAGATAGAGATTAGCTAGTAGTAATTAGTTTCCCATAGTCAGTGCTTTGATGTAAACTTCTATAGTCTCACATGTACCAGGGTCTGACTTCTAGTGCGGGTTAAAAAGTGTAGCTACCAGTAATAATTACTGCCCAGTAATTTTAAGTGGCAATAATGTACCAAGTTTAAGGTGAAAGGTCAGTCCAGTAGTCCATTCCAGTAATCCAGTCCAGTAGTCCAGTCCAGTGAATTCAGACACCCTGGAGAGATGTATTAGCCTTAACTCACACTAAAACAGCTGCCATTCTTTATGGTAATTTATGCCGAGTTTGCTGGCGATTCGACTATACCTGTTCTGTAGCTAATATTAGCTCAAAAAAAAATTCTTTGATGTCACCCACACATTGTAGTACAAAAAAGATTGTGACACTGAGCCATCCAGGATAAAGGCCCGTAGGGGGGGGGCTACACAGCTATCCTATTTGCCTAAAAATGCCACTTGCTTGATGGTTGGTTCTATAGGATAGCTATTACTCTAGCCTTGCATTTTGTATATCTTCATAGGTATAGGAATGGGGGCAGGGCATTGCCCACTTTTGATACACCTCTGGAAAGTACCCCCAGATTATGCAGTTGATCATAGTAGGCTAGCATTAATAAACAACCTACCCCACCCACAGCTACAGATGAAGCGATAATCCTCGATGTGAATCCCTATATGGCTACTAATTTTTCCACCCCTTCCCCCCTTCACCAGTGTTGTACCGGAAATCCATTTTTATCAAAAGTTTTGAAACCCCCTTTTTGAAAGCCTGCGCGTATGGGCCTGAAAAGGACATGGTGTGGCTCAGGTCTTCCATCTACAAAGATGACAATGAAGGCATGCCTGAGCTTATTCAAAAGTATGAGCAGGAGTGTCAGTTGATGTCTATCCTCCGTCACCCAACATCACCCAGTTTCTTGGCCTCAGTTGCATCTACTGGTGATGGAGCGACTGGAAGCAAGCCTGGAGGACCTCCCTCTCTCCTATGTGGACAGTGGACTGGTATACTTCCACAAGAGGACACCTCACAGAGACTGTACATGTCCTCCTCACCTCCTCTCTGGTTGCCAAGATCTGATATCAGTACAACAGTAGGTAACTCCTGCACCACTGATACAAGACCAGGCCAGATAGCTAAGATGCTCTAGACTAAGGCAGGTAGCATAATGTGCATAGATTTATTGTAGCTATGCCTTACTGTACATAGGAGTTAAGAGCTCTTCAACTGAGGGAGGAACTTGAAGATAAATAATGGGTGCATGGGTTGCACCCCTAGGCCCTATCCTAAACCCACAGCACGTTATATAGCTGTAAATATTATGTAGCCATAACTTGGAGGTTATTCAAAAAGAAGTCACAAATGTTTACACTGCACCGCCAATCCCAATGGGATGGAATGTCATGAAGACAGCTAGGTGACATGTGGTGGGTGTATAATTCAGTCTAATCGCCAGTGCACGTAATTAATTACCACGTATTAGCGATGACGTCATAAATTGTAGTCGAAACTGTGCGGGTGTTTTGTATGGACTGTAACTGCCTCTTAGAAGCCGAAGAAGCAATATGGAGAGCACTTTCGGCTAAAGATAAAACCTAGGTAAGTATTACTGCACAGTAAACATTGTTGCAAGCTATAAACAGGCAGAAAATTCAGCTATATGTTGCCTCTGTTGCTTGGCTAGGTTCATCACGTCATAGTGTTTCTTGCTAGAATTTTCGTTCCTAGCAGTGGACACTTCAGATTCTAGCTGGATCCTGTGCTGTAATGCTTGTATAATAATTATACAGTAGCAATTTTGTGAATGTAAGTATTGTAAAATGCAAATGTCACACCCATTCATCCTGTCTTTCATTTAGTTCATGTTCTTCATCACTCTCTATATTATCTCCTATCAATTCTTCATTGCTGTTTCTGAAGTCCATCAATGTTTACAGCTCCATCACTGCTTCAGGATGATTGAGACTGTTGTCATGGTAGCTATTTAAACAGTTGACACACTTGCATCCTGGTCCACATTTGTATGCTTGTCAATTTTTAGCCACACCCATTGAAAATAAAATCCAACCTCTCCTGAACTCTTGCCATGTTTTCAGGAACGTCTAAGACACTTTGGACTTTTCCATCCAACCATTTCCAGCTATACAGGTAAATGTATGTGTGTCAATGAGCTAGAAATCAAATCTTAATTACATTTCTCAAACAGCTAACTTACCAATGTCGTTGGAAGTTGCATGATGCCACATCTCTAATATCACAGGGAGCGATTCCAGTGGAGCTTTAGAGCTTCGGTAGAGGGCATGGTCATGTCTGCTCGCTCCCACACTGTTCTCCTGATGATAGTACAAGTCATGGAGAGACTCTGATTTCATTGAATAAAAGAGGGTGACTGGTGAAGATTGCTGAAATCATGATGAATGTACTCTAAAATATCCACAGCCAACAAGTCGGAGGGAAGGGGAGGCAGGATCTGCTGTCACTTGTCCTAGTGAACCACACAGTGTTTCATTATTGATGAAGGAGAAAAATGATAGAATGTAGAGAGAAAACTGGTATTCCCGATCCCATGAAAAAGGAGTACAAACATAACCTGTTGTTGTCAGTATGAAGTGGTGGGGCTGTATAATGCTTACCACAAGTATTAGAAAGCCAAGCACCTACAATCCACTTAGATAAGTCTACAAATAGTAGCTGTTTGTTGCTAAGTGATGTCGTGGGCATGCTTTATTTGTGGGGTCAAAGGTCAAACAAAATGTATATGCAATATGTTACGTATGTATCAAAATCTCAATTTGCATGAATAGGGGGAGCTCGCTTCACTTGCCAATTAAATTGGAGTGCAGTAAATTACATAGGTACATAGCTAGCCCATAATGCCTTGCCTATAATTATGCCTATCAATAAGTATCAAGTAGAGTAATAATTAGCTCATTGTTTATATTTCCTTTTCATTTTTTCTCTCGATAGAATGGTCAAGTCTATCTAGAGGTACCTCTCATATTATAGCTGTGTCATCAGCAACAATAATAATTATGTATAGTTCATTTCCAGATTTTCACTGTAACTATATTAACTAATTGTCAATAATCTTAAATTATGAATTCCCTCTTTCCTCTTTGTTGTAGGTAGTTTAGTGCAATTAATCGCGAGCGAAGTGAGCCACTCTCTATGGTGTACAAACTGGATAATGGTGATATATTATGTATATATATAACATCAAGCCCCGAGGGTAAAATACTGCGCATTTGCAAAACAGTAACTTTTAGCTAACGATGGAAAGTGAAGTGAATGAACACTGCTCCAAGCAGCAAAGAAGAGCAAGGTTAGACCAAAGGAATGTGAAGGATAGAGCAAGAAGAAGAGGATAGAGCCAGAAGAAGCTCTGAATCAGCGGAACAGAGACGGTCAAGGCTTGAAAGGGATAGGGCTTATAGACTCTATGAGAAGAGGGTATGCAACTCCAAAATATCATAATGCAACATTTAAAGTTGTTGCTTCGTGCTGATCGAGCAGCTCAGCTATAGACTTCAGTCTCACTAAATTGCATACCAGGCTTTGCAACACTATACATGCAACAAGAATAATGTTCTCCAGCTACATATAGTCTCTAGTCACCATTTAAGAGTATATCAAAACGTAGCTGCATACATATGATATATAAAGAGATAGCTAGATAGCACCTCCTGCAAAAAGTGGCAAAACATTATAGATTCAGCAGTAATGACCTCCTGCAAAAAAATTGAATTTCCATTTAAAAAATTAAGTAGAAAAACATTTATCTGTTTTTTTCTTTAGTTATGATAATTAGCTATTGTGCTTTAGCTAAACTACCGATACTGGTATGGCAGTTTGTAAGGATTGAATCCCAGGTAGCCACAGTGTTATTTTTATTTCCTGGAAGCCATGATTTAATCCATGAAAAAGTTAACTCTAACTGAGAATCATAGCTAGAATGTCACAGGAATGAGTCAATGATGAGAAAGAAGTCAGTGTGGAATATGGGGAGTTATTACACGGCTGGTCAAATGTATTAGTGGGCATGGCCTGTAAAAATCATTAAATTTTTTGTGTACTAGCTATAGAAGCCGAGAGGGGCACTATAATTATATGATTGATCTGAGTGATAAAATTGATGACTTAATTGTTACTGTTGTTGGTTTGGATGATAAAATTATAGATAGCTATACCTTCAAGTGATATCAGTACTCCCTGGGAAAGCCTTTTGAAGGAAATTCAGTAAACATTTGTTGGTCGTCAGCATTGTAGCTACGTAGCTAGGAATAACTTTCTGTTTAATTGGGGGGTTCATGTGAAACATGAAAGCCAAGGAGCGTGTGTAAATAGCCATTTAAATTTTGGATTCCAGTATTCCATTCCAGTATATATTCAACTCCATTCCACCATTCCCAATCCACTGAATCTAGACACCCGAGCTCTCTGTATCAACATATCACATGGGTATTAATTAAATCCATGGCTCTCTATCAACATATCACATGGGTATTAATTAAATCCATGGCTCTCTCCCGTGTTGACTTTATCGCGCATTTGCAAATCGTGACAATAAACGGCGCATGTAGACGTTATTTTACGCGAGATTATTGGCGGAATTATACACTTTAGCGTGTATCTCCGAATGCACAAAGGCGAAGCTTGACGTATTATTGCGCTTTAGCAGATCATACGTGTAATTGCGCGCTGAATTCTGCACGGGCTATCAACATATCACATGGGGTATTAATTATGTAAATCCATGGCTCTCTATCAACAGTATCACACACACACACACACACACACACACACACACACACACACACACACACACACACACACACACACACACACACACACACACACACACACACACACACACACACACACACACACACACACACACACACACACACACACACACACACACACACACACACACACACACACACACACACACACAGGCAATCACAGATTTAATATATACCCCATGTGTGTGTCCAACCATGACAATTCATCCCTGAAATGGCAACAACCGTACCAATTTGTAACATGCATACCTACAGGCAGACATGAATGTTCCCAGTGATCATAAGCATGAAAATGTTCTCGACAGCTAGCTGTATAGAAAAAATGGGCTGGGGCCCGGGAAGCACATGTAGAGGCCATGGCTCCCAAGAAAGTATTTCCAAACATAAAATGGATCCCCAAACAGAAAATTATTCCTACTAGCTATTAAATCTGCTGACCACGCAAACAGTTCCTGAGAATGTTTACTGAAGATGCACTGGTACTTGAAGGCAGCCAATTTTATCATCCAAACCATGCACATGCATGCAACAGTAATAAACTTGTGATTGTGGTGGCTGGTGTAATTTAGGCAGTAGCCATTCCAGGATCAGAATTCCATTCCACCAGCCATTCCCAAAAGACACCCCTCATTGGACATTGCCTTATTGTATTTTTGTTAGATAATAATTCTTCATGTTAATTAATTTTTGTTGCCTTTCACACCACTTTGTACAAGGTAATTTAATTTCATGTGATTAATTTTTCCTTGTTGAACATCACCACAAAAAAATAATAAATCAACCTCCCAATTTCATTGGAAACTGATGTCAATAAGTCTTACCACTTAAATTAATTATGTATAACAACAAGCATAGAATGGATAACTGTTAATTTAATTACTCCTTGTCATAAGACTAAAACACCATTACCAAAGGTTTTAGCTAAACATTCTGTAACACAAACTTCACTTTATTCAAGCACAAGTCAATGTCCTCCTGGGAAACTTGATGATGTATCACCGCACGTATCAGATTATCTTCAAATGAAAATAGCTTCACCATAACTGGACCCCACTCTGTACTGTTGAGTCTCTCTTCCATCTGATGACCACTAAGACCAGCAGCACTGCTAATGGAGAAGTGCACAATGTTAGTTTCTATGCTCTCCAGATCAATTTCCAAGCCTAGATTTTGCATTTTAGATAAACCCCTGGCCAGTCGTTTGGCGTTGTCATGATCTTCCTGCAATCTGAGTGACATTTTTTCCAAAGCAATGAGACCAGGAGCAGCCAAAACACCAACTTGTCTCAGACCACCTCCCAATGCTTTGCGTACTCTTCGAGCCTCCTTAATGAATTTAGAGTTTCCAACAATTATGGATCCAACAGGAGCACCCAGCCCTTTTGACAGACATATGCTAACAGAGTCAGCATGTTTCACTAGTTCTGTCACAGGCACACCAAGAGCTGTGGCAGCATTAAAAATTCTAGCTCCATCGACGTGAATTAGGAGATTATGAGCTCTGGCTATTTCAGCCAGACTCTCCATGTACGATGGATGCAAAACTCGACCTCCCATTACGTTATGTGTATTTTCTACACAGACTAGACGAGCGCAAGGATGATGCACGTCATCTGGCATCAATTTTGATTTAAGATCTTCCAAATCCAGGGAGCCATCTTCCATGTTTCTTACTGTTCGAGTATGCACACCTCCAATGCTAGCAACACCTCCTTGTTCATAATGGCTTATGTGAGATTGGTCTCCCAGCAACACTTCTTCGCCCCTCCGTGAGCAGTGCACCATTACACTTATGAGGTTTCCCATAGTACCTGAAACCACAAAGAGAGCACTCTCTTTTCCCAGCATTTGTGCAGCCTTTTCTTCCAGCAGCTTTACAGTAGGGTCATCTTCATGGACATCATCTCCAACTTTGGCATCAAACATGGCAGCTCTCATTTCATTGGTGGGCGTGGTCACTGTGTCGCTTCTAAGATCGACCACTCGCAGCCTTCCTCCTAGCAATTCTTCTTTCTCACCGTTGACTCGTTCCTGTGACATTTTAGCTATGATTCTCAGTAGAGACTTAGGCCAGACTAACTTGATCTTCTGCTTCATGGATTAAATATTAAATTCATGACTTCCAGTTCATGACTTCCAGGAAATAAAAATAACACTGTGGCTAGCCGGGATTCAATTTTTACACACTGCCATACTGGTAATGGTAGTGTGAGGAATAATTATTACAAGTAAAGGAAAAAAACATTTCTTTACTAATAGAAATTCAATTCTTTTGCAGGAGATCGTTAACTACTGCTGAATCTATAACAATTTGTTACTTTTATGATTTGCTTGTGGTTACTAGCTAGTTATCTCTTTATTAAGAACTAGCTGCTATCTGCACTCATAAGTGTGTAGGTCTTGTCCCAAGGTTACTACATAAGGATAGTGAATAGCCACACACTGACAAGACACACTCTGGGAATTGATTAGCACATGATACCCATTTTCCACATTTGCTATGATGTAATGTAACCGATCTATTTTTAGATGTAAGATGGAGCGGAATATGCCGAGAAATCGACATGATACATCCATCTTTTGGCTTGTACTTCCATGACCATGCATGACATTGTATCACTTTAAAGGTGTAAAAACCTTCAAAATAGACTGTACTGTGACATGGAGGATAAGGATCTGAAATCAAACTTCATTCCTATTAGTCATTCTAACATTATTTCTAACAGGGTCTCAAACCTGAATGGGCCTGACAGGCTGTCTGCTTCCATCGTCAATTCAATTATTTAAAAATTTTGTGGCTCTACTTGCTAGCTCTTGGTATTGCTGCCTAAAATATGGCTGAAGAAGTCATCAAGAAACTAGAAGACCAACTCAATTGTGCCATTTATCTTGAGACCTATACTGACCCCAGACAACTCCAATGCTTCCATGTGTACTGCAGGGTCTGCCTTGTGAAATTGGTGGTCAGAGACCAGCAGGGACAACTCTGACTTGCCCTACCTGTCGTCAGGCTACACCCATTCCAGCCAATGGAGTGTCAGGCCTCCAGTCAGCATTTTATATCAACCGCATGTTGGAAATCCGATACGTACCTTCAAGGAAGCTAAAGACCCTCAAGATAAGACAGAGGGTGATACGACACACCCCATTCCTCAAAACAATGGCACTTCTAATTGTTTGGATAATGTTAAGGAAGAATTGAGGCTCGTTTGTGAAACGTGTGGAGTTTTAATATGCTATGAGTGTGCTAGCTATTAGGGGAGGCAAGCATCACAACCATGACTATGAACCAACTCATAAAGCCTTTGAGAACTGCGAGAAAGAACTTACGTGTTTGCTTGAACCAAAACTAGCAGCAGTCAATAAAGCACTGACACAGTTGGATGAGAATTGCAAGGAGATAACTGACCAGCAAGCAGCTATTGAAGCCAACATACATGATTCCTGAAGTCAGGAGACTGAGCTGATTGGTGAGTTGAAAGGCCTTGCAGTTTAGAGAGACCAGATGGAAACCATCCATGCCCAGCTGAGCAGCTGTCTTGAGTTTATGAAGGAAAGAGTGAAGACAGGTCATCAGGGAGATATGTGAAGACAAACTTCGTGAAGCAAGTGAAGGAACTGACCACATCATTTCAACTAAATGTATTGAAGCCTGATACAGAAGCAGACATGATATTCTCAGCTTCGCCAGATGCCACTATGATGTGTCAGAACTATGGACAAGTCTATATACAAGGTTCACCAGATCCATCTAGATGTCATGCCAATGGTAAGGGTTTGGAAGTTGCAATGGTGGGGAAAAAATCTACCGCTGTTGTGTATTTGCTGTCAACCATAAGGGGGGACCATGTACGAAACCTCTCAAATCACTGCAGAGTGAGCTAGTGTCTGAGATAACAGGTGCCACAGCGGTGTGGAGAAAAAAGAACTGAACTTGTATGAGATTAGCTACCAGCCGGAGGCACCAGCTCTGCATCAAAGTTGGCGAACAGCACATTAGAGGAAGTCCATTTTCTGTGGCAGTAAAGTTCTCAGTTGAAAAGCTTGGAGCTCCAATCCTAACTATTGGTAAAGTGGTGAGACCTTTTAGAGTAGCAGTCAACCAGAAAGGAGAGTTGGTGGTCACTGAAATTATTATTTCTATCTTTAGTCCCAGCGGTGAGAAGCTGCGATCATTTGGAACACATGGCTTTAATCAGGCCATGTGGAGTAGCAGTGGATAGTAATGGGAGCATTTTAGTGGTGGAGAGTAATCGCATCCAGAAATTTACTGCAGATGGCCAGTTCCTCACTGCCATAGGTACTAAGGGTGATGGACCATTGCAATTTGGCAGTCCACATGGCATTACATTCAATGCTGCCAATAATAAAGTGTATGTCGTGGAATATCTTAATTACCGTGTTCAAATACTGAACTTTGACCTCACCTTTTCTGGCATGTTTGGCAGGAGTGGCAGCGGCAAGGGACAGTTTGAATATCCTTGAGCTATATCCTGTGATAGCACTGGGAATGTATATGTGGCTGATAGCTATAATCATTGTATCCAAGTCTTCACAGCTGAGGGGCAGTTCTTAAGGACATTTGGAAAGGGGTGAATTGCAATATCCTGATGGTGTTGCGGTTGACGAAAATGATGTCGTGTATATCAGTGATACTTGCAATCATCGTATCTCTGTGTTCACATCCGATGGTCAGTTTGTGACCTCATTTGGTAGAAAGGGACAGGAACCAGGAGAGTTTGATAATCCTTGTGGACTAGCAGTAGGCAGGGCAGTGGTGTATGTGTGTGATTATATCAATAATAGCATTTTAGTTTTTTTCTTGTAATTTTATTAGCTAGTATTTCTGACCCAGCATATATTACGTGGCTATTCTGCTTTGACTGCTTTGTTGTTGTTGTTGTTGTTGTTGTTGTTGTTGTTGTTGTTGTTGTTGTTGTTGTTGTTGTTGTTGTTGTGATTATTTGCTCTGTTGTTGTTATTGATTAATTTCATATAATTTGTTGTTGCAGTATTAGCTATAATTATTTTGAGTACTTTATTCCTCCTGCTAGGGCATCAGCTTATGGGAAGAAAGTATTATGCTGGCTAGTCATTCACAAGCTACTCTAGTGCTCTTTCCATCCTTCTTACCAGATAGGTTAAGCTATATAATACCCACAAGAAAGAGACATTATATACCATACTGGATTGAGTTTCTCTTAGACCAATAAAACCAATTTTATTTTGAATTTTGATAGACAAAAATTAAAAACATTTTTCTTAGAGCTCTCACAATTATAGCTAGCTATTCCAATGCCCTTTAGCACATGCATGCACACAGAATTCATGACGGAAGGAATCATTATAATATATATCATAAGTTTCAAGCTACAGCTAATTAGACCAACATAGAAATTACTGTTGTTGATGACACAACTAGCTATGTGAGGGACTCATACATAGGCTGGACTTTTTCATATGCTTCACATGTTGTCATATTTATTTGCTGATCAGCCATTCTATAAAATAAAAGCTAGTTACTACATTTGAAAGGGATCGGTCTTCCCCCTCCCCCCTCCCGATCCCCCAAATATTCCAGTTTCCCCTCCAAGAAATCTTCTCAAACTGTAGATGATCAATAAAATTTGCACATAGCTTGCTACTGCACATCAACTTTAATTTCTGTTTTCTTGAAAATAAATTTGTGATGATAATTATTATGAAACAAAATGTCAGCTAGCTACTGGCTATGCTCTGCCGATAGTTGGAGCAACTAGAAACAATAATACTAATGTTATACTTTAACCCAGGGTTGTCACGCACCAGCTCTAGGTACTGCCATGGAGAGGACATCTCCAACTGAACATTGAATACTTGCTCCATTATTAGACTATAGGTCTTGTGGGTGCTGCTAGTGGAGAAATCCAATCTGTTATCAGTGAAGACGTAACCATTGCAATGCTGGATGGATCCGGTTTGCCTTCAATGCAGAGGGTGTCTTTATTCAGTGGAATGGAATGGTGGAATGGAACAGTGGAATGGAATGGAATGGGCTAGTCAAGAGCAGCATTTAGCTACGCTGTAGCTCATCTTTCACCACAAACTTTATAGTCTTGCCCTCATTGGCCATATTGCTGCACATGTGCAATGATAAATAATAAAGTTTGTAATTATGAAGCATACAAGGTCGAAAGTATGGACATCTCGCTTGAACACAGGAGATATGCAAACATTAATATTGATTGTGATGATCTTGCTGGGGTAAATTCTTGCCACTCTTGGTGCTTGATTATTTGATAGATAGCTGTGGGCTTAAACTGAAGGCCATAATGACAGACAGAGTCACAGATAGCTACAGTATAAAGATTAGATTTGACGCTTTATGTTCGATTGTGTTATAGCATAATTGTGATTATAGCTTGCTATTCCTAAGCTGTCTGGCTTCATGGTACTTGTTAGTTACACAAACTCTCTTCGCTTCCTTATCACACCATTGCATTTGCGTATCGCAAAACATGCATTGCACACAAGGAATTGTATTAGCTAGTTCAGTGAGGTCATGTGACTTGTTTCCAATCTTGGTCAGTGTATTGTATCCATGCTTAAAGTGGCTGAGCTGTAACTATGTAATAGTTTAGACTACTGCACATGCTCAATGCTCAATTTAACATTCCATTCCATTCCACCATTCCATTCCACCGAATAAAGACACCCCAATGCGGACTTCAACGCGGATAATCATGAGTAGCTGCGTGGATGTCAGCCTTAACTCGAACCCGTGTGATTCCGTATAGACATACTATAATAGATGCACCACCACTATACTGCACTAGCCAGCGCGCATGCCCTGTGGGCGGTGCTATGCCAAGCATTTCCCAAATAATACACACCACCCACGTGTACCTGTTTATCAACAAAATAGTGTTACCATGTCTCTAGCTCTCCGAGGAGTCTACCTTTATTTCTTAAATACCTCTTCCAATCCTAGCAGTAGAGTCCTGTTTGCATCCTCCTATAGAAAGCAGTTTTCAAGAACAATATTTCGGCTCCATTCAACATGTACAGCAAAACCTTACCAGCTCAAACCAAAATCTGCTCCATGGAAACTGGGGCACATTAAGAGCTGTAGGACATCACAAATTGAGAGTTATTCAGTATTCAGCACAGCTGGTGGTGATGATGAAGAAGACTGTGATTTGATTACATCAGATGATAATCCTCCCTTTGATGATGATGATTCAGAGAAAAAATCGGACCCAACTCTCACTGCTGAGCTTTCAAGTGTTGGCAGTTCAATTGAGCAAAACAGAGAAGAACTATCCACTATATATCGAACTAAAGATGATGGCATTTTAATATATCCACATAAAGACAAGCAAACTGGAAGAACAGAGCCACAGATGGAAGACAGTGACTCTAAATCAAAGGACTACGACCTTCAAAAATTGCTTCACAATATCCAAAAGAGTCGTGAAAAAGCAAAAAGACCAGTTATAGAACGTGTAACCATGATGAGTGTGGAAGAACTTGTAGACTTTCTTCGGGAAAAGAATGCAAAGGACATTTGTGTGATGGAGCTTCCCTCAGAGCTGGATTACGTCCAGTACTTAGTGATCTGTAGTGCCTTAGGGACTGGACACCTTGGCAGGATGGCTAACAGTTTGGAATCAGAGGTAACAGTCACAGAGTACTGGAGTTTGTAGGACATATTATAAGTCACCCTATGATTAAACAAAAGGGTATCATACAGGTATGAAATTTATACAAATTCAACACCATAATATTAAAATTAAGAGCTATGATTTCTTTTGAATTTTTTGCTCTATAAGACCAAGTATAATCGTAATTTTTTCGGGCTAATCCAGTGGCAACCTTATCTTTAGATAATTCTGAATGGCAAAATACGTATACTGACAAGATTCATTCAAACAAGTGTGTCTTTAAAAAGACTTGATGCCTCGGCACATAAGACCTGATATGCACCAAGTTGGGTTTCTAGATAGCTATTCTACTGATGAAAATTTTTTTGCAGGTACTATAGCTACAGAAGACTAAAGATAACAAACTATCGCTAGCAATAGAGACTTTGCTCTTCCTGCAGTCATGGCTTTGTGGCTCTCTTGCTGCTATCTCAGATGACTGTTTAATAACTGGCTTACTTTGTAGCCTCTGCTCACGTGATTTAAGGCTTTCTTATAATTCACTTGCTGCCTTTTCAGAAACTTTGTACCCTCCTCGCTATTCAAAGCCTTCTTGTTTGTTATCTTTCAGACGATTGTATCATAAGTTTTGTAGATTCTACTCTCTGTTCTCGACTTTCAAGTTACTTTTCTTTCCTCCTGTTGTGCTTTCTCAGACGATTGCCTGCTTTCTCAGACGATCGTTAACTTGCCTGCTGTCTCTTGCAGCCATTAAAGGTCATGCATTTAAGGTCACACGCATGTGTAGATATGGACAAACATACCACCATCATAGTCGCCTACAGCACTGCGCCTCAGCACTTCAGTGCCGAGGCAAAAAGCTCAAAGTTGGAGGATATAATAAAGCTAATAAGCTTGAGGATTTATGGATCATTAAACTCGGTGATTATGACCCCATAATAATTATTTTGTTTTCAGTGGGCAATCTGAGCAGTCATTATTATTGTACAATCATTCATGGGGGACCTGGGTTAGTCCCATGCTGGTAATGTATAGCATCTTATTGCTCCATTAATTTTCTTCCTTCATTGTCCTGCAGTTGAGACGTGTGAGAGTAGGGAAAGACAAAAGGAGAGTTCGAGTTGAGGGGAGAGACAGTAACGATTGGATGGCTATTCATCTTGGTACATACTTAATTATCCTTTAGTATTACAGGTCGGGTAAGGGATCCCCATGCAAGTCCTTACATAATGCATAATAATGAATTAGCGACTCACACTATAGTGGAACCCTCAATCCTTCAGAGTTTCCATGTATAGCAGACTTTTGGGTACAAGTCGTGTAGGTTAAATGTATAATGTTGAAGAAGTTGATCTTTACTATGTTATTATAATATTCTTTAGGGGAGATGGGAATAATTATTATGGACATGATGAAACAACTTTCATTATTAATTTTAGCTAACCAAGACATAATATTATCACTGTTTCATAATGCCCTATTATGCATGTACGTATACATACAGGAACAATGGTGGTTCACTTCATGTTGGAGGAAACAAGAGAGAGATATGAACTGGAAAAATTGTGGACTCTTGGTGAGAAATATGATGATCAGTGTAGAAGCTTGCATAAACTCCACTCTGATGAGGACTGACTGAAGAGCTTGCCATGATACAATCATTCCAGCATAGCTATCATAGTCATGAAAGTAATTATGTAACTGCAAGTATGACAGTACTGACAAGTATTATTTCAAATCTAATGTGTACTATACAGTGGGAAAATATTTTGAGCTATAACAAACATAGCCGGTGGACCCTTGCTCTACTAAAGGACACTCCAAAACTAGAGGAACGAAGAAATACCTCCAAAAGAAATCACTAAAAGATAGGGTTGGAACCTTTGAATAGTGGACATACTTGACCCACACTCTGTCCTTTATTTTATTGAGGTTTGTTGTCTTTTGGAGTGTCCTTGATTTGAGGTTCAACTGGACTATAAAAATGGCTGGTCCTGATGGTGCTAAAGTGGAATGACACAGCTAGCTCTGCTGTCACAGAATAGAATCATTAGATTACTAGTTTAGATTACTAGTAAAGATTACTGATGCAATTTACTAGATATATAAAATCCTGACCCTTGGTAGTCTACCTCATAATCAGTAGTAAAATCATACAACAATGTTACATGTATATAGCCCTCTTATGGTACAAATCATTGCTACAGATTATTGTACAGTATCAGCTATGCATTATTTTTGGACATCAGTTTTGCGAGGTTCCCATAGTAATCATATTTGCTGTTCAAGATTGGTTTAAAAGCTGTACCACCGATGACCAGATCTTCAAACTTGATCTTCGAATCATTGGACTGAGAAAACCCAATGTCATCAATTGGGTCCTCTGCAGGAGAGCAGGTGGGCTCAACAAGGAAGTCAAGAAAACGTTTATACACTTCAGAACTGGACAGTTTGAGAGTATTTCCCTGTTCGTTTTCTTCTTGGAGTTTGATAAGCTGTTTCTCGATGGCTTCCGTCACACGTTTCTGTTGCTCAAGAATGGCTGCATTGTAGTAGTACAGTTGTTCCATTTCCCACCTTGTCATGTTGGACAGATCTGGCAGCTGACCCCTCCCCCCACCGAAGAAAGTGGGTGTGGCAGCACCAGGTCTAGTAGTAACACTGCTGGATGGATAAGTGTGGTTGCTATCATCTACCAGAATACCACTACTGCCACTGGAGGGATTACTTTCTTTTGATGCAGCTAAGTTTTCATCAGCACCACAGGCAGTCTCGAGCTTAATTTCACTCATTCCTGGGGACTTAAGATACAAGTTTGGTGGATCTGCTATCATGGGACTACTCATAGACGTCCTCAATATGGGAGAGGGAGGAAGAATAATGAATTCACCTTTACTCACCACATCCTTTCCTTTCCCTTTTTTGGAGGTAACCTGTCTATTAAGATGCAATGGCAGCTGAGATTGAGATGGTGCAGTGCTCTGTTTCATACATAGCCTTGGAGAAATGTTTGCCAAAGTAATGCTTGGTGGGATATTTGGGGAAGGCGTAGAAGGTGTTCCAGGTGCAGCTATCCTGTTCGTAGAAGAGTTTCTAGTAGTCCGGTGAGTGAGAATCATGGGGGAAATGTTTGATAAATTGGTACTGAATAGATTCTGAGAAGAAGTCACTGCCTTAGTCATTTGAGAATCCCTAGGGCTAATTTTCTTGGGAGAAATAATGTCCTGTGAGGAAGTCATAGGTGTGAAAACCCTAGAAATTTGCTTTGTAAGTTTATTAGGAGAAGGACTAATGCTCTGTGTTGGAATCAGCGGGGAAGACAGTGTTGCAGCAGCAACACTGGTATCCTGCATAGTAGGAGAGTGAGTGTTGCTTTGTGGTGTAACTTGGGAAGGAAATGGTGGCAGGGAGACTTCAGTGTTCTGCTTTGCATGTAGCTGGGGAGAAGTCTGTGGTAAGTTGCGAGAGGAGGATGTCACTGGTGTGGTAATCTTAGAGTTCCGAGTGGTCTGTTTAGAAAGCAAATTTGGAGAAAAGGTAACACCATGTGGTGTACCCTCTGGAGAAGGAGTAACAGGAGGAGATACAACTGTGACTATGCTAGGTGAGGCATAGTGCCGAGAAGTGCTGGACTGTGAGGTCTTATCGTTAAGGGAGTGGTTCATTCCTGTGGGTTGAAATACAGGAATGCGGCTGCCATAGAAGTTCAAAGGATTTTGAGGAAAAGTGGTGTGATGATGTACAGTGCTACTTTTGCGTCTAGATGAACCTGTTGGAGATGGACGAATACTTTTGCGTGTAGATTTAGACTCAGATTCTTGTGAAGGACTTGGAGAACTCAGAGCCGATGAAGATGTGCTGGATGACCGAGATCTGCTAGTACGAAGAGAGCTGGATGGTCTGGGAGAGTTGCTGCTACCAGAAGTTTGTGGGCTTAATAGGTCACCATGGAAAGCAGCTGCATTGTTGTGTGATAGAGAAACTATATTCCCACTACAACTAGGAGTGTAACAGATTGGTCTTGAAACAGAATGCACATTCACATGAGAAGCTTGGTTGTTCTTGAGGGAAGATGCGCTGCTATTCCCACTACTCTCATTCGATTTTGAAGCAGAATTGATATTTTTCGTACTCACAGACTGAAGTTTACCTGGTAAAGGGTTAACAATACTGTGAGTACACACCACAGGCATTTTCGGTATGATGAAGCTTGGGATATTTGCAGGCACACGAGAGCATAAATGGGAAGAAAAATCTCGAGCGGACTTGGGTCTACTTGTTTGACTGGTAGCGATTGAGGAGGAGGAAGAAGAAGAGACAACTTTACTTGCTCTTGAAATCTGAAGAACTGCTTTCTTGTTGATATTCTGAGATGAATGCTTCTGAATTAGCTTGTTTGCTCCACTCCTGTGAGTCATTGAGGTGATTTTAGGCTTCTTAGCTTGGGACATTGAAAGTGATTCTGGAGGCTTTCTGTTGATATTAATTGTTGATTTTCCTGTAGCAAATGGTTGTTGTGAATCATTAGGGATGAGACCTAGAGAAAGTGGCGTGCTTTTGTGAAGAGAAAGAGTTGTAATTGGAGGCACGGTGATTTGAGACCAACTTGGGAAGAGTTTAGGGTTCACTGAGGCACTACTCGAGGATAAGTGTTGAGGCTTTGTGACCAAAGACTTGGAAATTTGCAAACTTCCAGCGTTTTTTGTCATCGCAGGATTCATTCTCATACCAGCATTACCTTTAGCAGTACCGATTTCTTTCTCCGGATTAACAGTGCTATCTTTTGCTACTTGAGAAGAATTATCAAGAAAATAGGAAGAAAAAACTCTTGGAGAGTCAGAAAAAGATTTGCTGCTGTGTGGCGCATTTTCTGTCACTCCACACTGTATGGAGATAGGAAGACACCTATTTTGTTCCTCTTGCTGATCGAATACCACTATATCATCACCGACAGGAGAAAGAGACTTGGAGAAGTTATGATTGCTGGATATTTCTGCTGCTTCAGTTGGTGAAGTGACTGGAGAAACCAACAAGGAGTTCAAATTCGCTGATCTCTCACTTCGTGTGCTGTCAAGTGACATTTTTGCTTGATCTAGTGAAACCGTTAAGTTGTCAGAATTGACTGCTGCAGAAGTGGATTCATGTTTGGGGACGTCTTTCCATAGAACTTCTTTGTTTGCAGTTGCCTTTTTACTAGGTCTTGGCTTTAAGAATGAAAAATAAACGGAGTGATGGAATTAATAGTGTAGTACGTTGCATGAGTTATAGATTATTATCTTGGCATGCTACATCAAACAAGAAAATGTCTAAGGCCTAAACTGTCTGTGAAATAAGCCATTAAATGGGTCATTCCGATATTGATTATCTCATTAACTTTATTAGCTTCTCATTCGCTAACTTCTACACACAATTGTTAATTGGTACCGCTAGGACTGAAGCTCAAACAGCTAGTATTTGGCTTTTCTTGCACTAAACACAATGATCATCCATGCCTACTAGCTAAGTACTGTACCTTCTCACTGTTTTAGTGGTCTTACCTTGGACTTACTATTCTTTACAGAGTCACTCATCTGCAAATGATAAAAATATAGATTTTTTTGGCATGTAAAATTACAAGAAGACTCCAACAAAATTTGGAATAGGGTACACTTAGCCTACTGACTTGTGCAGTGTACACTAGTTAATTAATGGAGAGCAGCCATGTATACAAATTATTATTCTATACAAATTCAAACTTTTTTTAAAAACCTATTACTTGCCAATTATGCTGACCCTTTTCTAATAATTATAGCATTATGAATGAGAATTGTATTGCAGTCTCAGCATTGGTGCTTATAAAACAGCTACTTTTATCTTCACTATGGTCAGACCCTCCCTCGTTCAGAGTTAAAACTACTTCTGCTGCTCCTTCTGTTGCACAGTCAACTCTGTTTGATGCCCACTACCATGAGTCATAGTAGAATTGCATAATACACACAATAAAAAAAACAAAACAACCCCATATTATTCTAGCATAATTCTCTTATATTCTACTAGCAAGGCCTAGTCATAACCAATCAAACTATATCTGATATCTAACAATCCACAACATGAATGCTATTACCATATTCGATTTTGTGATTCATGGCATCTTCATAGTACAGTACAATAGATTAGTTATATCAGGTCTATTCACTAAATCAGATGTACATAACTCACTTCCATTCGATTTTTCTTTGCCTTTTCCTATCAAAACAAAAGAAAGTATTACATGATACACTATAGTGGCTTTAAGCAAGCATGAGGTAAACAGTAATAATGGTAAAGTATTGCCATTGCCATGCTCATATAAAGTGACGCAACAGTATGGGATTTAGGTCCAATTCTTAAGTGATTATGTGTTCTGCTTACTGTGTAGAGCTTTCTCTCAGATTCAGGGACCTTATGCCTCCACATCGTCCAAATCATCTTTGCTTTAGTCATCCATGGTCCTACAATAATTATGACACATAGTCTGCTTAAATTAATATGCATAGTTTTAGTAAAACTGATAGTTGTCCCTTTACCAAATAGCTGGGGATGTTTGTGAAAGGGTGGACCCTTTACCTAATATACATTGTCTCCAAACAATTTTACTGCTTGCCATCCAAAGATCTGTTAACTATTGATCTGTTAACTATTCCTATGAGACTCATTCAAGGATATACCAACCAGTCATTGCTTAATGATTTAATATGGAGGCACTCCCCTCAAATCCCAGCGATTTAATATGGAGCTATCACTTAGCACTCCCCTCAAATCCCAGCAATTTAATGTGGAGCTACCACTTAGCACTCTCCTCAAATCCCAGTAATTTAATGGTGGAGCTATCGCTTAACACTCCCCTCAAATCCCAGCAATTTAATATGGAGCTACCACTTAGCACTCCCCTGCGATTCAATATCACTTAGCACTCCCCTCAAATCCCAGTAGCGATTTAGCAGATCATTTAGCAGATCATTTAGCACTCCCTTGAAACCCCAATAGATAGAGTAGAACAGAAATATTCCATCAACCATCTCTGTAGACTATCCCCTTGTATGTACATACCATCAAAATTCAACTTCTCTGGGAACTTTTCCATCATGTAGAGCATGGGTCCACGTGTGGCTTTAGTTCCTCGAGTACAGTCTGCCTCCCAGGACCTCAGCGCCTTGAAGTGTAGAGACTCTTCCCCTTCAGAGTCTTCCTTCCCTCCTCCGTCTTTCCTGGCCAAGGCTGACTTGTTGGATCCAGATTTACTGGGTCCAGGCCCACTGGACTCATCACCACCTTTCCATTCCATTCCAGTCTGAGACTTCGATTTGGATCCAGTTTGATTCTCGGTAGGAGTTTTCGATTCAGACTCGTGATATTTGGAATTGCATCCAGCATTGAATCCAGAATGAGATCTCAATTCGCTGTTATCAGAAGTGGATTGGTTGGCATTGGAACTAACACTGGAATCAAGATTGGAGTGGCTAGCATTGGATCTCGATTCAGTACCAACACTAGACTGGTTAGCACACTTCAATTCAGTACTAACTTTGGATTGGTTTGCAGTACTAACACCAGGTATGTCGGGATATGGTTTAGCTTCAACTTTAGTAGAATCAGTGGCAGCTTGGACGGACATTTTGAGGGGAGATTGGGAGGTATTGCTACTGGTGGTAGCTTGGATGGACATTTCAAGGAAAGATTGGGGTGCATTGCTATTGGTGGTAGCTTGGACGGACATTTCGAGGGGAGTATTGCTACTGGTGGCAACTTGGATGGACATTTCGAGTGGAGATTGCGGGGCACTACTGGTGCTACTGTTCAAACGAGAACGTTGATTAGAGGTCATGCGTGAGTTCTGGGTTGTTTCTTTATGAAAGTGAGTTGCTCCTGAATCCAGAGCAAGCCGAGCGTTTCCTTTTGTCAATGAATGACTCCTGGAGATTTTTACTGGAAGCATATTTGGATGAGCTTTGTCGGAATGTGGAGGGAATTGACGGTTGTATCGATGGAAGCCAATGCTCCCATCACTTGGGTGGTTTGGGTAAGAGATTTGAGGGCGTTTTAACTGGATATTTGAGGGATGAGAACTCAATGAACTGATTGCATCAAGGGAACCAGTTTTCACTGAATGTTTTGGCATGTGTTGTGAATCTCTTGATTGGTAAGTCGAAGGGCTGGATGTCGGAGATATGTTTGCACTGGGGGAAAAAAAATTAATGACACACCTGTAAATCAGTACTGCTTGTCACATGAAATACATACATACGTACATACGTAGCATGCATTGCACGCAGTTGCATGTTTGGAAGAATAAAATCTCTCTGAAAAATAATACACTGTTGGTAGATTTCCCATCTAGAAAAAGGGACTACATACAAATGATCACCTACGTACATATGTAATGCTACGATTGGACCACTTCAAACTACCTGTGATGTATGAGTGTGGGCACACCTAACCATACAGGGTTTTGTCCACACACTTTCTTTTCCCCCATAAGGACTAATCAGGACATGAGGACTATATAATCAGGACATGCTTTTCCCACATAAGGACTAATCGGGACATGTTTTTTTTTCCACGTAAGGCCATCTCTCTCTCTCTCTCTCTCTCATCATAATATCAGAATTAATTATAAGGACATGCATTTTCCATATAAGGATGTGTTTTTTTTCACGTAAGGACATCTCTCTCTCTCTCTCTCTCTCTCTCTCTCTCTCTCTCTCTCTCTCTCTCTCTCTCTTTCATCATAATATCAGAATTAATTATAAGGACATGCATTTTCCATATAAGGATGTGTTTTTTTCCACGTAAGGACATCTCTCTCTCTCTCTCTCTCTCTCTCTCTCATCATAACATAAGAATTAATTATAAGGACATGCATTTTCCATATAAGGACTAATCAGGATATGTTTTTTTTTCCACGTAAGGACACCTCTCTCTCTCTCTCTCATCATGACATAAGAATTAATTATAAGGACATGCATTTTCCATATAAGGACTAATCCACGTAAGGACACCTCTCTCTCTCTCATCATGACATAAGAATTAATTATAAGGACATGCATTTTCCATATAAGGACTAATCAGGATGTGTTTTTTTCCAAGTAAGGACACCTCTCTCTCTCTCTCATCATGACATAAGGATTAAATATAAGGACATGTGTTTTCCATATAAGGACAGTCAGGACATGCTTTTCCTATTAATCATGACTTCTTTTGTTTTGTTTTATTTTGTTTTGTTTTTTCCACATAATAACCCCTTTCTCTCCAATTCCACTGACCTTAGGCTGGAAGAAGAAAAGTGAGGAAGAGGTAGAATGTCCACCTCAGGGATGTCGGTCAGTATGTCGGCCAGGAAGCTTCCTTTGGGGAGAGGACAGGCAGCTGCTGCTTGGTTTGAAATGGTGCTCATCTGTCGCTTCTTCTTGGAAGGGGGAAAGTATTCTTCATCGCGGCTCCGACTTCGTTGTGGTAGGTCACCTACGTACATATATATATACAGAGTACAGTGAGTAAAGAGCAATCAATAAGTATCATTTCACTGCTGTTGGCTGCCATACTGGGTATGGGGAAATTATTAAAGGACAAAGTCATTAATACACAGCATAATTAATTTGCTTATGATATGTAATTCGTGTTGTCTAATTTAAAATAGCTTAACAAAATTATGCAATCGCGAAAATCCCCTCCTGGGCCTCCACTTTTCTGCTATATAATTATTAATAGCTGATTCTCTAGTATACTACATACAACATGATATTATGTGCATGCATCGATCTCCACTTCTCGTACTGTATTTTGTGACATATGGCAGCTCTGGTGAGCAGATACATGTTAAGACTCATTCTTCCCAGCTCTCCTGTGTCTGCCTCATCCTTTTTTAAACCGTGCATATGTACATACAATACATAATATTATGCTCCCACTTTTTGTATATTGTGATACATATGCAGCTCTGGAGACCCATAGTTAAGACTTACAAAGAGGCTTTCTCCCGGCTCTCTTATGTCCCCTCCGACCTCTCCTCTCAACTTCGAACTCGCTGCCACTAGACTCGCTGGTCTGACTGGAGTCCAGGACATTCTGGTAGCGTCTCTGATGCATTCCTCCTCGGTGCTTGCGTGGGATACCCAGTCGCTTCATGTGGCTTCCTTGTTTACCCTAATCATCATCACACCAAAAAGATTCATGAAATTACTCTTAGCAGCTGCTACATATTTACTGCATTCTAAGCAGCATCAGGGGTCTCCCCAGTGAAACTGAATACCACATTAAAGGATTTTGATATTCTTGTGGCTATTAAAATACATTGTTTTAACCACATAATATGTACATGAATGATAGAGCCAAACATACTAATTGTAAGATTAAGATTCTTGGCTAATTGCATATCCCATACACAATATTTATCACCATGTTATGAAAAGTCCTTAATTCCCCACCACATCCTCCCACCTAATTTTTCTTAGTACAACCTTGGATAAAGTCCTTCTTGATTGAGAAGCTCTTCCCACTTCTTTGGAACTTGCTCCTCCTCCTCCTGCTTCCCTCAGTCGCATTTTACCACCCTTTCCAATCACCCCTTTCCTGGTACAGATCCTCTTGGAACTCCTGGTCACCCTCTTGGACAGTCCAAGGTTCCCGTTGTCGCTGTAGGCTGAGATAGTGCATTCAGAGTCATCATCGCTGTCCAGATTAGACTCCGAGATGTCGGAGGTGATAGGGCTGGCTGCAAATACAAGAGGAACTGTACTACTGGAAAAAAAAAAACACACGAATCCTAGCCTGAGGAAACTCATATTAAGCATATCTTCAAACTGTAGACAATGTATGATTCAATGACTTACTCACAGGGTAAACTATTCACCATGAAGGTTTGTCCAGTATTGTTTTGATGAGCTAAAGCAGGTCTCTATATAGACCACCAAAAGAACATTATACTAACTATTTATGGTGCTGCAAATCCCTGCATGCATACTTTGCAACTACCAACCTTGCATAGAAACTTTTCCAAACATCATCAAGTTAAAATAGTACTGTCTGGATGCCACATGTAGTATACATGTATGTTATAGACATACATATACATTATACATGTAGTATACATGTGACATTGTATAATAATTCATGCAGACCATTGCGCATGTGCATAATTAGGCAAAAGCTGCATGCAGAAGACGTATATCCAAGGGGCCTGGCCATGTGCACCCACAACAATAATTACAGCACAGCAACAGGAGCTTGAACAGCCAGCCATGGGACCAGCCCAGCCCAGCCCAGCCCAGCCCAGCCACCACGACTAATTACAATTGAAAAATGCAGCAGCTACACTGCAGTGAGGTCCGACAGGTGAGACAAGATCAGATTGGAGAGGTACATAAAATAATAATGTTATTATTAAAGCTACACTTACATAGGTAGCAGCTAGCTAGATTCAGTGAAAAGTGGACAAGTCTCTCTCTCTCTCTCTCTCTCTCTCTCTCTCTCTCTCTCTCTCTCTCTCTCTCTCTCTCTCAACTACATGGGTAGCTACGTAGGAAGTTCAATCTTGTTATTCTGCATGTATTTTCAATAGCAATAACTAAATAATGCATGCTAATGCACATCAGAGGAACATCAAGAAAAAATTACGTGACTTGTTTATGCAAAATCTCACCACAAATTTTGTGTATAAATGTAATTTTGTTTGAGTCAATGATTAGGGAAATAGCTGAGAGTCACAGGTTTGTATAATCTACAGGTCTTCTCATGGGAAGACTTCAGTGCTGATTAGCTTAGAGATCCCCTAGAAATATGCCACCAGAATGGTGATGATAACCAACTTAACAATAACAGGAATTGGCAGGGGCTTCCTTTAATTTGCACATGCTCCTCGAAACTCATCAAGTCTCACCGATGTACTAGTCTCACGTGTGTAGTCACATGAAAAAGAGAGTTATGCTTGGACTATGATACCTAAAAACTTTTCTACTGAGAGCAGTCTATACATGTCCCTATAATTAAGGATACATAGGCCACACCCACTTTAAGACTCCTTAGTAATTAACTTACTGTACAATTACTATGGGCTTAGCTACATAATTGACCCAGTGGAACCCTTTAATCATTACCATTCTGTGTATTTATCTTGGCTCTTTGGCTTCTGGATCTAGTTTGAATCCTTCGCTGTGAAGCAACCCTCTTCATAGACACTCGATCTGACGGAGAATCAGCAACACTCAAAACGGATGTGCATCTTTTCACTGGGAACTCGTCCTTGCTTGAGTTCGATGGGACAGAGACGTTGTCAATTGCAGCCCCTACACTGCAGCCAGATTTGGTTCCTTCAACTGGTAAGGAAGGACTCCAACTGTTTGCTCCTTGGCCAAATTTCTGATTTAAACTGTTTGAGTTTGAAACTTGCACGCTGTCCTCAGGGGTAGATTTTGATGTAGATATATTTGACATATCGTTCAATCCTGCCAAATCCTGTCCATGCTTGATAGTCATGCCGGAACAGTGCTGCAGTTGTGATTCACTTGATACTGGAGGTCCACTCCCTCCCGAGTTAGGCCGAAGCTCAGTCTTCCCTTCAGGAGCATTGGTTTCTTCAGCTAGTGTGGTTCTGGTATTAGAGGTAGCATCCATAGCTCCCAAGTTAGAGCTAACTAGCATTCTATTACCTGTTGGGGTTACCATAGATCCTGACTCCGCCCCGGCTAGCGTTCCATTTGCACAATCAGAATTAGACCGAAGATTTTGAGATCTAGTAGATTTTGAGTCTGAGCTCACATCAATGCACTTTCCACCACCATCATTACGAGATACTTGGCCTCGATGGTGAGCAACAACATCAGTACTCGAAACTAAAAACTGTGATGGGCTGAAGAATCCACGATTGTTGTCTGTGCTATATCTCTCCGTATTTCCCAGAGGTGTCTTTCCCCCTTCCTTATCATTTGGTTCTTCACTCGCCATCTTTAAACTGACTTCTCGGATTGAATGTTCAATGGTAGGCAGTATACTAACTTAAATATATATGATCAAAAAGAAAGTTAATGAGAGGCTGTAAATGGAGAGATTTGTCAGATGGCAAACATCAAAGGGAAAGTACTAAGGTAGCAAGTTATAGGGTATGGTAAGGCAGGTGATACACTCCAACTAACTGGCAAAAGATCAAAGGAGAAGTGCTGAGGTAGCGAGGTAGAAGGTATGGATGCTTGAGAGGGCACAAGATCAAAGGGGATGTGCTGCGGTAACGAGTTAGACGGCATGTATGGCAGGGGATGTAGAGTTAGACAGCACGTATGGCAGGGGATGTAGAGTTAGACGGCACGTATGGCAGGGGATGTAGAGAGGGCAGGGCAGGGCACGTATGGCAGGGGATGCTAGAGAGGGCAGGGTGGTGGGCTGGCAGCATGCAGACATCAAAGAGGGAGCAGGTGATGCAGTCCAGGAATTCCTGCATAAAAATTAATCACATTTTACCTTAGTGGCTATCTTGCATATAGATGTATGCATTGATTACAAGGATGGTATCACTAAATACTCAGGGTTCTCCCCAAAGGGTGTTAATACCACTCTGATGGGGGCCCATTTTTTGTATTTTAATAGCCACAAGAATGTTGAAATCCTTTAGTGTGGTATTCAAGTACTGCTCTGATCAGTTTCACTGGGGAGGTTCCTGATTATTATACTCTTCACAAAGGTGTTTTGATAAAGGAGTGGACTTACATATGTACTTGTTAGATGAACACATGGAAATCTGTAAAATCAATGGCTTGGAATACCAAGGTGGGAGTCAGCGTGATGCCAATGCTTGATAAGGGAGTGATACCTACCCACATATGTACTAGAGTGAGTCCTAATCTCATACATAGCTGTTAATCTGACTAGATGAACACAATATCCAGGCCAGCACAGCACATAGGACATTGTCACAATGTGGCATGCATAGGAGCTCATGCAGTGCCACATAGCAACATTGCATATGCAAGGCTGTTACGTATTTTGAGCACAGCTTCAGTGCCACATACATTGCAGCATGTTTAAGTAGGCAAGGTATTTTTGAGCACAGTGCATAGGAACTTTAGTGCACTGTTATCTGAGCACAGTGCATAAGAGTACATTGCAGCATGCTTAAGTATGCAAGGCTGTTACGCATTTTGAGCACAGTGCATAGGAGCTTTAGCACAAGTATGCAAGGCTGCTACTTGTGAGAAGAGTCCTCCCCCCCTGTCCAGATTAATGGTTATTACTGTAGTACATAATTTTGTGGAGAAACTTCAATAAACAAAGGCTATATGGCAATGTTTTTTGTTTTTGTTTTTGCGCTTCTAAACTTTGAAACATGTGAAGGAATTTTAGCACTGCATGCCGCAAAGTGGCACTATCCTCCTACATACCAAACAAAAAACAAAAAAAAAACGGGACTACAACATGACAATTCATTAGGATCACTTCCTGTGAATTCAGTCTATACTCTAGGTACTGTAGGCTAATTAAATTAAAAATCTACTACGAATGGGGAAAGGTATTTAACACACTCTCTGATACTGAATACTACGGATAACAGGACAGGTACATGGGTATGGATAACAGGACAGGTACATGGGTATGGATAACAGGACAGGTACATGGGTATGGATAACAGGACAGGTACAGAGGTATGGATAACAGGACAGGTACATAGGTATGGATATACAAAAGTATGGATAACAAGATAAGGTAAACAGGACAGAAAAATATGGACTGGTATGATCTTTCTCCCCATGAAAAAAAATCAGTCTGGAAATGAGACTAGATCGGATTAGGCCATGATTTACACCCTTGCCTTATTCAAAGCACAGATACATCCACACTGTCATTCATACACTCAGTAGTACTAATCATATTCACAATCCTTCACAAAGTTATCCCAATATGGGCGGGCCACTGACATGGTTTGGATAGTGATTCTTTGATATGTAATTAGCACAGTGAATCCCTCAGGTGAGGCCATCACTGAAATCAGTTTGTTTTTGCCCTTGAAGTACACATCATGTACAATAAATCTATTCCTCCTGGTCCCCTCCTGGTCCAGGTCTCAAAATTGAAAGATTCCACTGGGAGTGTTCAGTGTCCTGGTACGGCCATGGGACATGGCTCAAAGCTAAGTTACTCTAACTCCTACGTACAATATTTAAAATAGTTCTATGATGGACTGAGCAGCCGTTTCTATGTGGCCTACTTGTTTCACTTAAAATTATGCTATTAGTGAAAGAATTAAATAATATTCAAGGTGCCGCCAGTCAAAAATGTAACACCAAATAAATCATGTAATGAAACACAATTCAATAAGATAAAAGTGCTCAGAAACTCATGGTCTTTGGCCTGTGTCTGGGACATAAGGTTTAATTATTGAGACGCTGATGGGTGTGGTCTTATCTTTAGGCTACATATTATAGCAGGTCAGCTGAGATTGCAAACACTTGGAAAGACATTGTGTGAGTATAATAGATACAATTTGATCTTAGTCTTCAAACAGATGTTAGGTTCATAGTGGCCATATCCACATTATATTGTCACAGTCACTGCTAGCTGTGGTATAAACACGTAATTGTGTTGGTGGATAGAGAAAAAAAACATTGGGTACTCACGATAATAGCGTCCCCTAGGCGTGCAATCCCGAGAAAGTCTCTCAAACACCGCCTGGACTGGTCTTTGAACACGCCTTGCTGCTCAAGTGCAAAGTTCAATATAATTAGTGGGCGTAGCACTTGGCTACCGCTACAAGGTAGGCGGGGCTCCATCGTGCAGCCGCCGCACTTGCTGTTTATTATCTGCTAACAAGCTCACAAAGCTCCTTTGATAGGGCGAAGATTATACCGACGCTACATCGGGATGGCGTCTAAAGTCATGCCAGGCCCGCGCCCGGAAGAATCGAAAGAGTTTCCTCTCTCAAAGACTTATCAGACAACACAGCTGTTTACACCTCGACAGTTGGACAGAATCACCGTTGATAACTCTCAGTAAGCACCTAGTATAAAAATGTGGCAACCATACATAATAGAGAGCTAGAGGAGAAATTGTAATTAATTGAGGGGATGGGAATTAACTTAGAGTATAACTAGGCAGCTGCTCAGTGTACAGCTGCCCTCGACTAGCACATTACATATTGATGACCTGATAGTATGGCCAGCCAGACACTGTGCAATACATCTCTACATAATTTTGTCCACCACAGCTAGCTACAGGTAACTGGCTGTGCCTATATGTCTGAACCTCCAAATAATAGAGACAATTGGGAGGTTGTCCTCTTTCAGAAGTTATTTTGTATAGAGTGTGTATGCAAAGGTAGTTCTAGATAGAAGACTGTTGAGAGGTTCATCCAAGCTCCTTTAGAGTGTGTCCTTTATTGGAGGTTCCATGGTCCAGTGTATTCTTTCCGTGATCCGACGAATTACATGTATGCTGCATTATTATACACAGAAAAATTCAGCTCCAATACTCTCTTAACAATTTGTACACTACACACCTGACCTCACTAGCTGCTCTCTTCTCTAGCCACCATGCCTTACAAGCATCGTACACCACCTGATGTAGCACATTCCCCGGTCATGTTAGTTATCTGGGCATGGGAGGTCGAGGGTGGGGGGCCTCAGACTGCAGGCCCACATAGAGGATAGGGCTAAGTGGAGGAGGAGGGCTAAGTAACGGGACCTAATACTACTTCAAATGGCTGATACAGTGAATTGCAAGTTGGTTGTCCAATGTAAGATGCAAAATCTAAAAGAGCTGTGTAAACTTGAGGCTGTTCCTGAATAGATGTGTGGCTTTTCCTCAATAGATGCAAGTTTTATTGCAGTCAATTTGTGCTTTACATTTGGACAACCAACTTGCAATTCACTGTAATCAGAAGATATGAGTCTAAGAAAATTGTTATTATTAAAGCATGTTTAGTATTGCCACTGACTATAGTTCTCTAAAGGCCTAGCTATTTGTTAATTGTTTTGTTCAATCTCTGGGTTCTCCTACCTCCAACATAGCTAGCTAAATTCATGCTGAGTGTGTGTATTCATTATGTACATGTATTTAAATAGCCTTCTTTGTAATATTTATAGGTACCAGTATTTTGTGAAGAAAAAGTCATCAACCCCTCAAGATGTAGGACAAAGAAGATGTGCTAAAATGGGAGGCACTAACACCTTCGTACAACAGTAAGCAAGAATTGTTGATTACTTAAAAATTGAAAAAATTTCTTAATTAAATTATTTTCGTGGTCATGTTCAATAATAGTTATCACTTGAAAATTGGTATGTTATTAGCATGTCATTAGCTACTACCAAGCACTCTATTGGGACAAGTGTTCTTTAAAGAGAGGTGGTCTCTGAATAGGGCTGTCTCTTAATACAGATTTTCCTTTAACTCTCCATAATGATAGAACAGTGAAATTGGTTATCCTGACACCTTTGGCCAAAAAAATTTTTTTTCACTGTATGGGTAGATATTTTGGAGGAATTAAAATTTTGTGAATATCAGTACCAAGCTAGATTATAAAAATTTCATTTCGCTTTGCATGCGTTGCAATATATCGCTCACGCGCAGTGTAATGTGGTGATCATGAGCAGCTGGAAGGATGACCAGTTTTAGTTACCCTTCAATGGTTAGGGAATTTCACATCTATATCCTAAGCTTCAGATGGCGAAGTTCTGCTGTTCTGAAAGCGAAGTTCTGAAGCAAAGTTCTGAAATACTTGTAGAGAGCCATCTGGAAAGATCGAGGTCAAAGTAAGGCAAAGCGGAGCTATTTCGAACGGCGGGGCTATCAAATATTTTCAAAACTCCACAAGCTTACGAGCTCTATTTTGAAAGATATATTCTACTATTATAGTAGATTATATCCTCCAACATTGAGCTCAGAAGTCTCAGTAATTTCAGAAATATTTGAACCTACGGAATAGCCCCGCCGTCCCACTTTACCTTACTCCGTAATGACTAATGTGCATGTGCTAAAATTAATAGGCTATTGATTTTTTTTTTGAATGTTAAAAATTCCGTGAAATGCAAAGTGACCACGAAAACCACGAAATTAAAATCCCTCGAAAATATCTACCCATACAGTAAGTGAATTAGCTAGTCCAGTTAAGTAGTGTTGTGATTATGTTGTTGTTTATAGACTAGATAGTAGAATAAAACAGTGCAGCTGCTAAAAAATATTGTTGTGGCAGTTACTAATAATGTGCATTCTGGATAAACAAGGTGTGAGATTCCGATTATGTTTTCATGATAACAATAACTACTAATTAGTCGCATGGCAACCAGTAGCAAAGTGACAGTCCTGGTTGAGCCTCACTCTTTTTCTTTACTAAATGCTAGTGACATCCCAGGGAACCAGATGTATTCCCTGACAGCACTGAAGCTCAGCGGCACACGCCCATGGGATCAAATGTGAGTTGATTGGTTTGAGTTCCAAAAGCTGTTTTAATAGACCCTTAGTTAATGAGGACTGTGCTTGTCCAGTGCTGATTTTTTTTCCCCAAATAAAAAATAATAAACCTACATTTAAGTGAAGGGGAAGGGCTAGCAGCTAAGAACTGTGGATAATATATTGCCTGAATCCATAATTATGGCAGTGCTCATGCTAGAAATTTATTTTTTATCTCTCCTCCTGTAGTGTTGACCCACCTTTGAAGTCTGATACAATAATGTGAGTTCAAGAACATCCAGTGTCGTTTATTACACACGTTAATGATCATCTTTTTTTCCAGTGAAAAGGAAGTTCATTTGCCATTTTCACGATCACATCCCCTTACCTCCCACACCCCTAACTTTTCTGTCTTCCCTGATACCAGCGTACCAGCCGTGCTCGTCCAAAAACCATCCAGTGAAAGTCTAAAGGGTAGGGCAATAATCAGACCCAAGACAGCCAAAGTCCAGGAAGTGACACAACAAAGCCACAAATTAGTAAAAATCCAAGAACCAGCAAAAGGCCAAGAATCGGGAGTGGACCAAAAGACGTTGAATGCAAACAATGTTTGTCAAGTCAACTCTGGCACTCAGACATTATCTGATGGTGCTGTTCGCTCGCCACAGCCTTACGAGCCTTACTATGTGATCCAGAAGGCTATGGAAGGCCTGAGGATTGAGAGGAAGCACGTAGGTTCCAGTCCTGGAATTCCAGTCCTGGTGGAGAATCCAATGCTGTGGGACTATCCGCGATCAAAGCACAAGGTGAATAAAAGACCAGAAAGCTCTTGTAATCTGTACCTGCTATCATTAACATTTGTACAATATAGTGCATAGTGACATCTGTCTGTATAATAGCGGCCGTCTCTTAATGGAGGTGGTCTCAAAATCAATGGTATAAGCACTGTAGGGACATAACTAAGTGGTCTTTATGGTCTCTGAATAGGGTGGTTTCTTGATACAGGTTTCACTGTACAATTAAACCCGCCTACAGCGACCCGGTCTCTGTATGGAGGTCAAAATCAAGCTTTTGGAGCACAACCAAGTGCAGAGCCTCCAACTATACTGATTCATCAGTATTTTTACTGAAATTTGACCAAAAATACTGAGATTTAGATAAACTTACTATACACACATTTTATATTGCCATATTACTTATAAAATGGCTGAAAAATACTGAAAATGGGAGCACTTTATACTGAAATCAAAGTTCATAGGTTGGAGGCACTGCAAGTGGTCATTATAGAAGGGTGGTCTCTGAATATTAATAGGGTGGTCTCTTAAATACAGGTTTTCTCTGTACGTAAAAATTAATTGTTATTTTGACTCACCCTTTTAGAGAACACAAACATATCCTGGACCAAAAGTCCAGTATTCTCGCCGCCCTGCTACAAGTCCTCACTACAATACTCTGAGTCCGCACTTCAACTTAACTCCCACTCGCACTCCCTTATCAGCCAGCCCCACCCCCTACACCCCCTACACCCCAGGCACACGCACGATAACTCCACACACACAAAAGGCACTGGAATCCATCCAGATGATACTGACACGATCCACAGCCCACAAGGAGCACTTTCCCCAGTACCACCCGAGTTTCCAACCGACAAATGCACTGGATTACTCTTTTCGTTCTCGGCAAAGCCAGCGACCGTGGACAACCGATTCACGTGGAAAGTACTCCAGCATACCGCTCTTCTCTCTCATACAAAGTCCCTCGGATGCAAGTGAGGAGAAAGACAACGAAGAAGAAGAAGAGAGTAGTGAAGTTACTAACAAAATGGATAACAGTAGAGGAAATAGAGTGAAATATCAGGACAAGTCAATTGGAGAGGAAAAATTGAAAGAAATTTCTACTGATGTGACACAATCAGAGGAGTATACAGTTATTCGAAAGGAGGGAGTAGAGATGACCGATGTTGGGACACAAACAGAAGACGAGTACTTCCTGGAAGAAAGCAAGATGTTGCCTCAAGAGATCACTAATACGCCATCGTTTGGACCCATCGATGTCCTCACTGCCAAATTGTACAAGCTGCCTTTGATCGATAAATCGAGTGCCATTCCAAAACAGAAGGAGTGTTCAGCAAGAATTGGTGAAACTGTGAAAAGTCCGACCTGCTCGTCACCTTCTCGATCAATCAGTCAAAAATTGTACCAACTATCAGCTGAGAACAACCAAGAAAGCAAACCCAGATCTGGAGCAAGGAGTGAAACGTACACGCCTAGAACTATAGAATCAACTCGGAAGTTCATGAGATTGTACCAGGGCTTCAGTCGATCAGAGATTTTGAATCGTTTCAACAAACAGTACGAAGAAGTCGTCCCTGATCTGAGGCAGTACAGCATACAGAAAGGTAAAAGACACTTCATCCATGGAAGTCACGCCTATTATTATCATTGAAACAGTATTCCTACAAAAAGCAGCACGATAGTTTTAGCTCTGAATTATAATAAGACTATCTTAATATTACATAGCGTTATAAGATTGGCATCACTGAGATTATAATAATTTACACTTTATACATGTGTAGTGATAAAAATCATGATTACTCTGACACACAAGAAAATGATGCAACTACAATAAATTTAAAAGTGATTGGTGCAATTAAAATTGAATTACTACACACACACTAAGAGTAATAATGCAATTGTGAAATTTCCATCACTGTGTTGTGTTAAACTTTCTTGGGTCGGGATAGGGATAGTTTGTCATGTAGAGCCTGGAGGTTTTGTATAATGCTCCTGAAGTTAAAGCTTCCCTTGTTGAAGCCAAATGGATCCTGAAAGAGATGCAGTTGTAATATATAAAACTGAGCGAGGAGATAATAATCAGAGAGTACGATATCAGAGAATAGTACTCTCTAAGTAGGGATGGCATGGATTGCCCCATTGGACTAATACTTAGTATTTTCTTTCATAATGATTATTATAGTAGAACAATGTTTGAAAAGTGCGAGCCCAAAAACCATGAAATCTAGAGTGATTTTGACTTACGTTCATGACTTGGCCATCCAGTTTGGCTGAGAGGCGTTTGGCAGTTGACAAGTAGTAGTCGTAAAATTCAAGAAAAGAAGTTTTCTTCATTTCCCTGCAAGTATGTATGATACATAAATAGAATGAAGTCTCTGACGTCATCATGTGATAGAAATTGAACCATTCTTATTCTATCAAGTATGCTCTGATGAATAGGTTCCAAACTTGTAGGACTATCTCTACACCACATTTCCAGACCATGCATGGCTGCTAATACACGTGTAGCAGTCGTGAATCATGGAGAGCCAAAAAGTTCAAAAAATGAATTATTATAATGCATCTCATATTTGTTTTTGGACTATCACATATCCTTTCTGAAAGGTACTGTGTTTTAGGATTATCAGCCTTTAGGTAAGTGGTTGTGGCAAACCCTACACCACTTTCAAAAAGAATAACTCACGAGTGGAAACCAGTGACAGAAGCAACAAGAAAACTACGTAGTGACGAGAATGAGGGCAACCAGTAATAGAAGAAAACCAATGACAGAAAAAATTAATCCCTATTACCATGGATGGAGATTCTAAAAATTAATACATAATGGATGAGGCTTAGTTTGAAGCCAGTAGTCGAAATCATGCTTTAGTTACGTAGCTAACTCACAAGAGCTGTTCTGGTGCCTGGTTGTTCTCAATAGCTCCACACACGGCCACTCTCAGAGTCTCATGGGTGATAACCTTGTTGTAGTTGTCAGACTCGCCAGCTTTGAATTCCTACAAAAGTTACGAGAGTTGCATTATACTCTCACATTATGTATGCATAAACTAAGCGCATACATAAATATATTCTACTTTATTAGCCCTGTGCAAACACTGTAAATGAATCCAGATTTAACCCACTTATTGGACCTGGATTGACATGGAAACACTGCTCTACGTACGTATTGCCTCGTATGTGAACTTTCAATCATGGAGGGATAAAAGAGTTGAATCTTTTTGGTATCTCTGCTGTAGTGTAAATCCCACTAATCATAACAAATCTTGGTTGATCTGGCATTATGAATTTGCATTCACTTCTATGTAACTTCTTTCTAGTACCAGACCACCAGGAAAATGGCCAACCAAAATATCAAGTGCAATTTTGTCCTAGTATGCCCCCTGCCAAGAGTGTATAAAATTAATATAGAGCTGCTCTGGTATCCATGGCAGTCTCATGGGGTGTGGTAGTTAACACAAGAATCATCACATTCCCATAAGAAGAAAGGGCTTCACTCCACCGAAAAACAAGGCTTGATTCCCACACTTTGATTTTAGCACTCTGTACGCACACCTGATGATAGCCTGGTTTACTGTGGTAGGGTCATGCATGGTTCATTGTGGTAGGTTCATCTGCCTGATCATTGTGGTAGGGTCATGCATACCTAATGATGACCTGGTTCATTGTGGTAGGGTCATGCATACCTTATGGCCTGGTAGGGTCATGCATACCTGATGATAACCTTAGAGTCATGCATACCTGATCATAGCCTGGTTCATTGTGGTACGGTTTCTCATTCAACAGTGTCTGGATTGAGAGCAACACACTCTGGAGACTCTGGACTTCTGACCACGAAGGACCAGGCCATGTCCTGCAAGAACGCACAATACATTCGTATATGAATTATGTTGTACAGTTAGTAGACTAATCCTACGTACAAAATGAGATCCAAAGCTTTGGTCTCAACATTTCGAAAATTTGGCTTTTTAAAAAAGCAGGGTTTCATTTAGGAGGGAAGTCAATCACTCTTGCAGCTGGAGAGTAGATGGTGACCCTCCCGCCCCCCTGCCCCCCTGGACAGTTTTCTAAATGAAATCCTGTAGTATTCAGAACTAAATGTATCAAATGAAATTATTAATTTTTCTCTATAATTATATTTTTGTAATTTTACACTTATAGTGAAGGATGTTATAAAGATTTGTACAACTGACCCGAGAATACTCAGACAGACTTTGCCATTCTGATAGAGGTTTGGGTTGAATCTGACCACACCCCCTCCTGTGGTCATGAACTTGACCCTCGGGGACTGGAGGGGGTAGTTGGGTGGAAAGCGGAGGTAGAAATGAAACAGTCCTCCTTCGTAAGGAGTGTCAAACGGACCAGTGATGATGGCATGGAGCTGCAAGGGGGGGAAAAGGAGAAGGAAGGAATGAGTATGCATATTCCCATGGTTGTCATGGGAATAAACTGCAGGTGACTAAATCTAGATACAATGTAAGCATGATTATGTTGACATTAATGATTAGAATAACTACCCTGAATGTACACAGATATTAAAGGTGTTACCAGTGGCCATTCCAATGGGGTAATAGACTTTGGAATTTGAACCTGCCATATGCAATAGCCTAACATCAAGGGTCAGTCAAAATGCAGTCAGGGCAGTCAGGGGTTACCAGAGTCTCCCCTACGTTGCTGTACTTTCAAACAGGGTGCTTAAGTATATTCATGAGAATATAATTCAATTAGTGCCATAGACCCAGCCCACTTTCTTTGAAGTTCTATATCCAAACAGGGTGGCACGGCCCACCTCGCATTTAGTACATTGGGGGGAATACTGGGTTACTGAATTTATGTTACTCAACAGACATCCTGTATACTTAGAATATTGAAACTTGGCCAGTTAAAATGAGCTACAGCTATTTCTATCCCTGAAATCATTCTTACCCTGGTGAGGTCATCTCCGCTTGGCACTACACAGATTCCAGGAGGGGGGTCCATGTAGATGGTCTGTAGGTCCCTGTGTATGTGTGTGCAGCATGTACATACACAAAACTTAGTCACTAACAGATTCCATCTCAAGAGAATGTCACCTTCCTTACTATGTACATGGGATGAATTTAAACTAAAATGTGATCTACTCTCTTGCTCGCACACCATGCCCACATGCACTTCAATCCAGCCATATCTGAAGATGCAGTGAGGTAGAACACTTTAGCCCCAACTGATACACTTTGACTTTAATTTCCCAAGTGTTCAGAATTTACCCACTGTATCCTACAAACTTGGTAATGAATCCACCTCTTGATCCTGAGTAAAGCATCTTTGCTATGTGATTCCTTGTCCCAGTCTGGGGAACTCAGAGGATCCCAAGCAGGAGCAATAACTGCCTTGATTTTCTGCATGATAGAGCTGCCATTTGCTGAACTTTGACCTTGGCTGCTGGATGCGCCATCGTTGGCTTGAGAGGTCTCTCCTTCCTTTTGGGGGAAGGAATCCATGAACTACTGATCTACTCTGGGTGTCCAGGTGAAACAAAAAATAACCTCATTGTCGAAAGAGATAATTAAGTAATTGACGATGCGCATTAAACCCATGTTTGTGACGACCCGTACCCACCGCGACAGAGTATTTTATGCTGCAACTTTGTAATCATAATCAAAATGGCGGTTATAACATAGAAGATCAAGTAATTGGTAAGTGTTTTGCTTATTTACTTGCTGCGTTATGGGTTATCCAATATAGCTAGCTCTGTTGAGCCCCCACTACTACGATAGATCTCACTCTCATAGCATGTAGACTGTATGATTAATCCCTAGCAGCTGAGAACAAACTGCTGAGCACCACAGCACCACTGCAGCAACATTTAGATCCACACTGGTGACTCGTTCCAATGGATTCCTCCCCCAAAAGGAGTCCTCAAGCCACTAATGACACTGCATCTCCATCGAACAGCAATTCAGTGATCAAGGTTGCCCCGCCTACTTGGGATCCCCTCAGCTCCCCTGATTGGGACAAGGAGTCACATACCAAGCATGCTCTACTCAGAATCAAGAGGTGAATTTGTGGTCAGTTATACAGTGTCTATACCACTACAGCAGGGCCAATTAGGGTTGACCTGCCATTTGAATACAGCAGAACGCAGAACCTCCAAGTGATGGGGACCCAGCCTTTTGTCCTTTGTAGAGAGGTTGTCCTCTTTTGGAGGTTATTTTATATAGAGTGTGTGTATATACAAAGGAAGGTACTTTTACATAGTCCTTCGTTGAGAGGTTTGTCCTCTTTCGGAATGTCCATTCCACTCTGCCCCCTTCTTTGTAGTAGTATCAGAAAAACAGTGGCAAGAGATTGCAGTTTGCCTGGACTATCTTATGTAATTGTCCCTTCTATGGCATACTATGCTTCCAAAATGCCTGCATGGAAAGTGCATGTGGGTATGGATATTTCCACATTAAACGGAATGATATATATATAAAGGATGAACTCAGAGTTGGATTACATGTACATTCATCCCTTGGTCTATCATTCGGTGTTGGATTTCACCAAATTGGGGGCAAGGAAAGACAAGATATTCTCTTGAGATGACTGTGGAATCCACAATAATGTCTCCTCCTGTTGTTATTAGTGTCTGGATGTGTAGGCTTACAGGTAGCAAGGGTTAATTAATTAATAAATTAATTAAGCCTGGTTTATAGTGGGCCATCCATGCCATCCCAACCTAGAGAATACTATCGTACTATATCATACTCTCTGATAGTAGTCCTATTTAAAAATAATCACACACACACACACACACACACCCACACCGCATGTATACACACACAAACAAACACAAATACAGGGACCTACAGACCATCTACATGGACCCTCCTCCTGGAATCTGTGTAGTGCCAAGTGGAGATGACCTCACAAAGGTAAGAGAGATAGCCTACGTATATGTATCAGTGCCCCTGCTGCATTTTAAACTAACTTGTGATGGTTATATATGTGCATACCATTACTATGATAGGCCTTCCACTTTATATTAGTTTTGTTTAGCTTATATCCCTCATTCTTTGTGGTGGAGTTATATCAAACCAGCTGGAGGCCAGATGATTTATATGACTCTTCTCTTCCCCTTGCAGCTACATGCCATCATCACTGGTCCGTTTGACACTCCATACGAAGGAGGACTGTTTCATTTCTACCTGCGCTTTCCACCCAACTACCCCCTCCAGTCCCCGAGGATCAAGTTCATGACCACAGGAGGAGGCATGATCAGATTCAACCCAAACCTCTATAATAATGGCAAAGTCTGTCTGAGTATTCTTGGGTGAGTTGCCATCTCTTTTCATGCCTTCTTATTAATGAATTAGTTGAGCTGTGTTACCCGAAATAGTATCAGTGACTCTATTTGATTGGTCAGTATTTAGTTAATGGAGAAACTTTTGTTGTTAGAATTAATGTTAAATTACTTTCAGTGTTTTAACAACCAGGATCAATCTGTTGCAGTTACATGAAAACTGTATATATAACGCCTAGCCTAGTAGATAAATGTTTCTATGAGTAAGCTGTAACCACCAAATGAGAGTTATAAAAATGCTAATTGTTGAATTTCCAGTCTGTGGTAGATTAAATTATTCCTTAGTGCTTTTACGAAAGAGTTGGTTGCCAATGTTTGTTGAAAAAAAAGAGTACAGGATTTTGCAGAATCTTTGCAACAGAACTGCTTCTTTAAAAAATGGGCCTAGGCTACTTCTAGCACATGTTATGATACAGTTACTATGGTGCTCACCTTATAAGGAACACTCTGAGCTCTATATATGTCTTGTTGGAAAGATATTGCAAAACCCTGTTGTTCCTAGCTTTGAATCTTGGGACCTTCATAGGATGAGTCTACTGATTGTGTTCAGTATGTGTCTAATGTATGTGTGCATACATAATCTCTCACACATGCAGGACAGCACCTGGTCCTTCGTGGTCAGCGGTTCAGAGTCTGCAGAGCATTCTGCTCTCAATCCAGTCGGTGCTGAACGATAAGCCTCACCTCAATGTGCCAGGCTACCAACCGGTAAAGGGTATGCAAATATCATGGGGGGGGGGGGGGGCTGTTTTTTCCCCTTTTATCTGTCATGAGAGTTTTAGGGTTGTAGCTAGAGAGAAAATTTCCAATATATGCCCACCCCTTCAACATTCAAGGGATGTAGCGTAATTTAGGTAGGAACCATAACTTTGAACTAGCTAGCTAGTATTAGCTAACTCTCCCCTCCCCTCCCCTCTCCCCTCCCCCTCCCCTCTCCCCTTCCCCCTCCCCCCTCCCCTCCCTCCATTAAATAATTGTAACCTAAATAAAAGTAACTGAGAGTCACATTACCCATACAGCTGGTACTTATTTTATGTATATTGTCATTGATTTGGCAGAAAGCTGGTGAGTTTGAAAACTACCACAAGTTTATCATCCACGAGACTCTGAGAGTGGCCGTATGTGGAGCCATAGAGAACAACCAGGCACCACAACAGCTCTTGTGAGTCAGTCAGATAAGGAATAAACGAATAGCCATCCCTGTCCATTGTGCTAAAAGTGTGCTAAAAGTGTACCAAGGAACCTGCAGTGTGTTTTTACCTATTCCGATAATATTGAGTAACTTGAGCATTCATGAACTGCAGGTAATCTAAGCAGGTCTTCTCATTTTAGGGATCTTGTTATACAGATATATGTAATGGAAATGGAGCACAGATATCTCCAAGTTCTTGTTGTTGTTGTTTGTTTGTTTGTTTGTTTGTTTGTTGTTGTTTTTCTGTAACATAGGTTACATCGTTAGGGTTAATTGCCCTTTTTTGGGAGAGGGAATAAATTATTATTTATTGTAGGGAATTGAAGAAAACTTCTTTTCTTGAATTTTATGACTACTACTTGTCAACTGCCAAACGCCTCTCAGCTAAACTGGATGGCCAAGTCATGCATGTAAGCCCTAGCCTAATTTACACTGGAACCAATACAAACGTTCAAAATAAGGATGCAGTTGAAATGACAACCAGATTAGTTCCACCAAAGCTACTCTATTAATGTTTTAATGGGTACATTGTATAGTCAACTGAGAACTGTCACATGTTCGGTAATCCATCCCAGACCCAGAAATAGCCAAGTTTTTATGTATGTCAGCATAACATACTGTATGTATGTATATTTATGTAGAGTACAGTACCACCTACCATAATAGTTATTCTTGTGAACAGTTGTTATTTTGTACTTTCTTTCTTAGGACCTATTTGGCTTCAATAAGGGAATTTTTAACTTCGGGAGCATTGTACAAAACCTCCAAGCACTTCATGACAAACTTTCTCAATCCAAGAAAGCTTAGGAACATCTACTGTCTCCATTGCTGTGTGTTCAATTTGGTAGTAGGCACATCAAGATTCTCTCTCTCTCTCTCTCTCTCTCTCTCTCTCTCTCTCTCTCTCTCTCTCTCTCTCTCTCTCTCTCTCTAATTTTTATTAATGTCATGCCAAAAAAATAATTAATGATTGACGAATAACATACGCGCGTGCAAAGTGGAATAGACCGCGCCTACTCATGTCCACGCCCACGTCACTGCATGCCGAAATTCCTGTGGGACCGAGATCTTTACACCCGAGTCTCGAAAGTGCTGTACCTATCTCCAAGCTTTATTACGGATCGACAAGATGGTGGTAAGTTCTCTTTATGATGGAAACGGAAAAGCGGAATTTAGTTATACTTTTTTTCTTTTCCAGGATAAATTAACAGAAGACCAAATCGCTGGTGAGTGTTTGTTTTCCTTGCTTACTTTCCGTGTGGTTGGCTAGACTTTTGGAGTAGTGCTCTGTTTTATTGTAGTCGATGGGTAGCTACTGGTAACTAGGCAGTTAGTCAGTCTGACACAGGGACAGGGTCACTCAGGCAAACTGCAATGTGTCCAAGCCATTTCCCTGTTAGTCTGACACAAGTACGGTAGAAGGTGTTTGAAGTCAGTGTGCAGTGCTATGCTATCAAATATCAGGTCAACTGTTGATTTTAATAATCGACCTTGGCTTGGAGTTTGTATCTGATTATGTACATATGAAATGATGGATTAAAAATGGTGTTTTAATCAATATAAACAGAATCAGTAGGTACACTGTGAGTTTGTGCCTTAAGTAACCGTAAACTAACTGGGTAGTGCTCACCAGGATTTCATTGTGCACAACAAGTCGACTTACACTACATCTTGGTTCATATTTCTCATATGTTTGTGTCGGTGGATGGTTTCATGCATAGGCAGTAGACCAGTCAGGACAGCTAGTTAACATCCAGTGTACTGTGTTTATGCAGTGGCCAAATGTAGCAGTGTTCAAAAACAGTAGGATTATCTATTGCTCCATGTAATAGGCCATTAGCTACATATGGAGGAGGTGTGTATAGCGTGTTGTATGCATAAACACTAGATTTCAAGGGTATTTGGATCACCTTTTTTTTCCTTTTGGAAAGTAGAGCTGCAGTGCACGTCATACAGTTATCAGAGAGTATGATAGTACTCTCTAAGTAAGGATAGGCACGGATTGTAATAATGCATATGGGTTCTTAAAGGGCTTGATCTCTAAAGCATTCTTGCAAAAGAAAAGAAAAATCCAACAGAGGAGCTATCCCAAGGAGAATAGAATAAAATTCATAGTGGGGAGTGTCCCAGGAATGTTCTATTGAAAACAGGAAAGTTCTGTTTGGGTACTTGTATGTGTGTGATGTGATGTGTAGAATTGATGTGTGTGTGTCATTCTACAGAGGATTTTACGGTCTTTGCAACGGGAAAGCCAAAAGCGGAAGTAATTGAAACCTACTGATTGGTCAGATTGATCATGTGACTGGCTCTTTGCAGTTGCAAAGATCATGAAACCCTCTGTACATGCCTATAAGTCACTTTCATTGTGTCTTGATTTTTTTTTTTTCTTTTTCAAATCCTCTAGCAGTTTAGAATGGCTGTACATAATTAGAGGTTTTTAAAATTAGACTATTGGATTTCAGATCAATAGTGTCTGGTCCTCTATGGTACCTAAACTCTTTCCTTGCCAAAGGCAGGGTCTTCTCCACTAGTTTTTTTAATGACAGATTGTCAGAATATCTTGTTACAGCTAATATCAAAACATTCTCACTACTTGAATCTGACCCCAGCATGTCCTCTTGTGTTGTGGGAGAGTATGTATGAGTCCTGTTAGTCTTGAAGGTGATCGACTCCAAACAAAACTGGTAGATGATGGAGAGGGAAGTCACTTTCTCAGGTCAACTATCAACTTCCTGTTGTGGTCACTGATTTAAAGTGTGCCTGGATACCAAATCAAACCATAATTCTAGCCCTCTCATTTGTATCCCTGTATATTTTGTGTTAGGGATGAAGTTGGTCCCACTTTGCAGTAACATGGCTAGGTTACCTATCTCTCTATGCCAACATGCTTTGTACAGACTATGTACTAATTGATCTATTTGTCTCCACTGCTTCCAAGCATTTGTATTGGTGGAATCTAAATCACTTCCTTTAGTCTCAAGATTTCCTTATATGGGTTTGTCGTACTCTAAGCCATTCAAGTGATGCTTGGAGGAGTGCCAGGCATTCAATAAGATCTTGTTATGCAGCACAATAGGTTATGTCGGTATCTTCTTTTCTCCCAACAACTGTGTGATCTCTGCTACTGTTAACTCCTCCACAGATGCAGAGTAGAGAACTGAAAGATAGGAACTAGCTATGATCTTTTTCACTAATAATATTCATGAGTGATCAGAGGTGATTAATGATAAGGGATCACTCATTGTATAAAGTATTCTTGGGACGACTGTAGCCTGCTGGCTTGAGGCTACCCTGTCATAACATGATGTCCTGCTGATTTGATGATTGTATATATTTTTTCGCAGACTTTCGTGATGCTTTCGCTCTGTTTGACAAACGAGGAGACACCAAGATCGACTCTGGTCAGGTGGGGGATGTGTTGAGGGCACTAAATCTGAACCCCACACAAGCTGAGGTCCAGAAGATAATACAGGGAATGGACCCAAATGGTGAGTCAGAGAAACCTAGGGTGACCCCCCCCCCCCCCCCCCCCCCCCGATAAGCCTTAGGACAGTGATTACAGGAGTGACCCCTTTTAAATGTCTCATGCTCCCCGGCCCCATGGATTGTCATTAGATTGTGATGGTTTTCAGAGATCTTGAAAGAGTAACTAACAGTACAGCACGTTTATGCAGTAGCCCAATTCTGTTCAAAGTTGGAATACTGTACAGGCACAATGCCAATCCAATGAGTGAGCATCGCTTGATACGAAATAGTTGATTGGTGTACGTAGAGCAACAGGGTGGCAAGGTCTCATGTTTGATTGTTTTCTTTCTTTCTAATAGGTAATAAGAGAGTCAGCTTTGAGGAATTTCTTCCTATTTACCTGTCGCTTCAGAATAAGACAGATGACGGATCGTTGGAGGACTTCGTCGAGGGTCTGAGGGTCTTTGATAAGGACGGAAATGGCTTCATCAATTCTGCAGAACTTAGGCATGTCCTCACTTCCTTGGGTAAGTCCCTGTAATAATATAAGAACTACACTGCTCTCACAAAAGAAGAGGATTTAGTAGCATATTGGGGGCAGGTGTGGTCAATGTGAATAAACTGGATTACGGGTCTGAAGAATGAACTAGTGTTATCTATACTAGAGCTAAGCCATTCTAATAATTATGTTTCTTTAGGGGAAAAGCTGACAGATGAAGAAGTTGACACTCTTCTCTCTGGTGCAGAAGACAACCAAGGCCAAGTCAATTACGAAGGTCAGTGGTATTGCATCACGTGATCATCTCGTATATACTCCCTGGTCCCAACAGTAGCATTAGTAGGCAGTGTATGGATGACCCATACCTATTTTTTTGTGGGTGGCTTTAATTAGAAATACTCTTATCCAGTAACTATTATTTATTATGCAGAGTTTATCAAGATGGTGATGGCAGGATGAAGCAACAGTATCAAGAATAAACTATGTTTAGATGCTACAAATGACATTCTAGTTTTTACTGCAACTACTTTCAGCAATAAACTTCCATACTTTACTAGGCTATACATGTTTTGTGTCATTAAGTGATGATAGCATTTATTTTTAATTTATTATAATTAGTTTGAATTCAATTTTATAATTGGTCAGTACACTCCAGGGCATGCAAGCATTTATTGAACAGAAAGCATGCTTGTTAGCCTCGTACCCAGGCCTGCTTTTTTGGCAGGACGGTGGAAAGCAAAGGGCCTGGTATCGCCCCATGAAAAAAGCAGGCCTGTGTACGAGGCTAGCTTGTTATCAAAGTGGGGCCATTTTAATAACTGCTGCCTTGGCAGCAACTTGCGCCTTCCACTCCAGCCTATTGAAAGTGAAAAGAAATTATTCCAAAATTTTAATACAAAAAAATTTAATGCAAAGTACCATGATACTTGAAACAATAATACAACAATCTGTGTCCTTTGATAGAGTCCAGAGAACAGTGGTAGTGAATGCCACAATGTACATACTATTACCTTTAAATGGGAAGAAACAAAATAAGGAGGAAAAAAAAGTCGGGAGTATACATATTAAACAGCCAGTATTAAACAAAAAAACAACAAAAAAAAACCCAAAGGCGTGCATTACTTAGGGTAGTGTACATACCATGTTGTCCAGCCATGAACATGCACTGGTGGTGCAAGCATACACAATATGTATGCACCAAGCATAGGCAAAGGTCCACCACACTAACAAATCTGGTAAAAATACAAATATTACAGAAATTAATCTATTCTAAAATGTAAAAAATGCTTTTAGACCCCCATATACTACCTGAGTTAGAAATTGTCAGTCAAATCGGAATCAGTCTCAGTCTTGCCATTGGTGTGCATTAAATAGAATCTGATGATTAAGTTGCAACTATGATGACAATGCTTGCTTGCTGCAGTTCTGACAAAATTCCACCGATACCACATCTTTCGCTACATGCAGACACACACCACCTGATAGAGCCTGCCTCTTTATTCCTTTGATCCTAGATGGCCCACTTTCCTGTACTTCAGGGTTCGGTCTTTTCCGGGATGCAAATGAGCTCGTCAATCTGACACCAGGAACATTTGGGATGTTCTGGATGAGCGTCGCCAGACAACTATCATTGGCCAATACGGTCTTCAAATACTCCACTTCTGACTGCAATTTCTGACACTTGCTCTGATATTCATGGCACTTTGTTTTAAGGATAACGTTCTCCGTCTTCAATGTCGAGCGTTCCTTTTCCAATTCTTCCAAATATCTCTTCTTTTTTAAACGGTTTTGACGAGCTGCTTCAGCATTTTTGCGATTCTTTTCGGGGATTGATTCTACCATTGCCACGGATGGTTTGGTTCTATCAGTTTTTGAGATCGAAGTTGGTTCAGGAACAGAAGACAGTTTTTCCTCTGAGTTGAGGTGGGGACAAGGTAGGGGAAACTTAACTGAAGTTGATGTGGAGGTGGGATTGGTTGGCAAAGGTGAGGTTTGAAAAACTGCATCATCTGGACCAAATAAATCAGCCAAGAAATCGGATGACGTGCTTCCGAGTACCCCCGAGTCCGAACTACAGTCTGAAAAGGGGGAGTGCACAGGAGAAATGTTGGCTATGGATGAATAATCCAACGGATCCAAAATTTTCAACCCTTCTTCTAAACTCACACTGTCCGTGTCATAACACCCTTCGACCTCGAGTTCGAGAGAGATTTCGTCAAAGTTCAGTCCTCCTGGGAGACGCTTCTCCTGAAGTTGGCCTCTGGTATCCCTGGTGGAAGAGCCTGTGGAGAAAAGAGCCATACCCGAGAAAATAAGACTCTCTCTTTTTGAAATGAGGAAACAAAACTATAAAGTTACCAAAATGCAGGAGATGAAGACCGTGAGTAGATGAATCAGAATAATCTCCAATGTACTTCTAGAAAGAGTGATACTTTCTTGCTAAACATAGCTATAAAATGAACATATAACAACGAACGTGAGAAGAACGTTGTCAAAACGTTCGAACAACGTAGAAAATAATCTGCGCATGCTTAAAGTGACGTATTTGTTAATAATGACGTATTTGTTAATGACGTATTTGTTAATGACGTAATGTACGTAAGCTTAATATTTGAATTTGCTGACTAGACAAAATAATAATTCTTAGAAGTGATCGGTGATGGCGCCTAGATGCTGTGGATTTGCTGCTGTACGGTGCTTTCTGATTCTTCTTAATTCTATATACATAGTAAGCTAACCTGATACGCCTGTACATTGTTTATTTAACATTAAGAACTCCATTTTCTTCTAGGCCATTGCTCTCTTTCTTATAGGACTGGTGGTAGCAGCACACATTCTGGCATACAACTTTACTCATGCGTCTGTCATTATTGGTGTAGCTGTTGTGGCAGTAGTGCTTTTCCTAGTGGCTATTTTGGGACTGGTAGGAACCCTCTGCCACAACCAGATAGTCATGTTCTTTGTATCCTAGTCACAAACATGCGGTGGGGATTTTCGGCACTTCCCCTGGTCTTATTAGCATACAATAGTGCTTAGCAATCAGTATTTTAAGCTGTAGGTGAAATCTCCTTCAAGGTTATTTCATAAACAATTTTGATTTCCATCCAGCTTGATGGTGACCAGTAATTGGTACAGTTAGTTCCTATCCCCATAGCATTATGAAGACATACTTCAGCTGATTTTCTTAACTGCATTGCAGTATATGATACTACTTGGGTTCTCTGGAATGGCACTCTTTGCAGTGTCTGTGGGATGTCTTTCTGTACCCCAGAGTTTGCAGGATGATTTTTTTCGCAACACATGGAAGTCTTTCAGTGACAGCCAAAAATCTAACATTCAAGATAATCTCAATTGCTGTGGATTTGATGATCGCTCTAAGAATTCGTTCAACTGCAGTGAGGGACATCCACCCTGTAATACTCCAACGCTGCTCAAGGTAAAGTGTATGTATGTGAGTGCTGCATTTAATTCAGAAAATGGAGTTCGACTGTCTGGAATTAGGGGGAGGGGGCAATGGATTACCATGTACCTAGCTGACACATAGTAAGCTTGGGGGCGGTACTCTGTTCCAAACGAAATCAAACTAACTTGATAGTAAGGGGGTGGGATCTTCTTGTTTTTGTTTTTTTTTAAATTTTTTTTACAAGATTAACAGGCTATAAAGAGTTTACTTCTTATTTATATTTAATGTGTACCTAGCTGCTTTTTGAGTGTCACGTTAGCTAGCCATATGACCTTAGCTATTAATGTTTATTAAAGCTGACTAGATACTCACCTGAACCACATAGCAGAGTCTCATCTCTGTCTGCTTGTCACTACAGGAGAAAGCTAAAGAACTGCTTACACAGTGTTCTTAGATTGTATGGTAAAGATCGTCAACATGGAGATGGAAGTATGAATTTCTGACCTGATGCACAGTCTTAAATGAAGCAGAGTTAGGCGCTCTAAGTTAATAGCATGAAGAAGGACGAAATTGCTGTAGAGATCCGTGATGGCAGCGAAGCACTGGGGTACTCAGGGAAGAAATATGCTTTAGATTATTTACATTACGTTGTTTTTTTCTACTTGGTATGTAATTTTTTTCTACTTGGTATGTAACTTCTAACCATGTAAGATGATTTCTGGGCCAGACCATTGAGGCTACAGCCGGTGAGAAAGTTAGGGGGAATCCCCTTGCCCTCCTCTCTAAATGCAGCCCTATATAATTATGTGTTGTCCCATTTAAATTACCCTGCACATGTACAGCATGGGGTAGCAATAGGTTTGAGTAAGATTGTCAAGTCAGCACAAACAAACATCTAATCAGGATCATCAGGCTTGTCCCACAATGCCTGGATTTCTCTAGTAATATTGTCATGACTTCAAAACACAGTGTCTTGAATGTCCCTTAGGATTGTCTTTCCTAAGTAGAGTATTCAGGGAACATGCTGCCCTAGAGTCAACTGTCCCCCTACAGCAGACGATATGCATGTGTATTTTACCAAAGATGTGCATTTAAAAATAAGATGGCCATCTCTGGTGTTTTGATAATAGAAAGATACTTTTTCCAAATGTGAAAAGGAAGATTGGAGTTTCCTAATACGAGGGATTTATGTGTTAGTCTTGATTGTCTCCTTGTATGGTAAAATTTGTGATGGGTGTGGTTTGGAGATGAATTGCTGTTATACAATAGCTCCCTTGATGGTTGGCTGGGTAGCAATTGAAGTCGGTAAAGGGTCAGCACACCACAGTTATTGATAGCTACCTGGCAACTGACTTATATTCTGTTTCATAGATTTCTTAGACAAACGACAAAAGATCACCGAATAGGGAAGCTAGGTTAGCTAGAAGTAAGTTTTGTTTGGCTATAATATATATTATTCTAGTTGTTTATGTACTAGCTATTTCACTATGTTGGTTCTGACTTGTAATCCTGAAGTTAGTTTTTAGACTCCATTTTTCCCCCCTGCTACAACCTGCCCATGCACTGTGCTTTAACTTGCCCATGCAGGTGAGGGTACAGTGCCATGAACATGAATCAAAGAAACTGCTTGAAATTATATCACAAGTGTGCTACAACCTGCCCCACTGTGCTTTAACTCACCCACACAGGCAAGAGCCATGATCAGGCCCTGACCTAGTTGGGCAACTATGTAGCAGGAGCAAGCTGGCACTGAAGAAAGCCAGAAAGTTTTGAAACACAAAGCTTGTTGGGTTTGAAATGATACGAATGTTTCATCTGCTCTTCCACTAGTGGTTTCCTGCTGCTCTTCCATTGGGTTAGGCAGGTGAAAGCTTTATCCCACCCATGCATGGTTGCCAAGGAAGCCAATCTCACAAACTACTAATAATGAGGACTTGAAACTAAGACACAACACTACAATCCTTACCCAAGATACAAAAAACTAATGGCAAACACATTATTTCTTACCCGATCAGTGGCTGATTTTTGGTCAACTATTTCTTATCATAATTCTCTACTAAGTTACAGAACCCTTTTGTTGATCTCTGGTTTATTTCTCATGACATCCATGATGGCTTGCTATCTGAAATTCTGGGCAAGATATCTTTTGTGACTGTGCATATATTCGAAGTTACTTCTGTGTTGATGTCTCCAAGACCACCTATACTACTATACAGATTGTGATGAGCATCACAATCTGTACGAAAGGAAAAAAATTTATGCTAAATAAAAAGGCCATGTAGGGTTAGCCTGTACTTTTAGAGTTTCTGTCAACAAAAATCAAAATAATGTTGCCTTCAATAATAATCCCTACATCACTGCCTCCCACCAAGCTGCTTTAATTGTTCATGTCAGTATGACCTTTGAATATTGTTTTCAAGTAAAAATTAATTAATAGCTGGTTGGCACGCGCGTACGTACACGTAATAGTGACAGACGCGCGCGCATGACAAATGAGTCATTTAAAATGGCTGACATAGAAAAGTCGTTCGATATGAGTGATCATTTTGAAGGGAAACTGTAGATATAACGATGGTAAAAGCACATTGTGTGGTTATAACTGCACAAGTTGATATGAATTTCATTATCGTATGTGAAAGGATCATGGAGTTACAGCCGTCAAAGAAGATGATGAACGAATCATAAAAATTTTAGATTTAGGCGGCGGCTGGTGCCGATCGTTGACGCTGTTCTGGAGAAGTTTGAGCGGTCATATCATCTTCTGCATTGTTTTCCACTGTTCTGTTGCTTTTGCTCTTTCTGTGCTAGATTTAACTCGCCTCACTCTCAGAAGTGTTCTGTGCAAGCTGTTTATGTTTGTGTCGCTACTAACTGGTTAGATGAAAAGAGTCTTCGCTATCAAAGTATTGACCACGAGAGCTGTTCTTTCACTCTATTTCACTGATGTGAATCAGGTCTGGAGCTAGCTAAAGCTAAGCTGATAGAATATGCACGTGCTACATACATTTTGACAATTACATCATTCACCATGCATAATTTTTTATGTATTATTTAATTACCATATTTCCTTGAATAATAGCCCGCCTTGAATAAACACCTGCCTCATATAATCGCCAGGAGACTTCAAGCAACATAAGAAATACACGCCGGCCTCGAATCAACGCCTGGTCAAAGTTCAAAAGCTGCAAACCGCGCGCGCATGCCAGTTTGCCATGTGCATGAAGCAGCTGCTAAGTATCTATGGTTTGATCAGATGTAAGAAGTTTAGTTGAGCCTGTACCAAGAATAGAAGAAATACAGAGAGTCTAGTTTGTATTGTTCTAATGAGAGAAGCCACGCCCATTCCGTACTAACCGCACTCTCTGATAGTAGTCAGTGAACCCCTACAAAAGTTTACCCATGAGAAATTCCAATCTTTACATTCAATTACTCAACTCTTGTTTTCTCAGGACATAGGTATCTCTCTTTCTAGCTAGCTAGCTACTGTAGCTAAACTCATTATATTTGGAGACATGAATCTGAATCAACTGCCATGGAAGAAAACCTTTTTTCTCCTGCTCTGTTTCATAAATGTGTTGCTCATCAGCTTTTACTTATACAAACCTTCACCATCAACTGATCCTGTCAAAGAGATTATTTCAGGGAAGACAACAAGTGTGGAGAAGATAGAGTTTATGTCAAGGTTGACTAGTTCTGTAGTTCCCCTGCAATTGCAAAGTAAGCTTACTAGTATAGGAGGTAAGGATGCATGGTCATGGTGATAAGACTACACTATCAATGAATGGAAGTAATATGACGGTCAAAGGTGCTCCAAAACCATATGTGAAGGATGATAAATCCAGTGGTAAACTTGAGCTCACTAAGCTTCATTGGACTTCACTCTATGGCAAAGGTGAAGATGATAGTTATCACTTTTTTGCTGCTTACTATGATGGTCGAGCATCAGCTCCTGATAGACCAGCTGTGATTGTGCTTGGTTATGTCAGGAGAAATGTCACTGCTATAAAATTGTATTGTCTCTTCAGATTTACAAATGGAAGTGAAATTTATTTAAAGCAACCTGCAGAAGAAAAGATTGTAAACTGCCAAACACATCTGCGAGGCAAGACTTATCATTACTTTTGTAAGATGAGCGCAATTGAAGAGCCTCCAATTTCCATAAGGGTGAGCACTAAGAGCAGTTGTGAGCTAGTGTCCAATTCAGGGGAGATACCAGTACAGAATCGTCTTAGTGGCACAAATGTCAAGATGAAGAAATTTGGGGTGTGTGTAGGGGGACCAGTGGTGCAAGAGGATAATACTACTCTCCAAAATCTTGTCCAATTCATTGGAATGAACCGAGTCCTAGGTGCTGAAGTGATTTACTTCTACATCAATCTGATGCAGATGCGCTCTGATTTTCTGAAGTATGTACTGGAACGTTACTCCTCTGATATAGTCCGTGTGATTGAGTGGAAGAAATTTAACAAGTGGGTTCTTTTATATTACTATGGCCAGCTCCTAATAATGAATGACTGCTTGCTCAGTCTACGTTAAGAGCAAGGTACAAAGGTTACAACTCGCGGGAAAAAGGTTTGTATTAAGCAATAGGACACGTTTTGCTCATTCAATATGTCTATATATTTTATATCATAACTTTCATTCTATCATATTTTATTGTTTCTTATTTCAATAACAATAGTTGATCTATAACCTATGCCGCTTAAATGACGTTTTACTTGAATAGTCCATCGAAAAACGAGGCAGTTCTAGAGGTGAATTTACTCGAGGGGGGTGACTTGGGTTGACTGTGCAAGATGCAGCAAACGCTTTCCTGATCTTGACTCTTTGCTGAGAGGTAGTCCATGCTTTATATTTCAACATACCTTTGAAACTTTTCAGTATCCTACTTTGTGCTTCGAGATACACGGTCACAAATAGTGACAAAAACACCACTTTTTAACCATGAACTGGCATACTCAAAACTAACTTCAAATCTTTTATAGCTCCACAGCAGTCTAGATTAGACCCACTAGTATCACTGCATACTATAGTTGGCCCTCTATGACTAATGGCTTTAGGCTTATAGCGTCCTTGCTACACGGCCTTCTTCTTCTCCGTCCATTTTCCCAATTTTCAGTAGACTGTGCAACATGCAGCAAAAGGTCAGTGGCACTTCATTTTTGGATGACATCATCCCTGACCTCAATACTATAGTATTATACTACCATAGTAACTCCTACCTGTCCAGAATTAGAGATATCAACTGGTTTTCTGGCTCATCTCCTCCCAAAACATTGCCTAGAAACGTCATTGGTGGGTGTGGCACTGTGATGACACTTTGCGAATTTCGCGGTGGGCCATAATCCTTTGTTGTTCATGTCTCAGATAGAATTTAAAGTTGTAATAGTTGTTCACGTGAATGTTATGAAATGTCATACCATCACGCATGGTTTGTTTTGTGGTTGCTGATAATGTACATTCCTGAGTACCCAATTATAGTGGGTCTTAGTGTAGACTATGCTGAGAAGTATGTACGAAATTAAGTACTTAGTAATAAATGACCTCGATGAGATTATCCTGCCTGTAGAGCATGATAATTGGACAGAGATGTTAAATTTCAATGGGAGCTTGAGATATGCTAGTTACACATTTCAAAATGCATTTTTCTATGAGCGTCACCCTTCCCCACCAGTGAGACAACCTCTACATAATTGTACTATGGATATACGAATCCCAAATTACTTTACAAGTACTGAGAGAGTTCAATGTTTTCCGGGATTTAAGTATGGGACGAAATTTATTGCAAGACCTAGATTTGCATTGTCGCTGGATATGTCAGATCTTACAACATGCTTGCTGAAGCTGGCATTAATGCCCACTATAGGTTCAAGTTCCCCAAGAGCACAAAAAAAAAAAAAAAAAACTGCAATGAAGTTTGCCAACATAGTCATAAGAAAAATGTGTTTACCTGAGACAAAATTGAAATAATAATTTGTGAGCTCTTTGGTTTGTTCTGGATATATGTACCCCCTAAAACAACAACAACAACAACAACAACAACAACAAAAACACTTTTGAATTTTTTCTTATTTTACACAGCTACTAATAATTTGTAGGCACTTTAGAGCTTCATTTTGGTCATCTTAGTACTTGTTACCATCATAGAAATCCAAAAACTCCCCATTACATATAGTTCAGCTAGGCTGCACTGTCCTTATGTATGTACATGTAGAGGTGTTCAATGTTGATGACCTTTACCTAGTTCCATGATTTTTTTTCTTTACCTATTGATATAGTTCCATGATTTGCTGATCATGGTTCTCACTCATCTGCTTGCAATAAAGCCAGTTGTGTTTGTATCTCCAGCCCTAATTATGCTCACCAATCAATGCTAGCTAAATGGAAGTGCTAACTCTCAGTGCACACATAAGGCACAGTAGTTAAAAGGTCTGCTGTTACACATAGCTACATACAATGGTATTAGTATAATTCTGTGTGTTTGTTGGCTAGCGAAGAGAACCACCTACTAGTAGGGTGTTGAATGAGGGGCGTTACTATACACGTATGTTCTTCTTGTTCCATCTGGTGCGATATTGTGATGTCATCAGCTAAAGCTTCGCTTGCCATAATGCTTTGTATTTCATCTCTCACAAGAGATCACTGATGAACTGGAGGTTTTATTTTGAATGATCTATCAAATTGGCATGTATACACCACAGTTTATTGAGAATAATTCAAGCACACATTTCACATTCTCATTTTGAATCCCCAACAATGCCTGCATGTGGACTTTCTGGAGATTGTACACATAATTATACTCTATAAAAGCATGCAGGCAAGACATGTAGCAGCTAGCTAATGGCTGTATAAGTTTGAGCAATATGCTACACCACAGACACAGCTCATCTTGCATTGGTGTAGTCTTGTGAAGCCATTTAAATCTGGACTAGCACAAGGATGTAGGGTCTGGACTATCAGATGAGTATATAGACTAGGTAATGGTTGAGACAATGAATGTGAGTTAAAAGCTGCAGATCTTGCCTTCTTTCTCGTTTATCCTAAAATCAACTCAAATTAAACACCGGAGAGTGTCATCTAGACATTGTTAAGGCCGAAATTGAAGTGCTCTGATCATTACTGGCTACATAGTCAATGTAGCAGATACATAGACACTGAGTACTATAACCCTTGTGCTTGCACTGAGGGTTAACAAGCATACCTTTGGTATCATTGTTATTCAAGGGCAACCACATACCAAGTATAATACCTTGTAGTAGAAGAAATGAAGATACTAAACAATGTAGTTGTGCAATTGGAGTATTTTTGGTAAGGGTCATACTACATGTAGTTATTGGGTAAGGGTTGTCGATATTGACTTATACTGAATAGTGCTGCTTAGAGAAAATGTACCTTCACTGGACTATCTGTTCTTTGTGAGAAATGATTATAATTTTTGGCTCTTCTAAAATAGGTATAGGAGGAAGAACATTTTTATTTTCTACATACGGTTTGTGTCTTAATCTTAGATCTTTATATTTGCAGGCATGCTGTAAAGATGGTCTTCACAACACCAGTCACATTCAATTTGGGGATTGGTGCACACGTTATACTCAATCTTGTCAGAAATGTAATCCTTGTTTCAATGAGTGGAGAGATTCAGTGAACTCGGGGTTAAAGGTGGCAGGTGCACTCGGCTTGATTTTCAGCTTCACTCAGGCAAGTGTGTATATATATAGTACTTATATTATTGGAGTGATGGTCACATGCAGCAGTGCTCATACATAATTATCACCCTTAGAAAGTGCTCAGACAGGTCATTGATTGCTTCCCCAATAGTTATATGTGACAGTCCCAAGTAGAAATCGTATTATTTAGAATTAACTATGAATTTGTTCCAAACTTTTGTGTTGATGTTAGACTATCTCTACACCAAAGTTCAAGATTATGGCCACTAATAGCCAAACTAATTACTTGTGGGACTGTCACATACGTACCATCCTTTTCTAATGTGTGCGTGCGTGTGTGTGATGTAACAATAATCCACTATACTTTCATTATTATATTTGTTTAAAAATGCCAAGTTCTGATATTTTCAATATGAATTCCCTGGAATGCAAACCTCCACATCTTGTTTTACTCTTTCCCCAAATGACAACACTTGTATACTCTTTACTGCTGCCAAAAGTCTCCAGATCAAAAGTTACACTGGATAGCATAATTAACAATTTTGAAGTTTATGAGCATGCTTGGTGACATCAAATTTACATCTGCATTTTTATTTGTTTCCCTAGATTGCAGGCATCATTCTCACATTCAGACACAGAAATCTCAAGGACCCTAACATCAACCCTGGGGACTATCTTTAGTTCAGTTTTGATGTGTATAGCTTGTCTGAATTACACTGTAGCTATTGGGGAGAAAACATGTTTCATTGGCTGCATGGTACAACTTAGCACCAAGCATTATCAGAAGGGATTGTAAAAAAAATTTATAAAAAAATATTATTTGTACTGAACTTAAAGAAAAACTAATTAGATATCCTGATAACTTAAAGAGTCAATAAACTTGCTGTGAGTCCAAATCCTGCCTTATCCACAGCTGACTTGAGACCTGACAAAGTGGCACAAGATGTGCTGCCCCTGGCACCCCCAGGGGCCCATTGCAGCCAAGATGCAAGCATGTCATTGAGGTGACTCTTTGGTGCTCCAGCAAGGAGTAATGGCTTTGCTTGTATGGCATTCAGCTCTTCGGGGAGAAAGCCAAGGTGCTGTCCAATGGCTTGCCATTGTGATGCATGGGGATTCAACTGCTCACATATTTTGCCATGGCCCAGTGGTGTGGTGGGACTCAGAGGGGGATCTGCATAATCAGTTGTTATAATCATAAATCCAGTAATCTGATGTGTAGGTTAAGTATTCTATTTCTCAGATGGTAGCTACTGACCTTTATTAGGTTTATCCATAACCATCATGAAGTAATTGTATGGTTCTTTTGCCCCAATGAGCTTTAGTTCATAATGTAAATCAGATGATTCTTCACTTTGCATCCACTTGAGGTCAAGTTTGCAGAGAGGTGGCCATCCACCAGTAAATTCATTAACTTTACTTTTCTTTATCTAATAATTGTGTGGAGATAATATCATAAGGCCACTATTTATAGAATAATATTAATAGTGGCCTAATGGCAACTTAATAATAATAGATAATCTAATAATGCACATAACATGATTCAGCCATAAACCTACCCCAGGATGTGCTATTGATAGCAAGGTCCATCCAGGTTGTATTTCTACTCTCTCTTTTTCTGGAAGATCGAGTTTGATCTCTCTGCCAGAGAACTTCACACTCTGGTGAGCAAGAGATATAGCTGAAATTCCTTCATCTGAAAAAAATTTCTTCAAATGCTACAAAGAAGAAATCATGTGGCTATAATCTCTTAGCTGGAAAATTTTTTCTTTCGAAGCTATACAAAGCAATGGAACTGCAACTGGAGAGACCTCCAGTGGTATATTTTCTACAGTCTAATTGTATTATGCTTAGAATAAAATAATTATTAGATAAAATTAATTACCATTCTGAAAAGTTCAGAATCTTTTAAGACTGCAAAGTAGATGTTCCAGTTATGCTTGGAAGAAAGTTCACAATTGAGAGAAGCACAGTATCTATTTAAAAGACCTAGATTTCTTCTGAGAATAGCAAATATCGAAAAGGACTGCACATTTATTTCCCCAAACTTTTTATCAGCAGGAAAAATACCACCATGTATTTCTTGGAAGGTATAAGGAGGTTTGTAATCAGAATTAACAGCGAATATGAGATCATCCATGTGACCATCAGATGAGAAGTGTTCTATTCCCACTGTGACGGGTTTCTCAAAGTAAGAAGAAGAGCTCTTGACACTGTAGACTCCGCTCACCAGCTCAGTGGCAGCAGGGAATACAAATTGACCAGAAATAGCAGCTTTGACTTGTAAAACACACTCACTCCTGTCCAGAGGTAAAGCATTTCCTGGAAAGCTGATCTTGAAACCATGGTCTTCCCAGACATGTGTGATGGGTTCTTGCTTGTAAGGAATTGACGTCTCTCCAAGAACATCAAGTCCAGAAAGATCTGTTCTTCCACTAAAATAGTAATTTAAATAGCTATAGTGAGCTTACCATAAGATGCAGGTTCTGAGAGTCTTGGTGGCACCTACAGTACATTATGTTGATAATGGTTGGTATATGATAGCATAATCTTAGAAATAAGTAGCCATTGAGTGAAGTCATAGTTGATAAAAGACATTAGTAGGGCAAAAGGAGAATAATAATGAAATCATATTCCACACATAATAATGCATAAGAGGTTGATGCTGATATGTAAAGAAACTTACTTCCTGACAATAGGACTGTGCATTAAAGAGGTTTAGTCTAAATATAGGTTAGGAAATTAGAGAACTTACAGGCTAAAGGAATTACATCATAGTGTTTGTTGGAGTTGAAGTTCATGAGGAAATAATCATAACATAAACAATGATAGATGACAGAGAATAATTTACTTCCTAAAGGAAAAAATATATATTATGCATTATAATAAATTATACATAGGTTAATTTAAGTAAGTAACGTACATTCTGAGCCTGAGAAAATACACATTTTGAATATACATGATAGAAGTTGAATTAAAGTATAAGAGTCAGGTAACTTACTCCCTGAGGAATAACATTCAGCACACATTGAATATGTATAATAGAGGTTTAGTTAAAGTGTATGAGTCAGGAAATGATAAACAGAAACTTACTCGCTGAGAAAACCACATTCAACACACATAAAATACACATAATAGAGGTCAAGTTGAAGTGCATGAGTCAGGAAATTAGAATAACTTACGCGCTGAGGGAATCACATTCAGCACACATTGGATACGCATAATAGAAGTCAAGTTAAGTGTATGAATTAGAATACTTGAGTAACTTACGATTTGAGGAAATCATAAGTTGAATACATAATAGAGATTAAGTTATATGTATGAGTTAGGAAATTAGAATTACTTACGTGCTGAAGAAATCACGTTCAGCACACATTGAATACGCATAATAGAGGTCAAGTTGAAGTGTATGAGTCAGGAAATGATAAACAGAAACTTACGAGCTGAGGAAATCACATTCAGCACACATTGAATATGCAATAGAGGTCAAGTTAAAGTGTGTGAGTCAGGAAATGATAAACAGAAACTTACGAACTGAGAGAATCACATTCAGCACATGATGAATACGCATAATAGAGGTCAAGTTGAAGTGTATGAGTCAGGAAATGATAAACAGAAACTTACAGACTGAGGAAATCACATTCAGCACATATAGAATATGCATAAAGTGTATGAGTCAGGGAATAATACAGAAACTTACTTCCTGAGGAAATCACATTCAGCACATATAGAATATGCATAAAGTGTATGAGTCAGGGAATATACAGAAACTTACCTTCTGAGGAAATCACATTCAGCACATATAGAATATGCATAAAGTGTATGAGTCAGGGAATATACAGAAACTTACTTCCTGAAGAAATCACATTCAGCACATACAGAATATGCATAAAGTGTATGAGTCAGGAAATATACAGAAACTTACTTCCTGAGGAAATCACATTCAGCACATATAGAATATGCATAAAGTGTATGAGTCAGGGAATATACAGAAACTTACTCTCTGAGGAAATCACATTCAGAATACACATAATAGAAGTCAAGTTAAGTGTATGAGTTAGGAAATGATAAACAGAAACTTACGAACTGAGGAAATCACATTCAGCACACATTGAATACACATAATAGAGGTCAAGTTGAAGTGCATGAGTCAGGAAATTAGAATAACTTACACGCTGAGGAAATTACATTCAGCACACATTGAATACACATAATAGAGGTCAAGTTGAAGTGCATGAGTCAGGAAATTAGAATAACTTACACGCTGAGGAAATCACATTCAACACACATTGAATACGCATAATAGAGTTCAAGTTAAAATGTATGAGTCAGGAAATGATAAACAGAAACTTACGAGCTGAGGAAATCACATTCAGCACACATTGAATATGCATAATAGAGGTTGAGTTAAAGTGTATGAGTCAGGAAATATAGAGTAACTTACAGCCTGAGGAAATCACATTCAGCACACATTGAATATGCATAATAGAGGTTGAGTTAAAGTGTATGAGTCAGGAAATATAGAGTAACTTACAACCTGAGGAAATCACATTCAGCACACATTGAATATGCATAATAGAGGTTGAGTTAAAATGTATGAATCAGGAAATATAGAGTAACTTACAGACTGAGGAAATCACATTCAACACGCATTGCATAATAGAGGTTGAGTTAAAGTGTGAGTCTGGAAATATAGAGTAACTTACTTCCTGAGGAAATCACATTCAACATGCATTGCATAATAGAGGTTAAGTTAAAGTGTGAGTCAGGAAATATAGAGTAACTTACAGACTGAGGAAATCACATTCAACACGCATTGCATGATAGAGGTTGAGTTAAAGTGTGAGTCAGGAAATATAGAGTAACTTACAGATTGAGGAAATCACATTCAACACGCATTGCATAATAGAGGTTGAGTTAAAATGTGAGTCAGGAAATATAGAGTAACTTACAAGCTGAGGAAATCACATTCAGCACACATAATAGAGGTTGAGTTAAAGTGTGAGTCAGGAAATATAGAGTAACTTACAGGCTGAGGAAATCACATTCAGCACACATAATAGAGGTTGAGTTAAAGTGTGAGTCAGGAAATATAGAGTAACTTACAGCCTGAGGAAATCACATTCAGCACACATTGAATATGCATAATAGAGGTTGAGTTAAAGTGTGAGTCAGGAAATATAGAGTAACTTACAGACTGAGGAAATTACATTCAGCACACATTGAATATGCATAATAGAGGTTGAGTTAAAGTGTATGAGTCAGGAAATATAGAGTAACTTACAACCTGAGGAAATCACATTCAGCACACATTGAATATGCATAATAGAGGTTGAGTTAAAATGTATGAATCAGGAAATATAGAGTAACTTACAGACTGAGGAAATCACATTCAACACGCATTGCATAATAGAGGTTGAGTTAAAGTGTGAGTCTGGAAATATAGAGTAACTTACTTCCTGAGGAAATCACATTCAACACGCATTGCATAATAGAGGTTAAGTTAAAGTGTGAGTCAGGAAATATAGAGTAACTTACAGACTGAGGAAATCACATTCAACACGCATTGCATGATAGAGGTTGAGTTAAAGTGTGAGTCAGGAAATATAGAGTAACTTACAGACTGAGGAAATCACATTCAACACGCATTGCATAATAGAGGTTGAGTTAAAATGTGAGTCAGGAAATATAGAGTAACTTACAAGCTGAGGAAATCACATTCAGCACACATAATAGAGGTTGAGTTAAAGTGTGAGTCAGGAAATATAGAGTAACTTACAGGCTGAGGAAATCACATTCAGCACACATAATAGAGGTTGAGTTAAAGTGTGAGTCAGGAAATATAGAGTAACTTACAGCCTGAGGAAATCACATTCAGCACACATTGAATATGCATAATAGAGGTTGAGTTAAAGTGTGAGTCAGGAAATATAGAGTAACTTACAGACTGAGGAAATTACATTCAGCACACATTGAATATGCATAATAGAGGTTGAGTTAAAGTGTGAGTCAGGAAATATAGAGTAACTTACAGCCTGAGGAAATTACATTCAGCAGACATTGAATATGCATAATAGAGGTTGAGTTAAAGTGTGAGTCTGGAAATATAGAGTAACTTACATGCTGAGGAAATCACATTCAGCACACATTGAATATGCATAATAGAGGTTGAGTTAAAGTGTGTGAGTCAGGAAATATAGAGTAACTTACCATCTGAGGAAATAGCATTCAGCACACATTGAATATGCATAATAGAGGTTGAGTTAAAGTGTGTGAATCAGGAAATATAGAGTAACTTACCATCTGAGGAAATAGCATTCAGCACACATTGAATATGCATAATAGAGGTTGAGTTAAAGTGTGTGAGTCAGGAAATATAGAGTAACTTACATGCTGAGGAAATCACATTCAGCACACATTGAATATGCATAATAGAGGTTGAGTTAAAGTGTATGAATCAGGAAATATAGAGTAACTTACCATCTGAGGAAATAGCATTCAGCACACATTGAATATGCATAATAGAGGTTGAGTTAAAGTGTATGAGTCAGGAAATATAGAGTAACTTACAGCCTGAGGAAATCACATTCAGCACACATTGAATACACATAATAGAGGTCAAGTTGAAGTGCATGAGTCAGGAAATTAGAATAACTTACACGCTGAGGAAATCACATTCAGCACACATTGAATACACATAATAGAGGTCAAGTTGAAGTGCATGCGTCAGGAAATTAGAATAACTTACATGCTGAGGAAATCACATTTAGCACACATTGAATACACATAATAGAGGTCAAGTTGAATTGCATGAGTCAGGAAATTAGAATAACTTACATACTTAGGAAATCACATTCAGCACACATTGAATATGCATAATAGAGGTTAAGTTAAAGTGTGAGTCAGGAAATGTATAGAAACTTACAGACTGAGGAAAACACATTCAGCACACATTGAATACGCATAATATAGAAGTCAAGTTAAAGTGTATGAGTCATGAAATTTGAGTAACTTACATACTTAGGAAATCACATTCAGCACACATTGAATATATGCATTATAAAGGTTGTTTGAAGTATATGATCTCATGTAGCTAACAGAATAACTTACATCCTGAAAAAATAGTAATATACATGTACATAATTAAAGTTGTTGTGAAGTAACATAGAGTAATGGCTTTATTATTTTAGCATTGTCATTGAATAAGTTGGCTAGACTAGTGCCTCAACTTCATTTAGATTCAATATTAGAAAGAATGCCCCATAGGAATAATACATAATTAATCTTCTTCAACAACTCTTATCTTCAAGCCAGAACACCTTCAATGTGATAGGACTCGAGTATGAATAAAGTAGTGTCATTTTTAAACTCTTTCTTAGAATCTGTGTCATTAAGGTTGTGACAGACTCCAGGAGCCCCATGGACCTTCACAAGATTGGGCATACGTGACCCTACAATTCCATTAACACATCTGTGATTTAATCATCACACACTTGGCAGTGTGTCTATAAGCTGCCCTAGTACAGTTTTATCTTCCTATAGCTAGCTGATCAAAATTAATTCCACCAAATAGTCAGATACGTCTTCACTCGCAATTAGAGTGGTAAACCTGCTAACTCATGCATGAGGGTTAGTTCAAGTCAAGTGTCTGAAACATGATAGTGCATATGATGTACATGTGAAGTTGATACATGAATGTATGTACATGTATGTGGTTATAGTATAACTATCCCTGTGTCGAGACTGAATTGTAGTGGATAAAAGCTGTACTTCTGCTGGTGCATGCATATTCAGATGCCTCTGACTCGGCTGCTGCTAACAAATCAGGAATTTATCATGGTGTGTGGAGTTGAATCCTCTCTGATTTTTCAACTTAAGGTTAAACAATTTCAGGGTAGAGAAATACAGACTAGACTGAACCTATATTTCCACAAAAAAGTTCCTGACACCATATTATCTGGAGATGTAGTTTTTTTTTGAGTTTTAATACATCATTTTTGCCAAGTACAAGCTAGCTCACAACCAACAATTCACTGCTAGTACATTATAATCTTTGATGTATCAATTCCTTTCATTGTGAATGCATTAATTTCCAGCTGTGCTGCTCCTTGTGCAGGCTTGAGCATTTGGCTTGACAGATAGATTTATGGGTGGTGCCATAATAGGAGGTTGCCATGTGAACTACTTGGTAGCTACAGTCAGTGAAGTAAAGAAGTCACTCATAAATATAGATACTTAATCTCAACATACAGTAGCTTTCACTAAACAGTATAGCTATTAGCTAATGAATAGTTCTGGAGGTTTTTCAAAAGTGAAGATGGATCTGAAGGTCCAGGTAGTGTGTAGTATTGACTTCACAAATTTCATTTGTTGAATGCATGCAGCCAGAACGTTATATAGGTAGTAGCTGAGTCACACTGCCATTTAATTAATCTAAAACTATACTGACAAGCTGATTTTTTCCAGGCATTACATATAGCTAATTACTGATTTGCTGGATGATATAGCGAAGTCCAAATTGGTTGCTAACATAGAATGCAAGGTTTTGTTGATTTACCACATGGAGGTGGGAAAGAAGGCAGATGTTAACTTATAGGCAAGAAGCCGTATAGAGTCTGTACATAGTGGTCATCTTGAAAATTCAGGAACAGTTTAAAGAAAACAGGACGATTATATATAAAGTCCACAAAATAGAGGTATAGCTAGACGCAGGCATGGAGCTACCTTCATGCATGCCTTCTTGAACCGGTAGCAACTGGCTCTCTGCAGAATTGCAGAGTAGACGGAAGCTCCAGTGGGGCACTGGGCCTCTTTGGTTTCCGATATATAATATTGATGTCAGCTGCCCTTTTATTAACGTTTACCACCACTAGATATTTATCTATCAGGTAGCCATGATGGTTTGTTGCACTTATTCTAGTTTCCAACTAATTTTCTTGCCAGCATCAACTTAGGACAAAGTTCATTTTATAGATAATTTATCTGGCTACTAATATTTATCTCCATAGGCCAAGTGGACTTGAAGTTAAATAGAGCTCTCTACAATCTAAAGTTGGCACTTTTTGTTTTCAAGTGCAACAATTTCAGCAGTCACACTTTGACTGCTGCTTCTAGCATCACTGCTAATTATAAGCTACAACATTAGGCATCTCAAAGTGAACAAGAACAGAACAGCTTCCGACTCAGTAAAATTAATGGTAAATGCCCACATACGTTGCTTATAATAGATAGCCAAAATAAAATTAAACGCAACTTTGTTTATACAAAATCAAGTAGTGCAGCTATATATATATATATATATAAGGTATTATTACTATATAATATAATATGATTGTATTATATTATATTACATTACTGCAATATATACATATAAGGCAAAGTATAGCTACGTAGCCGGAGAGCAGATGTACAAAAACTCGCAGATAATATACTTTCAAGCCAGGTCAGAGTTTATTGTTGAATACACACGTCATGGGGGAAAGATCGAAGAAAAACCTGTGGAATTCATTTCTAGCCTTGAAAATGTGAAGAAATAAATGAAGGTCCCTGATTTCCTTGTGCAAGGGGAAATCGATAGCGTCAATTGCTGCATCACACAGCCCTTTTCTGGAGACAGATTGGAATATATAGCTACCCTTGCATATGCAGCACTGTATGCATTGGTTGACTTAGGGTTTCTGCATAACTGGCATTACTCAATGCTCATAGCCACGTTCCCGATCCCAGGCCTTCCTCTCTCACTGGTATAGTCTCTCACGAAGAAGAGGTATACCTTTTCTTTATGAGAGAGGAACGAGGCTAAATGCTCACTGGAAAAGTGTACTTTAGGCAGTTTTATGACTTGATAGTAGCTATCGCTACTAGGGTAATGTACAACATTTAACAGCAAGCGAGCGAGCAAGTATTTAGAGCTGATAGCATGTGCATTATGCACATGCATGCACTAGTCTACTACGTATGAGACAGACCTCGATGAATCATGACCAAGAGCACTCGCTCACTGAATTAGGTTCAAACCATTTTGATAGTGGTTTGACTTGAATAGGGCACAAGAAAGATCCATGACTGTTTGACTTACTCAGTTTTTCATCAAATTTATTCTGAGCAAAGTGAGGCTATGGTTGCATTCATTAATAACAACTATATATGGACACCTCCATTATGATCTGAATACCTTGAAACTAAACCACATTATGCTTCTGCCACCATAATGGTGTACTTGTCTCTATGACTGTATGTCTACCTATAGCTAGCTATAATTTCAGAAACTAGTAGCCCATCAACAACAGCAACAGTATATTATACCCCAGGTGGTGGTGTGCCTTAATCACTGGATCACTCCATCCTTTGTGATCTGATAGATAGAGTGACTGTGGTCATGGGGAAGCACAGCTTAGAAGCTAAGGGTTCATATAGTTTGGAAGACTCTTTACATGTTTCTTATACATGGCAATTATCGTTATTGACTCTTTGTACTATAGTGTGCATGCAGAGTTCAATGTTCAAAGTTAATTAGGATAATACCATGCAATAGAACTTTATGGATGGACTGACACACTAGCTAACACAATAGCTACTAGCTACTAGTGTTTTATTTATCTGCTAATTCATCATCATCTCAGCTGGTCCATACACACATGCAAAGTTCTCTATAGTCATTGCAGACACACAGCATGCAATCTCTCGCATGCACATTTGGCACTGTGGTGACCCTGTACCAACTAAAGGGGTCAAGGATATCACTTTGGAATGTTATGATTACACCATGCACTTCCATGCATACGGTACATGATTCCAAAAATCAGATCAAAAGAGCTGAGTAGTAACTTGGGTATCCAGCTTTAAATTGCAGAGATGTATTTTCAAGTACTTCCAACTCAGAAAAGTTTTATGTTAAGCCTGTCTTCCTTTGCAATATTATGAACTGATGAGGTAGCATAATGAGTCTGACAATACAGCTGATTATACACCCAAGATGGTAGGTGGGTCAATTAGACATGCATGTTGCATATTTCCTAAAGTTCACTCACTATCCCACATGAAGATAATATCTTTATCTTGTTAGCTACCCACATTAGCTATAAATTGTGTGTTTTTTGGCTGCTTAAAAAAAAATTAAGAGAGATGCTTACCCTGCGTCCACAACAGTTCCCCATTGGTGCTGTGCAGTCCGCTTCTGTCTTGATGGTACTCTAGCTATTGTCCGCCTCCGCAAATCCTATCCTTTGCGCAGACTGCGCGCGCAGCGCCTTGCTCACGCCCACTTTTAATTTGAGCTCAACTGCCTACGTGGCTGAAATGCTATTGATATGAGGCTGCACCAGCCCATCTAGCTAGATTTTACACGTAAACCTTTTAGCAAAAACAATAGTTGTGCTCACTTGTTTGTTTCCATGCATAGCCATGCCATAGCTAACTAACTATGGGAATCATTTATTTACAAACCCAGTTTCCTGGATCAGTGGGGTGTGCCTGGCTAGAAGAATGACAATAGCTACACCTTGAAGTCACACATGGTGCAGTCTTCCATGCATTAAGTATGTAAGCTTACCTCTGTGAATCCTGATATGAAGCCATCAATTATCCGGAATCCACTTGGAATGTACCCCAGACCCCCTAGATGGTGTGCTTTGCACACTGTATAGCTTGTCACAAATCTTACACAAAAACATCCCCCCCATAATTAATAAGTTAATTGTCTATGGTACTGTGAAACCATGGTCTTTGTGTTGCATGCACCAATAGTAAATCCATTAATATATAACATTAATTCCTAAAGCTCTATATACAGTCTCATGAGGTCTCTAACTGGGTCTCAGTTGGTCTCTTTCAGTCTCTCAAAGTGTCCTGAGGTCTCTAAGAGTCTCAGTTGGTCTCTTGTCTCATGAGGTCTCTAAGGGTAATGTTGGTCTTACAGATATGTACTGTCATGCCAAAAGTGGACCGGGAAAAAAGTGGACCGGGGGGCAGAAAAAAATGGACCGGGGGGTCCACTTTTTTCTGCCAAAAGTGGACCTGCCTTGCCAAAAGTGGACCTGGTCCATTTTGTCAAGAAAAAAGTGGACCCGGTCCAGTTTTGGCAGGGGAAAAAAGTGGACCTGGTCCAGTTTCGCCGTCAAAATCTAAACAGGTCCGTTTTTGGCAGGGGAAAAAAGTGGACCCGGTCCAGTTTCCTGCCGAAATCCAGGCAGGTCCATTTTTGGCAGGGGGAAAAAGTGGACCCGGTTCAGTTTCCTGCCGAAATCCAGGCAGGTCCATTTTTGGCAGTGGACCCGGTCCAGTTTCCTGCAGAAATCCAGGCAGGTCCATTTTTGGCAGGGGAAAAAAGTGGACCCGGTCCAGTTTCCTGCCGAAATCTAGGCCGGTCCATTTTTGGCAGGGGAAAAAAGTGGACCCGGTCCAGTTTCCTGCCGAAATCCAGGCAGGTCCATTTTTGGCAGGGGAAAAAAGTGGACCCGGTCCAGTTTCGCTGTTGAAATCCAGGCAGGTCCATTTTTGGCAGGGGAAAAAAGTGGACCCGGTCCAGTTTCCTGCCGAAATCCAGGCCGGTCCATTTTTGGCAGGGGAAAAAAGTGGACCCGGTCCAGTTTCCTGCCGAAATCCAGGCAGGTCCATTTTTGGCAGGGGAAAAAAGTGGACCCGGTCCAGTTTCGCTGTTGAAATCCAGGCAGGTCCATGTTTGGCAGGGGAAAAAAGTGGACCCGGTCCAGTTTCCTGCCGAAATCCAAGCAGGTCAATTTTTGGCAGGGAAAAAAAGTGGACCAGGTCCAGTTTCGTTGTTGAAATCCAGGCAGGTCCATTTTTGGCAGGGGAAAAAAGTGGACCCGGTCCAGTTTCCTGCAGAAATCCAGGCAGGTCCATTTTTGGCAGGGGAAAAAAGTGGACCCGGTCCAGTTTCCTGCAGAAATCCAGGCAGGTCCATTTTTGGCAGGGGAAAAAAGTGGACCCGGTCCAGTTTCGCTGTTGAAATCCAGGCAGGTCCATTTTTGGCAGGGGAAAAAAGTGGACCCGGTCCAGTTTCCTGCCGAAATCCAGGCAGGTCAATTTTTGGCAGGGAAAAAAAGTGGACCAGGTCCAGTTTCGCTGTTGAAATCCAGGCAGGTCCATTTTTGGCAGGGGAAAAAAGTGGACCCGGTCCAGTTTCGCTGTTGAAATCCAGGCAGGTCCATTTTTGGCAGGGGAAAAAAGTGGACCCGGTTCCAGTTTCGCTGTCGAAATCCAAGCAGGTCCATTTTTGGCAGGGGAAAACAGTGGACCTGGTCCATTTTTGCTGCTGAAATTTAGGCAGGTCCAGTGGACCTGGCTTTGACCTTGAAAGGATACCTATGTAGGAATATAACTGCATGCTATATAAAATTCACTTGTTGACTATCTGGTTATTATTTACATGTAGGACAAGACTACTTTATATCAGATATGTTATTCATGTAATGTCACTAGGCAGCATCTCAAGTGATATTAGACTTTACTCAAGGGTCACAAATCAAGGAGTGAACATGTGATACAAGATTACGTCATAAGTGAAATCACAATGATGATTACATAACAGTTAGTAATGATAAAAGTAATAATTAATGTTACTGTCACACACCCCCTCCTCCAGTTAGAGCTTGCCCCGAGCTTACTTTCTTCCATAGTAGAGGGATGGTCAGATAACTAGGGTAACTCAGATTTAAGTGTACATGAATAATATCATCTTTTGAAGTGTAGACACATTTTCCTGCAATGCCGGTTGGAGTCACCTCAAAAACTCAATATAATTATAGGGTCCATGCCACAGACGAGATAACTTCTGAAACTTCCCGGACTCTTCTTGAGGAAATCGAAATAGCACTAGACCGCCAATCTTGAACTGCATAGGAGAACATTTATTCACCTTATTATAGTACTTTTTGCAATGCTTCTGGGTTTTCTGGATTGACTGAGTATCTCAGTGAGTTCCTGTCGCATCGGTAGCCTGTCAGGTCAGCCCCTTCTACCTCATTAGCAATGCAGCTTCAATAGGATAGCTACCATAAAGAAGGTAAGATGGCTTCTCGCCTGTTGCCTCATAGGCATCCCATGTAAATACTTGTCCCACTGCTTCCCATAGACATCAACATGCTTGCATATCAGCGTCTTTAGAGTACGAGAGTACGATTAAACCTCTCGGTGAGGCCATCACACTGAAGATGGTATGCTGTAGTATTCAATTTCGTAATTCCAAGAAGACTGCATACATCGGTCATCAGGTAGGATAGCTGATTGGGTCCCTTCTCCGATAGTAGACTTTCTGGAACACCACACACATGATCTCAGCATCAGTATGTCCACTATTAAACCATACAGCCTTTTGGTCAGGGATAGGGAAAACCCAAGGTCATCAGAATGATATTTGATTTGATTATTTATTTGAAGAGAATAGCTGGGTAACTTGGTACATAGCTAGCTACAGCTACAGGCAAATTTCATGAGCTTCTTTTACAGAGGCCAAAAATCTGGTACAGATACCATAATTATACTGTGCAGTAGATATATAGTATCTATGCTGGTAGCCAGTAAGGCCATAATTAAGTAGAATCACCATGATTGCATCTAGACTCAACTTCATGCGTAGCTAGCTAAGCTAGCTAGCTATCTACAAGCATAATAAGCACCTATGAAAAATCAGGTCTTACCATGCTCTTCTTTTTCTTCTTGATGAAAAGAACTCCCTTTCTTACATTGAACATAGCTGCTTTCTCTCCAATAGCTCTCTTTTTGTCTTGACTACAGTCTGGTGGGTAGCGCTGCTCAGTTATGTATAAGCTGATATGCCCGGATAACTTTTGGTAAAGGCGGTGTTGCAGTGATTTCTGTTTCCCCGGGTTGCGTGTTTCCCCGCACATATAACCCTAGGGAGGAATGTTTCCCCGCACATTGAGCACTGAACTGCGAAGATTCATTGCCGGCAGTGGTAAGTGTTTCCCCGGGTAGAATGTTTCCATCGCGAATAGCTAGCTATAGCTACGATCTGTATTATCTGCTAGTCTCTTGCAACGTAGCTAGTCAGTCGTTCCGTGTTGTAAGGGACATGACATGATAAACTAGCTAATTAACCAGCTAATAATAAGTATGAGCCACCCAACATGTGAAAGAACCAGCAGAGGAACATATTCACTTCCCTGATAAGGCCACACAAACACAAGACTTTCAGATTTCCATGAGGGAGGGAACCTGGTCACCATTCAATATTGTACTTTGGATAATCAAATGAATAAAATGTACCAATTTTTCAAATTTTTGTCTGAAATGCCTCACTAAAAATTCAATATTTTGATGATGAGGGAGGTGACGATAAACTCTGCTCGGCCTAAGCGACATGTCCTGAATACTAAAGAAATTAGGGAACACCAAGTTCCCTCTACATCATAGCTAATAATTATCTCAACTGTGTTTCATTTAGTTTATGTATGTATGTCCAGCAATAAGTATCATCAGTCAGGGTTAGCTATGTCCTTTCTTTATGCAACCCAATTTTATTTTTTTCCCATATCAGTGCAGTATAATATTGGGGTGCCATTTGTATGTATCAAAACAAAGAAATAATAGGTGTCATTTAGCTAGTGCAGAAACCATTTTAATCGCTATAATGAGTTCAATAATCAGTGAAAAGCATAATAAGCTTGACTTTGAAGGAATTAATATAGCTATCCCTTTTCATACCTAAAATACTATAGGGACAGGGGCTACTAATTCGGGGTGGTGGTATATACTAACTCAGGACATGTACATACGTATCTTATGGGGAATTTTGGAGTCTATCTACAATTTCATAACCTGAGAGTCAACTCACTCGCTCTGCTCGCTCGTATACGTAGCTATACAGATTATAGTGAGAAATAACACTGAAATTACATAAAACAAAATTTTAGCTAAAGGTGCTTAAACAAATTTGATTTTTGTATATTCTGTCCGCTTCAGTTCTTTTGATTTCAAATCGTTCTTTAATGAGCTGGATCATTGCCTATACAACAGTTAGTAACTAATACTATACTATACATCAATTTCATAGTTATCACCTCTGGCCATAGTATGAATTGTGCTATATGAAGACCCGTGATATTGTTTATCTGCTGCACATCGCATCACATCACATCGTCCATGAAGTGCTTTAAGATAATGTTCCACTTCAAATCCCTAAAAAAATTAGAGATAGTAGAATAATTATTAGCTAGCTATAATTATTATGTACCAAGTCCACCAGCTCTATAGGCCACTGAGATGCTATTTTTTTTCTCTGTGCACGTGTAGGATATGTAGTGTATGAACTTGAAACTCTTCCTTCTATGATTCCTCTCCACAATTCCTGTCAATTAGCACCATTATAGTTTTGTATTAAATTTTAAATCAAATAGCTACCTCATTTTCTTTGATCACCCTTCTCACAAATTCCCTTTTGAAGATACAGTGACTAATATTAATGAAAATATCAATGCTTTGCATATTACCATAAGATTACTCCCCCTATTATACATACCTGTCTGAAGCAATAGGACCTTTTTTATCACGATAATACATTTTTGCTATATCCAGCCACCTGTCTTTTATGCTTCTTTTATCAAAAGTGAAAATATCATCACTATCATAATTTGTTTGGTCTTCTTGGAAGGATGGGAATAGGAAGTTTGCTGGCAATACTGAATCACTTAAATCTAATGATCAAAAGAGCTGAAAATCAGACTGATTATCATGATTTAAGTTCATTTTTTTGCAAAGACAGATACATGTAGTCTATTGACTATGCTGAAATTACCATTAGCTTTTGATCCTGACTCCTTGTTGGATTCACTTTGATTATCTGATTCACTTCTTTTGGACTCTGCTTATAATTATGATAGTTTATTGCCTTATTTTAATTACATACAGAATCTACACCATTTTCCTTGAATTTGATGGGCATCAATTTCCCCTGTCTTAGCTCATTCTTCATCACCCTCCTTAAGTGAGGTATGTCGGCCTATTAGCTACAACAATAAAAAATATTAGTAGCAAATTTTGACCATACCATACCTGGCTGAAGGAAGGAACTTCATCTATTACTATGAAGCGAGCAGCCTGTAAGTAAGATATTATTCAGTACAGGGGGAAGATTATAGGGAGAGGGGGGAGGGGGACGTATGAATACAAAGTACATGGGTTGTTGTCTGAATCTGTGCAGGAATATGGTTTTGCACAACATTGCACTATTTTGTGTCAATCATTCAACTTACCATGCATATAAATACTCTACAGTCAGATGTATTAGTCTGTAATGGCATACATCCCATCTGTGCATGGTGAAACTCAATACTAGAATTGGAAAGCTCTAGAGAAGAGTCCATGTAGATCATTTTTCTTTCCTTTGGTTTTACAACCTGTGTAATAATGATGATTAATGTTGTATAATGAATTTTATTACTTACCACTAATATCCAGTGAGAACTGTGTATATTCCATGGAATTAAAATAATGTTGTTGTCAAAGCAATTTTTCTGGAAATTATAATATCTGACATCAGAATTCAAATTCAAAGAATAAGAGCAGTAGAGAGCTGCAGCTAGTCATCTCACCTTAGCATCAGAAGCACTCTCATCAACAATAAGTGAAAAATATTTGTTGATAATCTACGAGCAAACGAGCCCTTTTATCATCATGCATGCATTTGATAATGCATTCACATTATTTACCACATCATCCAGCCATTCACTATCATTTAATCTCCATAAGCTTGATTCTAACAGCGAGTCACTGAAAGATGAAACAATCTACAAAGATAACGAAAGCACTCAGTTCTCCTGCGAAATGTGTTATCATTATTCAGAAACTTAGCTATCATTATGATCACTAGCTATACCTTCATTTCCTCCTCAATGCTGAAGTCCTATTAAATGATACGCAATGATGACAAGTATAACTGTTATGTATACATTATGATTTACCTTTAATTCCATTTGTAAATTACTGACATCAGTTTTCAAAATATGTACCTGAATGTATGTTGTGTAGGTTGTAGAAAGTATTAAATCGTGGTAGCTATAGAGAGGTAATTCTTACTGATATTTGAGGAGTAGAGTAGAGAATGATTACAACATTCCTCTGCATAGAATTAATACTCATTATTGATTCATGAAATTAATGTGATTCTAGTGTATACCTGAATATAAGTAGACTCAATAACACTACTTTCTACTTCTGAAACTTGTACATCATTGAAGTGGATTAAAGTATCTTGCTGAGTCAGAGTGTAAGCAGTGAGAAATGAAAACTATCATAGTCTATAGGTAGCTTATTTGGTGAAAACTTACAATGTCCACTTTTTGTTGTGGTACCATGATGCAACTAAAAAAAACAACTATTTTCATAATGAAAGAGAGAGAGAGAGAGAGAGAGAGAGAGAGAGAGAGAGAGAGAGAGAGAGAGAGAGAGAGAGAGAGAGAGAGAGAGAGAGAGAGAGAGAGAGAGAGAGAGAGAGAGAGAGAGAGAGAGAGAGAGAGAGAGAGAGAGAGAGAGAGAGAGAGAGAGAGAGAGAGAGAGAGAGAGAGAGAGAGAGAGAGAGAGAGAGAGAGCTCACTATAAAACCTTGTAGGTCATATTGAATCTCATGACCATTATCAAGCTTCACATTCATTTTCCTGGAATGCAGAAGAATAATAGCTGGTGGCAATACTATAATGGCATAGAGTTTCACCTTTGGATGGTGACTGGCCTGTTTGATCTTTTTGGGGGGCCTGACCTCTTTCTGCCAAACAGTGTCCTTTTACAAGTGATAAAAATGTACTTAGGGGCATTTTTAAGTTTTGAGGTCACATATATTCCTCCTGGCTTGAAACAGTTCGTGCACCTTCTTTATCCAGAATATTATTACAGCCATAGTAGTTATAATTATAGATATTAATACCTGTCATTAGGTCCTTTGGTGACTCTTTCAAGGTCATAATTTGTGGTAATCAGATCCTTTACTGCAATATCTTCACGAGATTTACCAAGAGAGCAATATAAAATATTATGTTCTTCCACTCCAACATCACTGAACTGATAAGAAATAAACATGTATCATATGTAGCTAGGGCAAGAAATGACTTAGAATAGGTGAAACAGTCACAGTCATTATGAGTATACCTTTTTGGTTCCTCCATTATGGCAAGAAGTGCAATATGACTGACTTAAATATGAGAAGGTAAGGAGTGCATCTTCCTGCATAAAAATGAAATTGAGAGCTCCATAGTTTCATTATTAATCTAGATAGTATCAGTGTGTTAAACTACTTACGTTAATACATTCTGTCAATTTGTTTATTAAGCACTGCAAACCTTCAGCAGCATCCTGTTGTGCAGAACCAACTAGGCTACTCTTGAGCATGGACTAGAAGAAAAATTGTTTAAGTAATAATGTAGAAAATTAATAACGATTTCAGATTTTGTACCTTTAAGCATAGAATATTCACTGATTGATGCATGTCCAATGACTTACAGATATCACAATACTCAACCTGGACTTCATTGGTGCTTCTCATACCTTTTGGTATCATATTTTATAGCTAGTTACATCATGGTATTTGCAGAACGTACCATGGAGGAAGTGATGAATATTTGTTCCATTTATTAATAACTGTATGCATGATATCAACCAACAACTGTTCTCTTTGTTGGTAATTCCACAGTATTTTTTCTGGTTGAGTTGGGAGTGAAGGTGGAGGAAGTTTATTAGTTAACCTTCACTTACCACATTGCTTAACGTAAGTTTTTCTTCAGAGATGGCACAGAATTTCTTTGCAGGAGGGGGAAGTTCATAAACTTCCTCTTTAGTAGCAATAGTAGTAGCTGCAGCAACAGCAGGGGGAGGAGGAGGAGGAGGAGGAGGAGGAATTTCAGATTTTGGACATGAAGGAATGCCTTCAATTTTAATAAGAAAGCTATGACCCCATGGAACTGTTGTATCATACATAACACTTTAGCTTTTGATATGGGTCCAACTATAAATTATTTAACACCCTTGTATTATTAGCTAGTGAAATTAACTGTAGTAAGATATGCTCTATGGCATCATTATTACCCAATGTAGGCTGACTGTAAGGTTTCAGCTGACTGAGGTTAACACGAGTCTTCAGCCTTTTCCCCAGTTTGGTCTCTAGCTGGCAGGTTGACTTCTTCATATTTGAAATCTTAGCTATATGGACCCAACCTGAATTTACAAAATTAACAAATAATACACGACTGTGTTTAGTCTTTCAAAATTACCATCTGTCTCCATTTTTATGTCCTTTTTTTGTCTTTTGTCTCATATTTCTTCGCAATACCATGTCACCTTCTTTAAATCTATTTTGCAGCATTCCTTTGCGCTTTAGGTATTGCTCTTTCTGCTTTTTTTGTGATTTTTGTATGTTCAGCTCAGCCGACACAAAGATATTTTGCTGCTTCTTGAACCTATTGAAATGCATATGAAATTAGGCATTAATAATAATAATAATAATAATAATAATAATAATAATAATAATAATAATAATAATAATAATAATAATAATAATAATAATAATTATTATTATTATTATTATTATTATTATTATTATTATACATTAATGTGATGATGACGACTAAGGAGATTTCTCTATTTACTGTGCCACCATTACCTCTTAAGTGTTTGGTTAGTTCGTTCATCTAAGCCATTTGATTGTGGATGGTATGGTGAGGTAATCCGCATTTTGACCATAAAGCTTTGATGAAGTATTTCAATAAGCTTTCAATATAAAAAGAATTTCAACTTTACAAGGAAATTAACAGTCAGCTATTATTTAAAAAAAATACCTGATTTGTAAACTCCTTTCCCTGATCACAAATAATGCTCACAGGAGCTCCATGTCTACAATACACCTTGTAAATAGCTTTGGCCACTGAGATTGCTGATTTATCTTCTATCGGCACTGCTTCAACATATTTACTGAAATAGTCTGTCATTGTGAGGATATATGAGAAATTGGCACTTTTTTGAAAAGGACCAATTATATCCATTCCAACCAGATACCACACCTGTGGCTCAACAGCTACTGGTTGAAGCTCAACTACAGCTTTTTTCAGCTGTGATGCATTCCTTTGGCACCTGTCACATCTCTTGATCTGCAGAAGTAGAACCAATTAAGGTCCCTCAGAATCAGTTAGTACATAGCATTGATAAATCAACAGAAATCCACACTGTAAACACACACGGGTAATGCCTGCACACCCATTAAAGAACTATATATTTATAAGGAAGAAATATCATGGGAGGAAATTACCGTATTATTACCTATAAAAACTTTTCTTTACCATGTAACAAAAAGTGAACCTATGCTTAAACACAAACCTTTTCTTCAATTTCTTTGTAGTAGAGAGGCCAATAGTATCTTTCCTTTATCTTACTCGTGGTAGCATCCCTCCCTCTGTGACCACCAGTAGTCAAATGACATTCTAAAAAAGCCCTTTCAGCTTCTTCTTGACCACATAGTACTAAACGATTAAAGGAAGTGCCATCAGGTCTTTTGGAGATATAAAATAACTGCTCTCCTTGAACAAGGAAATTTTTACTACTCCTTCGTAGCACGAACTTCTCACTTTTGCTGTATCCAAGGGGATATTTTCCATCATCAGAGAGTGCGGTAGCACTCTCTAAGTAGGGATGGCAGGTCAAAGTCCATAGGACAGTATAAACTAAAAACTCTTCTTTCTCTTCTACCCTTACTCTACAGGTTCTCACAAGTCATGGCCCTATCCCTACATCTACACAGAAGACAGGACAATGTATAATAATCTAAAATTCATTCTATAACATCAACAAAAAATAATTTCAAAAATTGACTTTTGTTCTAGTTTTTCAACATAATAATAATCAGATCGGCGTACTGACTAACTGGCTATAGTTGTCACAATTATAACATGGCGATTAGATGGAGCGGTACTTAGAGGCTGATCTTTTGCTATTCGTTTTCACTAAGGTTATACTTCACAATTCAGTGGTATCTTACAGATAGAGTATCTATATTATCTATGGTGGTATAGATGCACTAGCTACTTTTCATCCGCCATTTTGAAGCCTGTGGTGCGTATTACGTAGTATTACGTAAAATGCAATGCGCGCGCGTTGCACGCGCACGTGCTAGCTTCTTTTGAAGTGCAGCTGCTTTTAAAGTGCAATCCTTCTACCTCTGAATCAAAAAATTAAGTAACAGTCACTCTTCTGAGACACAAGGTCAAGGTCTTCTGCTGTTTGTTCAACAAGGTATGTTATACTCACTCTTTCCTTTGTTTGACTCCTGAGTCCAGTGCTTCTTTTCATTTTATAATCAGCTGCTTGCAACTTTGGAACTGTTTCCTTACAATTCTAGTGCTCTGCAGCTATTTGTACAAAAAATGTGTTCAGTGTCAACCATATTCACTCTTTCATAAGTGTTTCTTTCTCTGACTACGTAGCACTATCAGTTTGGAACTACTCCACTGATCTCAACCAGTGCCACCTCCAGCTGCACACCCCCTCCCAAAAGGTAAGCAACTAACTAGCTATACATAACACATATCACGATCTTACAATTACATCATCCAGTGCCACCTCCCTTTGCACACCCCCTCCCAGAAGGTAAGTAACTATTTCATTACTCATACAATTACATCATCCAGTGCCACCTCCAGCTGTGCGCCCCACCTCCCATTGCACACCCCCTCCCAGAAGGTAAGTAAGTAACGATAACAATTTCATTACTCATACAATTACATCATCCAGTGCCACCTCCAGCTGTGCGCCCCCTCCCAGAAGGTAAAGAATTATACATAGATAACATATTTCATTACTCTTATATCCAGTGCCACCTCCAGCTGCGCACCCCCTCCCAGAAGGTAAGCAGCTATAGATAACACATTTCATTACTCTTACAATTACGTCATCCAGTACCACCTACTGCACGCCCCCTCGGCCTCCCAGAAGGTAAGCAACTATAAATAAAACATTTCATGATCTTACGATTACATCATCCAGTGCCACCTCCAGCTGCGCACCCCCTCCCAGAAGGTAAGCAACTAACTATAGATAGCATCTTACAATTACTTCATCCAGTGCCACTTCCAACTGCACACCCTCACCCAGGGTGGAGGGCTAGGGCCAGGGCCAGGCGCAGAGGGAGGGGTGTTCGATTCTGCCCGTTCCCATGTGAGTACATACTTAACCATTTTCCACCAACACATTATATAACATGTATCACCATAATCTTTAATTCCAGACCCTAATATGTATCGAGGAAACTGTAAGTAATATAAAACATTACAAAATCACTTAGCTATATATAGCTACTTGTCTTTTCCAGTGCATTTCCACTATCATCAAAAATAAAAAGTAAGTCACGCACTCAAACACTATAAAACATTTCATTTGTATCTAAATACTTGCAGAAATTCTCTAACTCAAGGCAAGCATAAAGCTGCTATAGCTTGGCTCTATTGCTTTATAGATATATATCTCGCGATCACGTACACAAACAGCAGATCTCTATACTAAGCTTCTGCACAAAATCCTGCTACATCAAATGTGCATGCGCATCACAAATTGCTACTCTCATTTGCTCATTCCCCATATCCTTCCTCGTGCAAGACAACCAAACCTCAACACTCATTTGCACTCCACATGCTCATCCCTCATACCCTCCTCCCTCATATGCAAGACAACAAAAGCTCAACAACTATTATTGATTCATTTCCTTCTGCTCCTCCACTCTAATGTTTTCACTCCTCAGTACTGTATTCACTACAGATACTCCTCCTTCATGTCAGTCATACTCTCCTCCCTCAAGACAACAAAACATTCTTCACTCCTACGTATGCTTGCAAACAATAAACCCTCAGCACACATGCATGAGAGGGTACTCTCAATAAAAAAACTGCCCAACCACTCCTTATTGCACATGCCCCCACATATTAGTTGAAAAAAAAAACAAAAAAAAAACAACAAAAACACCAATAGCTAATTAGCTAAGTGTCCAGCCATTCATTTCTTCCAGGTTCTTCACTACTGCACCTTCTCGTTCTGAAACCTCCTCATCAGTCAATCATCCCTGAGGAATATAACATTCAAAATTAATCATTCAGCTTTTCTTAGCAAGGGAATGCATATAATTAGCTATTTGCAAACCATAGGTGCAGGGTATGAAGGAATAACCACTTCTTATGAATATGAATAATACACAAATATTGTTAATAATCTTCCATATCCAGTGCTATGTACTTACCAAATTAAGAACATTTCAGAAAATATATTTTTAAATATTATCAATTTATAATAGCAAATTACAAAGAAAAAGAATGGAAACAAGTGCAAAAAATTTCTTCTAAATAAAAAGTGAAGTAGGGATAGCCATAAAATTTAGCTGCATTCCTATCACTCCTACCCCTCCTAATTTCAATATCCATGCCCATATATATACCCAACTTATGTAAATCCCTACTCTTCACTCCCCCTTCAGCAATAAGTGAGTCAAGTAATCCCTTACCCATACCCATCACCAAACTCAAGAATCACAGCAATCATATTATTACAAAACTACTACTCCTACTTCACTCCTAAGGAGGCCTAGGAGTGAAGTAGGAGTAGTAGTTTTGTAATAATATGATTGCTGTGATTCTTGAGTTTGGTGATGGGTATGGGTAAGGGATTACTTGACTCACTTATTGCTGAAGGGGGAGTGAAGAGTAGGGATTTACATAAGTTGGGTATATATATGGGCATGGATATTGAAATTAGGAGGGGTAGGAGTGATAGGAATGCAGCTAAATTTTATGGCTATCCCTACTTCACTTTTTATTTAGAAGAAATTTTTTGCACTTACTTGTTAATATAAAGGTACAGAGCTTCATATTGTTTATCATCCATGTTTGAAGGATAGATGAAAGCCAAATCAGAAGATAGATTTTTTCGTCCCACTAGCTATAGAACTTTACAATAAACTGACTACAACTAGATTGCTCCTATTTATATAAAAATCACCAAGACAAGAAAAAACATGCACCGAGTGTAAAGACAAGAAAAGACATGCACAAAACCAAAACCACTACAAGGATTACATAGTGCACAAACAGCACAAATCAAGAAACAAGAAAAAACTTGTCCAAAGCTGGCCACACAGCAACTGTTGTTGTTGTTGTTGCTGTTGTTTTACTCAGTGGTGGGTGTGGTCACACAAGTAGGCGTGGTCGACCTTGCATATGGATTGAAACTGAGCATGCTCAGTCATAGTTACTCATGCATGCATGAGAGGGCCCTAGGGAAGAATGCTTATATGGGATGGTTGCGGACACTTAAGAAATTAAAATTGAGAAAAATTAGACCTTATAATATACTTTTGCTTCAACATCAATTTCGTTCACTTCACCTTAGGTTTCTTTTAGTGAAGGAATAAGCAGGGGAAACACATATCCCTGATCAGTGATATGTGTTCCCCTGACATGAAATTTGCAGCAAAGATACAGATACCCTGATATTATAGCTTATACCTCTTAGAAATAAGCAGGAAAATATATCCCTGATCAGAGCAAAGGGATTATACATCAGTATGTCAGGGGAACACATATCACTCCCTTCATGAAACCTCGGGTAAGATTTACCTCATGTCAGGCAAGGGTATACACTGATCAGGAATGTACGTATAATGTCAGGGGAATGCATATGTTTCCCTTGCTAATTCCTTCACTAAATTCAAGTGAGGTATTTATTGCACATTCATGCTTTGAATAATATTATCATGACTTATTACATGGTGGCAATATTTCAAGAGGCCATAGGCTGAGTGGAATATTATGCCCAACCAAGGGTAAGTAATAAATCTGATATTCAGCAAAATAATGATCAGGAATATAACTATGATCTCTTTGCTGCCAACTTCGTGTCAAGGGAACGCATATATCACTGATCAGGGATATGTGTTTCCCCTGCTTATTTCTTCACAAAAGAAACCTCTGGTGAATATTACCTTACATATGTCAGGGTAATCCCTTTGCTGCAAATTTCATGTCATGGGAACGCATATCGATAATAATTGTGTTTCCCCTGCTTATTCCTTCACTAAAAGAAACCTCTGGTGAGGAATAATTGATTTTACCTTATGTCAGGAAAGGGTACACTGATCAGGGATGTGTATTTCCTTTGCTGCAAATTTCATGTCAGGGGAACGCATATCACTGATCAGGGATATATGTTTCCCCTGCTTATTTCTTCACTAAAAGAAACCTCAGGTGAAGTATAATTGATTTTACCTTATGTCAGGCAAAGGTACACTGATCAGGAATGTGTATTCCCTTTGCTGTAAATTTCATATCAGGGGAACGCATATCACTGATCAGGGATATGTGTTTCCCGCCCTGCTTATTTCTTCACTAAAAGAAACCTCAGGTGAAGTATAATTGATTTTACCTTATGTCAGGCAAGGGTACACTGATCAGGAATGTGTATTCCCTTTGCTGCAAATTTCATATCAGGGGAACACATATCACTGATCAGGGATATCTGTTTCCCCTGCTTATTTCTTCACTAAAAGAAACCTCAGGTGAAGTATAATTGATTTTACCTTATGTCAGGCAAGGGTACACTGATCAGGAATGTGTATTCCCTTTGCTGCAAATTTCATATCAGGGGAACGCATATCACTGATCAGGGATATCTGTTTCCCCTGCTTATTTCTTCACTAAAAGTAACCTCTGGTGAGGAATAATTTTTTACCTTACATGTCAGGGTATACTGATCAGGAATGTATAGTATATTCCCTTCACTGCAAATTTCATGTCAGGGGAACAAATATCACTGATCAGGGATATGTGTTCCCCCTGCTTATTCCTTCACTAAACGAAACCTTTGGTGAGGAATACGTAATTGATTTTTTACCTTACATATGTCGGGGTATACTGATCAGGAATGTATAATCCCTTTGCTGTATCATGGCCACATATCACTGATCAGGGATATGTGTTTCCCCCGCTTATTCCTTCACTAAAAGAAAGCTCTGGTGAGGAATATTGCCTTACGTATGTCAGGGTATATTAATCAGGAATGTATAATCCTTTCGCTGGAAATTTCATGTCAGGGGAACGCATATCACTGATCAGGGATATGTGTTTCCCCTGCTTATTCCTTCACTAAAAGAACCTCAGGTAAGGTATAGAGTCTAATTGATTTTACCTTGTGTCAGGCAAGGGTACACTGATCAGGAATATGTATTCCCTTTGCTGCAACTTTCATATCAGGGGAACACATATCACTGATCAGGGATATGTGTTTCCCCTGCTTATTTCTTCACTAAAAGAAACCTCAGGTTAGGTATAATTGATGTCAGGCAAGGGTACGGAATGTGTATTCCCTTTGCTGCAAATTTCATATCAGGGGAACGCATATCACTGATCGGGGATATCTTTCCCCTGCTTATTTCTTCACTAAAAGTAACCTCTGGTGAGGTTTTTTCTTCTTTTTTTTTTAAACAGGTGTAAATTCAACTTCAGGATCAGAAGTTTTTTTTCTAGAACAAACAAATACCAAGAAGAAAGCTAGTGGAAAACAAAAACAAAAACGATAACATGACTGTAATAATAATAATAATAATAATAATAATAACGAGTTCTAGATACAAAAATGAGATGGGAATCCGGAAACGGAGAATCAATAATGAAATGCCAACAAAAAAACAAAAAAATAAACAAACGAACAAACAAAAAAACTATAATATGGTTAAAGTTAATAAGTCCCCAGCACAGCAGAAACATTGCCTCTTTGTATCTCTATGGACAATCTCTGCACTAAATAAAAGTAAGACTTTATCTCCCCAGTGTTTTCCCTAATCCTTCTCCAAAGAATGACATGGCAGCTGAACCAAAGGATCCTGATGTCTCCACTGCCAACGGGACAAAGAGGTACTGATCTCCTAAGTTTGAATATTTGACCTTCTTCTTGTGTTCCGCTTCATTAGCCACATTTCGTGCTTCAAGCAGCCAGGCTGACGTGCAATATAGAAAAAGTGAAGTCCCATACCAAAGGCAAAGGGTGACTCCATCAGGTCTCTTTCCGTCACTTCTACTGATTCCACTTGGTTCTAATTTAGATGGGATTTTTGCAGATGATAAAGATCTTTTTATCAAGGCATTGATGGAACTATGCCTCAAATGTCTCCCCTAACTCTTTCTGCAGTGGCAAGGACATCTACAGGGGAACCACAGTGACTACAGAGATGAGGTAACAGGCCAACAGCAATTCTAATGGTGTCATCATCAAGTCTCAGTCCAAGACACGATACTGGCAACGCATGTAGCCATGCCCCAGACTCCTTTTTAGTAGCAGCTAGCAAGCGAGCCCTGAATCACATGTCCAAAAAGGTGGTTTAGGAATAATTGATTTTTTACCTTACATAATATATCAGGGTATACTGATCAGGAATGTATGATCCCTTTGCTGCAAATTTCATGTCAGGGGAACACATATCACTGATCAGGGGTATGTGTTTCCCCTGCTTATTTCTTCACAAAAAGAAATATCAGGTCATTATAGCTAATTGATTTTATCCTATGTCAGGCAAGGGTATACACTGATCAGGAATGTGTATTCCCTTTGCTGAAAATTTTATGTAAGGGGAACAATGTCACTGATCAGGGATATATGTTTCCCCTGCTTATTCCTTCAATAAAAGAAACCTCTAGTGAGGAATATTACCTTACATATATCAGGGTATATTGATCAGGAATGTATAATCCCTTTGCTGCAAATTTCATGTCAGGGGAACGCATATCACTGATCAGGGATATGTGTTTCCCCTGCTTATTCCTTCACTAAAATCTTATAATCAACAATTACTATAGCTAGTTATGATCTCTGGCCACAGTAGGAACTGTGCTGTAAGAAGACTGGTTATTTTAGTCTCCATCACTTCAAGTACGTTGCATTTCTTATTTGGAGACCAATTGCTCTTGAGTGCCTGGTTCTATAATCCTGCATTATCACTCCTTGATAAAAAATTAATGTGTCTGGACTAGATGCAGCTATAGATACCTGAGATGACAGCAGTCATAGGCCAATTGCTATGGACAACAATCGCAGGACCAAATATTAAACATGACTGGTTACATGATACCTGTCAGAGAGAAAACTGCAACTAAAAAGCTGGCTAGGAGCTCTGATGCAGCGCTGCAAGCAAGAACCAAGGAAACATCCAGCCTGTGATGACCTTTGACCCCCCGTTGGGAAACATTCCTCCCTAGGGTTATATGTGCGGGGAAACACACAACCCGGGGAAACAGAAATCACTGCAACAGCGGTCCACTTTTTTCATGGAAAAAACTGGACCCCTGGTCCAGTTTTTTCCCCGGTCCAAATTTTTCGTGACAGTACATATAATGGGTTCTTGCACATAGTGAAATTACTTTGGAGCCTTAAATAGCAGGAACCAAAGACAGTAGGAAAGTTAACAGTCATAAGAAAGCAGAAAGATAGCTGAGAGCAGATGCAGTAGGTAAGGTAAATTAACAATCGTACTGGGAGCAAGAAAACCAACATGAGGGTACAAAGCTTGAGATTTATGATCAGCAGCAAGAGAGCCAAAAGCTACAAAGTCACAAGTAGTCCTGAGAAAGCATGTGTCAAGTATGTGGTTGCCTTATGGTTCATCAAGTGTGTGTATACTTATAGAACTTCTTTTGATTGGTGTGGTTATGTAGAGCATCAGCTAATAATTGTTGAATTAAGAGGAATTAAAGAATGGATTAAGAGATCCAGACATTATCGTCTATCTTCGTTCAATAATAGCAGTGGCACATTTTCTGGAAGGAGTGAGTGTGAACCTTATTAACTGCAAGTGTCAGCATGGGAATGCTACATTACAGTCTACAGAATCTTTTTTCCATCTCTGTGACTTGTTATCAGGTATATGAGCATGCTATAAATTATAGCAGAATAAGATCCTGTATTAGTGTATAGCTACCAGTAATCATAACTCCATAGGTTCTCAGAGGTTTGAAAGTGTTATTGGGTTTTGGCTGTTGGGTGTAGCCAGGTAAAAATCTCTTCAGGCATGGTTCAAGGTTGAGGTGAAAAGGAATTTTGATCACTTCTTCTGACAGTGACTTTATACAGTATGCACAATTAGTGGCACTACTTCAGTGCATGGTTGTAGAAACCTCACATGTAGCTACTAGCTAGCTATTATTGTACATAATTATAATAAATTTAATTCGCAATTCAGATAAGCTACAATAGTAGCAGTAAGTATAATTGTTTCTATACACATGTAAAAAGAACTTTAGACAGTTAAGTCACAACTCGTTTGCTGTGAGTCCGAATTCAGAATTAACAGCGAATACGAGATCATCCATGTGACTATCAGATGAGAAGTGTTCTATTCCCACTGTGACAGGTTTCTCAAAGTAAGAAGAGCTCTCAATAGTGTAGACTCCACTCACAAGTTTGGTGGCATAAGGGAGTATAAACTGACCAGAAATAGCAGCTTTGACTCTTAAAACACACTCACGCTTGTACAGAGATAAGGCATATCCTGGAAAGTTCATCCTGAAACCATGGTCTTCCCAGACATGTGTGGTGGGTTCTTGCCTGTAATGAACTGATGCTTCTCCAAGAATATCAAGCCCACTTAGGCTCTGAGACTCTCGGAAGCATCTATTAAGGTGTATGAGTCAGGAAATATACGTAGAATAACTTACTTTCTGCACGAGAAAATCACATTCAGCACACACAAAATAGATACTGAGTTAAAGTGTATGAGTCAGGAAATATAGAGTAACTTACTTGCTGAGGAAATTACATTCAGAACACATAATTAAGAATCAAGAAAATTAATATAGAGTAACTTACAGGCTGAAAAATCACATTCAGCACATACATAATAAAGGCTATGTTGAAGTGTATGAGTCTGGAAATAATAGGATAACTTACTTGCTGAGGAAATTACATTAAGGACATATTGAATATGCACAATAGAAGTTATATTGAAGTTATGAGTCAAAAAATATAGAGTAACTTAGAGGCTGAAGAATCACAAATTGAGAGTTTAAGTCAGGAGATGTAGACTAACTCACTTGCTGATGAAATTACATTCAGCATACATGTACATTGAGGCTACTTTGAAGTGTAAGAGTCAGGAAATACGTATAGAGCAACTTACAGACTGAGAAAATCACAACACATATTGAATATGCATAATCAAGGTTATGTTGAAGTGCATGAATCAGGAAATATAGAGTAACTTACAGACTGAGAAAATCACATTCAACACACACCAAATAGAGTGTGTTTAACATACAATCAACATGAATATTGTGTTGAGCTTTATGAGGAAATACATGTAGAGTAACTTACAAGCTGTGGAAATCACATTCAGCACACAATGAATATGCAAAAATTATAATTATATCCAGTGAGTGTTGAAGTGTATACGAGTCAGTAAAATATATAGAAGCTGAGGAGATCACATTCAACATAAAATGGATGAAGTATACGAGTTAGAGTAACTTACCTTAGGAAAGTAACTTACTCCCTGAAAAAATCACATAAGCACACATAATGTATGAGTTAGGAAATATAGTTGAATGTAAACTGAGGTAACTTACAGACTGAGGAAGTCACAGTCAGCATGTGCATGTGCATAATAATAGTCGAGATAAAGTGTATGAGTCAGGAAATTTAGAATAACTTACATGCTGAAAATGTCACATTCAGCACATGAATATGCAATAATAGAGGTTAAGTCAAAGTGTATGAGTAGAGTAACTTACTAGCTGGAAATCACACATTCAATATACATAACAGAGATCAAGTTGAAGTGTATGGGTAGACATACACACATTGAATATGCATGATAGAGGTTAAAGTGCACGAATCAGGAAATATAGAGTAACTTACCACCTGCATGTTCAGCACACATTGAGAGGTAGAGTTAAAGTGTATGAGTCAGGAAATTTGAGTAACTTACATCCTGAGGAAATCACATTCAGCACACATTGAATATGCATAATAGAGGTCAAGTTGAAGTGTATTAGTCAGGAAATATAGAGTAACTTACAACCTGAGGAAATCACATTTGGCACACATTGATTTGAAGTGTATGAATCAGCTAGGAAATATAGAGTAACTTACTCTGGCCTGAGGAAATCACATTTAGCGAACATGCATAACAGAGGTCAAGTTAAAGTGTATTAGTCAGAGTAACTTACAGACTGAGGAAATCATATTAGTAACTTACTCCCTGAGAAAATCACATTTAGCACACAATGAATATGCATAATAATTAAAGGTTGAGTTAAAGTGTGAGTCAGGAAATATAGAGTAACTTACAGACTGAGGGAATCACAGTCACATTGATAAGTGTAATAGTCGAGATAAAGTGCATGAGTCAGGAAATTTAGAATAACTTACATGCTGAAAATGTCACATTCAGAAGATGAATATGCATAATAGAGGTTGAGTTAAAGTGCATGAGTCAGGAAATATAGAGTAACTTACGGGCTGGAAATCACACATTCAATATACATAATAGAGATCAAGTTGAAGTGTATGTATAATAGTCATTGAGTCAGGAATAATAGGGCATGAGAGAGGTTGATATGAATCAGGTAATATAGAGCAACTTACCACCTGCACGACACATTGAGAGGTATAGAGTTAAAGCGTATGAGTCAGGAAATTTGAGTAACTTACATCCTGAGGAAATCGCATTCAGCACACATTGAATATGCATAATAGAGGTCAAGTTAAAGTGTGAGTCAGGAAATATAGTAACTTACAGGCTGATTATCAAGGTGTATGAATCAGATAACTTACAACCTGAAGAAGTCACATTAATATGAGTCAGGAAATTTAGAGTACTAACTTACATGCTAAAGAAGTCACATTCCACACATGAAAGGTCATGTTAAAGTGTATAAGTCAGGAAATATAGAGAAACTTACAGGCTAACCAAGTCACACAGCACAAGTAACTATGCATGATAGAGGTCATATTAAGTGTATGAGCCAGGAAAATAATAATAGAATAACCTACCGGCTTAGGAAATCACATCCAATCCATCAAAATATGCAGGATTGAATCAAAGTGTATGAGTCAGGAAATATAGAGTAACTTACAGGCTGAGGAAATTAACATTCAGGACACATTGAATACGCATAATTAAGAAGTGTAAATATCGAGTAACTCACCACCTGCATGTTCAGCACACATTGAATAGAGGAGTTAAAGAGTATGAGTCAGGAAATTTGAGTAACTCACATCCTGAGGAAATTACATTCAGCATACATTGAATATGCATGATAGAGGTCAGGTAAAGTGTATGAGCTAGAGTAACTTACAGACTGAAGAAGTTAACTTACTTTCTGTAATTAATTTGGAACGCCTTATTATTATCTGATGCAGTGTGTTTATGCTAACGAAATTCATTTTCAATTCTGAAGATAGCTACGAATAATATGTAGCCATTTAATTAGACCTATAGCCTATAGTCTGCTATCAAAATTACGTATAATTCTCAACCATACTGTGTTACTGTGTGCTGGGGGGAGTGAAATTTGATTGCTCTAGCATTCATGGCATCCTATAATGGAGTGGTAACCTTTAGCTACCACTTGTTACACTGATAGGAGAGTCATCTCTGATCATGGTCTGATTGAGTGACCACATGAGGCTATGGGGAAATCACCATTGCTCTGTGATTGTGAAAGACTGACTTCATTAATATTTTCAGCTTGTTTGAAAGAAAAGGTTTCCCATGCACCAGAGAAATATACTTACCCTTGTTGGTTCACTCATACTTCCTCCGGATATCTTCTGCTACGATATCTTGATAGCTAGACTTTACGCGCGCGCAACTAGCTAGTTTGTAGTTGCTGATGGGAGAATCGTGGATTATTTTTACACAATGTCATTTGTTTTACAGTGTATAGCTAGCTACTCATATTTGGAGACATGAATCTGGATCAACTGCCATGGAAGAAAGCCTTTTTTCTCCTGCTCTGTTTCATAAATGTATTGTTCATCAGCTTTTACTTTTACAAACCTTCACCATCAACTGACCCTGTCAAAGAGATTGGTTCAGGGAAGAAAACAAGTGTGGAGAAGATAGAGTTTATGTCAAGGTTGACTAGTTCTGTAGTTCCCCTGCAATCGCAAAGTAAGCTTACTAGTATAGGAGGTAAGGATGGTCATGGTGATAAGACTACACTATCAATGAATGGAAGTAATACGACAGTCAAAGGTGCTCCAAGACCATATGTGAAGGATGATAAATCCAGTGGTAAACTCGAGCTCACTAAGCTTCATTGGACTTCACTCTATGGCAAAGGTGAAGAGGATAGTTATCACTTTTTCGCTGCTTACTATGATGGTCGAGCATCAGCTCCTGATAGACCAGCTGTGATTGTGCTTGGTTATGTCAGGAGAAATGTCACTGCTATAAAATTGTATTGTCTCTTCAAATTTACAAATGGAAGTGAGACTTGTTTAGGGCAACCTGCAGAAGAAAAGATTGTAAACTGCCAAAGGACACATCTGCGAGGCAAGAGTTTTCATTACTATTGTAAGATGAACACAACTGAAGAGCCTCCAATTTCCATAAGGATGAGCACTAAGAGCAGTTGTGAACTAGTGTCCAATTCAGGGGAGATACCAGTACAGAATCGTCTTAGTGGCGCAAATGTCAAGGTGAAGAAATTTGGGGTGTGTGTAGGGGGACCAGTGGTACAAGAGGATAATACTATTCTCCAAAAACTTGTCCAATTCATTGAAATGAACCGAGTCCTAGGTGCTGAAGTGATTTACTTCTACATCAATCAGATGCAGATAAGCTCTGATGTTCTGAAGTATATACTGAAACATTACTCCTCTGATATAGTCCGTGTGATTGAGTGGAAGAAATTTAACAAGAAGGTTCCTTTACATTACTACGGCCAGCTCCTAATCATGAGTGACTGTTTGCTGAGAAATATGTATGAAGTTGAGTACTTAGTAATAAATGACCTTGACGAGATTATCCTGCCTGTAGGGCATGATAATTGGACAGAGATGTTAAATTTCAATGGGAGCTGGAGATATGCTAGTTACACATTTCAAAATGCATTTTTCTATGAGCGTCATTCTTCCCCACCAGTGAGACAACCTCTACGAAATTGTACTATGAATTTACGAATCCCAAATTACTTTACAAGTACTAATAGAGTTCAATGTTTTCCGGGATATAAGTATCGGACGAAATTTATTGCAAGACCTAGATTTGCATTGCTACCTATCATTCATACTTTGTGTACTAGTATCGCTGGATACGTCAGATCTTACAACATGCCTGCTGAAGTTGGCATTAATGCCCACTATAGGTTCAAGATCCCCAGGGACTGTATGTACACCACAAAAAAGAAAACTATTCATCAAGATAATGTGGCAATGAAGTTTGCCAACAGAGTCATAAGAAAAATGTGTTTAACTGAGACAAAATTGAAATAATTATTTATGAGCTTTTGGCATATGTACCCCCTAAAACAACAACAATAACAATAACAACAACAACAACAATAACAACAACACTTTTTTTCTTACTTTACATACTATTTCAATTTGTAGGCACTTCATAGCTTCATTTTTGTCATCTTAGTATACTACCATCATAGAAATCCAAAAATCATTGCAAATAATTCAGCTGATCGATCAGCTAGGCTGGTGGGATACTCCTTATGCAATGTTGATGACCTTTACCCATTGATATAGTTCCATGATTTTTTTTTGTCTGCTGAGTATGGTTCTCACTCATCTGCTTGCAATAAAGCCAGTTGTGTAGCACAACTTCATTTTTTTGACTTTCTATGTGGTTTACCCTTGGAAAAAAGAAAAGAAAAAATCTTCAGCCCTACAAATATCGATTATGCTCACCAATCAATGCTAAATGGAAGTGCTGACCCTCAGTGCACGCATAAGGCACAGTAGTTAGGTCTGCTGTTACATGGAGCTACATACAATGGTATTAATATAATTCTGTGTGTTTGTTTGCAAGGGAAGTGAGCCACCTTCTAGTAGGGGGTTGATTACTATACACGTATGTTCTTCTTCTTCCATCTGGTGCGATAGTGTGATATCATCAGCTAAAGCTATGCTTGCCATAATGCTTTGTATTTCATCTCTCATAAGAGATCATTGATGAACTGGAGGCACGATCTATCAAATTGGCATGTATACACCACAGTTTATTGACACATTTCATATTCTCATTTTGAATCCCCAACAATCATCAGTGCATGCATGTGGACTTTCTGGAGATGGCCTAATGACTGTACAGATATACTCTATAAGCGCATGCAAGACATGTAGCAGCTAGCTGATGGCTGTACATAAGTTGAGCAATATGCTCATACATGGAGTAGCTTGTTAGTTCACTATTCTGTTGCTCTACACGTAGACACAGCTCATCTTGCATTGGTGTAGTCTTGTGCAGCCATATAAATCTGGACTAGCATTAATAGGCTGTAGGGTCTGGACTATCAGATGAGTAGACTAGATGAGATAATGAACTATGGTGGTATAGTGTGAGTTAGAAGCTGCAGATCTTGCATTCTTTCTGGAATAAGAGAGTGTCATATATTGTTAAGGCCGAAATTGAAGTGTTCTGATCATTACTGGCTGCATAGTCAATGTAGCAGATACATAGACACTGAGTACTATAACCCTTGTGTTTGCACTGAGGGTTAATAAGCATATTTGGGTATCATTGTTTTTCAAGACAACCACATACCAATAAATACCTTGTTGAAGAAATGAAGACACTTAAACAATGTCAAGAAGATGTAGTTGTGCAATTGGAGTATTTTTTGGTAAGGGTCATTGATATTGACTTATACTAAAATGTACTTTTTTGAGCAATGGCTGAGAAATTTTTGGCTCTAGGTATAAGAGCAAGAACATTTTATTTTTCTACATACGGTTTGTGTCTTGATCTTAGATATTTATATTTGCAGGCATGCTATAAAGATGGTCTTCACAACACCAGTATATTCCATTTGGGAAAGAGTGTATGTATCCTTCGAATAATGCTCAATCTTGTCAGAAATGTAATCCTTGTTTCAATGAGTGGAGAGATTCAGTGAACTCGGGGTTAAAGGTGGCAGGTGCACTCAGCTTGATTTTCAGCTTCACTCAGGCAAGTGTAGTAACTGTAGTACTTATATTCTTGGAGTGGTGGTCACATGCAGCAGTGCTTCCCCAATAGTTGTATGTGACAGTCCCAGGTATATTATTTAGCTTTCTCATAATTATGCTCTGATGAATTTGTTCCAAACGTTACTTTTGTGTTGATGTTAGACTATCTCTACACCAAATTTCAAGACCATGAGCCAAAGTAATTACTTGTGGGACTGTTACCATCTAGTGTGTGCATGCATGTGCATGTGTGATATTAATTATTATGTACCTACTCTGCATGTGCATGTATGATGCACTGTATATACTTTCATTATTACATTTAATTGTTAAAAAATGCCAAGTTCTGGAATGCTATAATCAGGAAGCCTCTTATTTTAACTCTTTCCCCAAATGATAACACTTTACTGCTGCCAAAAGTGTCCACATTAATAGGTTCCACTGGTAAATTAACAAGTTTATGGATTTTGAAATTTATGAAAATCTACATCTGCATCTTTTTTTTTGTTTCCCTATAGATTGCGGGCATCATTCTCACATTCAGATACAGAAATCTCAAGGACCCTAACATCAACCCTGGGGACCATCTTTAGTTTAGTTAAAGAAATGCCCGATGTATCCCTCAATCAAGTTCAAATTTTATTGAGTCAACTATAAGTTTATTTTCTTTTGCTAACTGCCTTTGGTGGTCCATAAGCCGTTGAGTGCATGAGGCATTACTTGATGTAAATCAGAAGGCTCCTTTATTCATGGCTATAGCTATTGATGTGTGGCTTGTCTGAATTAGGTACACTGTATTGGGAAGAAAACATATTTCATTGGCTGGTACAACTTAGTATCAAGTATATATTATCAGAAGGGATTGTAAAAAAAAAAAAAAAATTATATATATAAATACAGAATAATTATTATAATAGATATCCTGATAACTTAAAGAGTCAATAAACTTGCTGTGAGTCCGAATCCAGCCTTATCCACAGCTGACTTGAGAGCTGACAGAGTAGCATAAGATGTGCTGCCCCTGGCATCCCTAGGGGCCCATTGCAGCCAAGATGCAAGCATGTCGCTGAGGTAACTCTTTGGTGCTCCAGTAAGGAGTAATGGCTTTGCTTGTATGGCATTCAGCTCTTCGGGGAGAAAGCCAAGGTGCTGTCCAATGGTTTGCCATTGTGATGCATGGGGATTCAACTGCTCGCATATTTTGCCATGGTCCAGTGGTGTGGTGGGACTCAGAGGGGGATCTGCATAATCAGTTGCTATAATCATAAATCCATGCAGTAATCTGATGTGTAGGTTAGGTACTTTATAGTACTGACCTTTATTAGGCTTATCCATAACCATCATGAAGTAATTGTGTGGCTGCCTTGCTCCAATAAGTTTCAACTCATAATGTAAATCAGATGATTCTTCACTTTGTATCCACTTGAGACGAAGTTTGCAGAGAGGTGGCCATCCACCGGCAAATTCATCGACTTCACTTTTCTTTATCTAAAAGATCGTGTGGAGACATGACAACAACATAGATAGCTAATAGTGCATAATATTATGATATGATCTAAATTATAAATGATGCCCTACCCCAGGATGTGCTAATGGTAGCAAGGTCCATCCAGGTTGTATTTCTACTCCTTCTTTTAGAAGTTCCTCTGGAAGATCAAGTTTGATCTCCCTGCCAGAAAACTTCACACCCTGGTGAGCAAGTGATGTAACTGAAACTCCTTCATCTGAAAAGTATTTCTTCAAGTGCTATACAAAAAGAAGAAATCATGTGCTAGTTAGATATATCTATTTTCTTTCTTAGCCAAGTAGAGGGAACTGCATCTGGAACATATTACAATAGATACACAGCTAACGTATGACAATTACCATTTTAAAAAAGTTCAGCATCTTTCAAAATCGCAAAGTAGATATCCCAGTTGTAGTGGGAAGAAAGTTCATAACTATTGAGAGAAGCACAGTATCTGTTTTCCACAAGTAAAAGACGTAGCTTTCTTCTGAGAATAGCAAATATCGAGAAGTACTGCACATTTATTTCCCCGAAATTTTCACCAGCAGGAAAAATACCACCACGCATTTCTTGGAAGGTATAAGGAGGTTTGTAATCAGAATTAACAGCGAATACGAGATCATCCATGTGACCATCAGATGAGAAGTGTTCTATCCCCACTGTGACAGGTTTCTCAAAGTGAGAAGAAGAGCTCTTGATACTGTATACTCCGCTCACCAGCTCAGTAGCAGCAGGGAATACAAATTGACCAGATATAGCAGCTTTGACTTGTAAAACACACTCACTCTCGTCCAGAGATAAAGCGTTTTCTGGAAAGCTGATCTTGAAACCATGGTCTTCCCAGACATGTGTGATGGATTCCTGCTTATAAGGAATTGATGTCTCTCCAAGTACATCAAGTCCAGAAAGATCTGTTTTTTCAATAAAAAGTAATTTAAATAGCTATATAGCTAGTGAGCTTACCACAAGATGCAGGTTCTGAGACTCTTGGTGGCACCTACAGTACATTATGTTGATAATGGTTGGTAGATGATAGCTATTGAGTGAAGTTATTAGTTGATAAAAGATATTATTAGGGCAATATAATTAAAATTTAATTATGGAGAATAATAACAAAATCATATTCCACACATAATAATGCATAAGAGGTTGAGGAAATCACATTTTGAATATACACGATAGACAGTATAAGAGTCAGGTAACTTACTCCCTGAGGAATAACATTCAGCACACATTGAATATGTACGTATAATAGAAAGAAATTATTAGGAATAGCTATATTAAAACTTACATGCTGAGAAAATCACATTCAGCACATTAATTATGCATGCATTGTAGAGGTCAAGTTAAAGTGTACAAGTCAGGAAATATAGAGTAATTAACTTACAACTTGAGAAAATTGCTTTCAGCACACATTGATGCATAATAGAGGTCAGAAACTTACACTCACATTTACCGTAAATCGGGAAATTTTCGCGTAAAATAGCTTCACGTTTTATTTTTTCGATGTGTTTATTATTCGTTTTTTGAATCCCCCGCGAATTATTTTCAACGATGAAAATTTCGCTACTATATCCAGGGCGGCAAGTGCTATATAGCGTAGTTCCAGATCACTTATAAGCTTACTGTGTTCGTGGCTACCATGTGTACCGTGACATGTGGAATGCCAGTCTAGGTGAAACGCTAGAGTGTGAGGGAGCCAACAAATGGAAAGGACAGGTATGGGGTGGCAGTGAAAAAATCAGGTACTATCGAAGCGAAAGAAAATCTAACTCTGCCTCCACTTCACAATTCGCTCAAGCAATAGCCGGAAGACCATCCTTCTGCTGAAGAGAGACTGTAAGCTAGCTAACTAGCTAGCTAATAATACGCAACCGTATATTTTCAATGTTTTAATAATCTGTTGTAGAAAATATTTCACGTGTTTAATTTTCGATGTTTGAGCCAACTGCGAATTATTTTTAACAGCGAAAATTTCCCGATTTACAGTAGTATATAATTGTTTAAAATTTTTATAGCTATTATGATAGAGTAACTTACAGGCTGAGAAAATCACACATTGAAGATGAAAAAAGAAGTTAAGTTAAAGTGCCAGTGTATGACTCACAGAAGCTTACAGCCTGAGGAAATCACATTCAGCACACATTGAATATGCATAATAGAGGTCAAGTTAAAGTGTATTATGAAATACAGAGTAACTTACAAACTGAGGAAATCACATTCAGCACACATTGAATAATAGAGGTCAAATTCAAGTGTATGAGTCAGGAAATATAGAGTAACTTACAATCTGAGGAAATGACATTCAGTACAAATTGAATACGAGTCGAAGTGTATGAGTCAGGAAATATAAGAGTAACTTACATGCTGAGGAAATCACATTCAGCACACATTGAATGTACATGATAAAGGTCAAGTTAAAGCGTACGAATCAGGAGGTATATTGAAACTTACAAACTGAGGAAATTACATTCAGTACACATTGAATATGCATAATAGAGGTTGAGTTAAAGTGTGAGTCAGGAAATATAGAGTAACTTACTCCCTGAGGTAATCACATTCAGCACACATAGAAAATGCATAATAGAGATTGATTTAAAGTGTGAGTCAGGAAATATAGAGTAACTTACAATCTGAGGTAATCACATTCAGCACACATTGAATATGATAATAGAGGTCAAGTTGAAGTGTATTAGTCAGGAAATATAGAGTAACTTACTCCCTTAGGAAATCACATGTAGCACACATTTAATATGCATAATAAAGGTTGAGTTAAAGTGTGAGTCAGGAAATATAGAGTAACTTACAGACTGAGGAAATCACAGTCACATTGATAAGTGTATGAATAATGAATAATAGTCGAGATGAAGTGTATGAGTCAGGAAATTTAGAATAACTTACATGCTGAAAATGTCACATTCAGCACATGAATATGCAATAATAGAGGTTGAGTTAAAGTGTATGAGTCAAGAAATATAGAGTAACTTACGGGCTGGAAATCACACGTTCAATATACATAATAGAGATCAAGTTGAAGTGTATGTATAATAGTCATTGAGTCAGGAATAATAGGGCATGAGAGAGGTTGATATGAATCAGGTAATATAGAGCAACTTACCACCTGCACGACACATTGAGAGGTATAGAGTTAAAGCGTATGAGTCAGGAAATTTGAGTAACTTACATCCTGAGGAAATCACATTCAGCACACATTGAATACGTATGAGGTCAAGTTAAAGTGTTTGAGTCAGGTAACTTACTAGCTGAGGAAATCATATTCAGCACACATTGAATATACGTAGGTCAAGTTAAAGTGTTTGAGTCAGGAAATATACAGAAACTTACTCGCTGAGGAAATAACATTCAGCAGAGATCATATCAAAGTGTATACAAGTCAAGTAACTTACAACCTGAAGAAGTCACATGAATTACATATGCATTAGTTAAAGTGAATGAGTCAGGAAATTTAAAGTAACTTACTATCTGAAGAAGTCGCATTCAGCACGAGAGATTGAGTTAAATCGTATAAGTCAGGAAATATAGAGTAACTTACTTCCTGAGGATCAAAACACAGAATAATCATGACTCAGGAAAAAAAGAGTAACTTACTTCCTGATGTTCCTGATGAAATAATTACACACAACATACAGTCATAGAAAGTAAATCAGAAAATGGTGGGACAGTATACAAATTAACTTACATCTTCAGGTGGCTAGAGATGAGGAACCATATACGTACATAAGTTGGCAATAAATAGTTTTAGGAAGACTTTCATTATGCCATTAAGTATAAGAGTCAGAGGAACTTACTTTCTGCAAAGATAATAGAAGAGGTGAAATCAATTACATAGAAAGTAACTTACTTCCTGAAGTCAATCACATGTTAGAAGGCATACAAATTGAATAGGAAGTTGAACAGAAAGTGGTGAGACATTATACAAACCAACTTACATCCTTAGGTGGCTAGAGATAAGAAACCATGTTAGGTTATTTATAGCAAATAAAAAAAAAATTCATCCAAGTTTGAGGTATAAATAATTATGAGTTAGAGGAACTTACTTCCTGCAGAGATGATATAGAAGAGGTGAAAAATCAGTTATATTATTTGGATGGAGATAACTTACTTCCTGAAGAAATTATTCATCACACATGATATGGATAACATAGAAGTACATAGAAATGGAAAATGACATCATATGCAAAACTAACTTACATCTTTAGGTGGCTAGAGATAAGGAGCCATGCGATACGTAAGGTTTTGATGATTGGGTGTATGGGGGGAAAAATACAAAAAATAAATAAATAAATAAATAAATAAATAAATAAATAAATAAATAAATAAATAAATAAAGTAAAATTAACTACATGTAGTAAAGATTAATCCAGAATTCACATATAATGAAGGAGCATCAATCTGAATAGGATGATCATTTATTATCATAGTTAGTTAGCAAAACCTTATGTTCTTAAGGAACTTTAGGGAGAGATGGTATCTCTTTGATGGGTCCAATAAGTCTAAGACTACACTGCTGATTGATCCTTGATATACTAGAGGAATGCAAATATTAAGCATTGTGGAGCAAATGTGCTGCTCAGTTTACCCAAAGTTGTCACAAAAAGAAGCTTTAGCATGTGCATTTGCCCCATGCCAATTTCCATTTAGAAATTACATAATTAATTTTATACTGTTGGGGGGGATGAAATCTGATTGCTCTAGCATTCATGGCATCCTATAATGGAGTTACCTACCACTTGATTACACTGATAGGAGAGTTATCTCTGATCATGGTCTGATTGAGTGACCACATGAGGTTATGGGGAAATCATCTATGATTGTGAAAGACTGGCTCAGTAGCTAATAAGCAAAACAGCAGCAGCAACAACAACAACAACAACAACAACAACAACAAAAACAAAGGCCATATTATATGGGGTGGAGAGTGGGGGGGGGGGGGGGGGGGTTGATTGTTGAGACTGAAGTTGGTATTCTAATGGCTGCTAGATGTAACAAATACATAAATACGTGCACACAGAGACAATTGAGTACTATCTTGATTTTTGGCTAAATTAAAGCTTTTTTCAGAAGGCTTGATTTACACAACCTATACTTTAATTATGCCACTCACTGTTGCTACTACATGTGTACAATAAACTTCACACACATATTTGATAATAATTTGCACACGTTCTTAGCCAGTGACTTGATAATTACCTATTATAATTTTTTGTGTAGTAGCAGACCTTGTGCCTTATAATATGCACTGAGGGTTAGCACAGACTTCATTAATATTGTAATGCTTCTGCTTTTTTGAAAGAAAAGGTTTCCCATGCACCAGCCACACTCTTGAGAAAATATACTTACCCTTGGTTCACTCATACTTCCTCCTGGGATCCCACGATGTCTTGTGCTTGCTCTGCTGCAAGAGTTTACGCGCGCGCAAACAGCTACTAATTATCCGCGCCGCATGATCATGCGCAGTATAGGCAGTAGCTAAAACTCTTAGTAATGGCTGGGGTTGTGCAGCTGTCTCATTCACTGTAAGGTACATAAGAGTGCAAATGCAATATAAATTCCTGTTGGTGGGAGTTACCTAAGCTGTGGTGCTTACAATGTGAGAGATTGGTAGTTTCTGATAGTTTTTGAAGTTCATTGTGGGGTCAGTCTTGTCACCAACTCTTTTTTTGATTATTATGGATCCGCTGCTACAGGCATTAGAGGAATCTGGTCTTGATCTTTTGGTGATGGTGGTGGTTTTATGCATGTAGTGCAGATGATATTAGGAGTTTTACATCCTCCCTTGAGAGGCAGATTGATTTGTTGAAGTGCTTGCTGTGTATACCCTCCCCTGGAACAGTCCATAAATAACTGCAGTGTTTGCAATACTTAGGTACCATGTGCTGATTCCGAAACAGTTTCCCATGATACAGTCTTCCATATTCAAGGTATGCATGTGCTGATTCTATAGCTATCAAAGTACTCCTGTGAATCCTAATAGTTATCGAGTCCAGCAATATTGTATAGCTAATAGCTAGCCAGCCATTTTAATTCACACATTATTGTCTATTAAGGTAAAGTGGGATAATTACAAGGGTGGTCACTGTAAAAAAAAAAGATATTCCAGTTGCCCCGCCTTACCTTATAAAAATAGCTATTAGGGGCATTTTTTGCTAGATGCAAAGGCGGATCCAGAGGGGGGCAATGGGGGCGATTGCCCCCCCCCCCTTTTGCCATGAAAAAAAGGTGTGGCACTGACCTACTTCGGTGTGTGATTAGCTATGTAGATTGAATATTTCAGCTGCTTGGTTTTAAGTTAGATTTCTTTTATGAAACTGCATCAGTAGTTTATTCATTTGCATACTAGATCCACAGCAAATGGGTGGTGATTAGTTTCGTGAACCTGCGCGCGTAAGGTCTGGTTCACGAGACGATAACCACTAGTAACCTTTGCCCCCCCCTTTGTCAAATCCTGGATCCGCCACTGAGATGTACTTATAGCTAGCTATAGCTAGATAATAAGTGACCAATGTCTTGCCATGCATATAAATAAGGATTCAACTCTTCATTATTTGACATGGTGCAGTGGTGGGATATCTGGACCAATAAGAAGCAGGTTCTATACTCTTGGAAGGATCTATGTACTTTAATAAATCCTGCTACCATGGACAAATATAGATATAGATCGATAGCTTAATTACTTGCTGGAGCTACGTATGTTAAAATGGTTGGCATTCATATGAGCCAGCAATAATCACAAGCTAATGCTAAATTGTAACTTACTTCCCATACTTTAATAATAGTATGTAGAAGAAATTGAGTGTAAAAAGTCATTAAAATCACAGCAACTTATACTTCAAATGCATGCATTATTAAGGGAGTGTGACCAATTAATATCAGCATGAAAGCATGTTGGAGAAATTAATGGTTAGCTACAAACTACCCTATAGCCATGTAATATAGTTAATGAAAAAAATGGTCAGTAAGTGACTTGAACCCAGAACTTTATTAGAAGGGAGTGTAATAAAGTTTCATACGTAGAAAATACAGAATGGTAGCTAGCTAGATTGTAGTTCATAGAAAAAACACGGAATGGTTGCTGTGTGTCCAAATCCAGAGCTGACTTGAGAGCTGGCAGAGTAGCATAAGATGTGCTGCCCCTGGCATCCCCATGCAGGGGCCCATTGCAGCCAAGATGCAAGCATGGCACTGAGGTAGCTCTTTGGTGCTCCAGCAAGTAGTAATGGTTTTGCTTGTATGGGACTCAGCTCCTCAGGGAGAAAGCCAAGGTGCTGTCCAATGGCTTGCCATTGTGATGCATGGGGACTCAACTGTTCGCATATTTTGCCATGGTCTGGTTGTGTTAGTGGGAGATATATAGCACTGTTGGATCCTGCATAATCAGTTGTTATAATGTGTAGGTTAGGTATTCTATCTCTCAGATAGTACTGCATGGCCTAGCTTTATTAGGCCATCATGAAGTGATTCTTTTCCCCCAATGATTATTTAGTTCATAATATAAATCAGATGATTCTTCACTTTGTTGAAGTCAAGTTTGCAGAGAGGTGCATTGCCATCATCAGTAATTGCATGGACACTGCATGTGCATTATCTAGTTACCAAATGATAGAGCAGGGGATTGAGTGAGTAAAAGTGTATACAATTCGTGACTGACATGTCATTAGCCATTGCTTTTTTAAACAGTTCCACCTTTTCCACTGGACCTCTTGACCTAGTTCAGTAGTGTAGCCTCTGTCGGACTATGATCAAATTGCAGTGTCTACGGACCTGGTACTGGTTCCAAATATTCTTGAGCTTAAAGTGCCAGTCTTGAAATTTGAACTCTGCCCACTCTTCCGCCCTGTCTACTATCTATGGTTATGCATTCTAGAGTCTTAAATATGGGTCTGACTTTGAAGAAATGGCTGATGATAATAATTGCTGCTGCAATTATAGATATACGTATACTGATGGTATTCCTCGATAATTCATTGAAAGTTCGAAGTTAACTAGCTATATTTGTCACAATTATTTTTCTTAAAAAAAAAGCATAGCTACTGTTATTCAAATTAATATAAAACCCTTTCCTGCTGCCTTTGATAGTAGCTAAGTCATAAGTTCACATATTACTATACACACAGTTGCCAATGAAGCATAATATTAATTTAGATAAGTTAATTAGTAGCAAGAAAGGATATATGTACATAACTAATAATATTAAGTCATAACTCGCTTGCTGTGAGTCCAAATCCAGCCTTATCAACAGCTAAAGAGAGAGCTGGCAGAGTAGCATAAGATGTGCTGCCCCTGGCATCCCCAGGGGCCCATTGCAGCCAAGATGCAAGCATGTTGCTGAGGTAACTCTTTGGTGCTCCAGCAAGGAGTAACGGCTTCGCTTCTATTATATTCAGCTCTTCGGGGGAAAAGCCAAGGTACTGTCCAATGTCTCGCCATGCGGAGGCATAGGGATTCAACTGCTCACATATTTTTCCATGGTTTGGTCGTGCAGTGCGAGGAGATATTTCTCGATTAGCACTGTTGGATTCTGCATAATCATTGTCAAGAGCTATTGTTAACAGTTGTTATTATTATTTGAAATCCAGTAATCTGATGTGTAGGTTAGGTACTCTATCTCTCAGATGGTGCTGACCTTTATTAGGCTTATTCATAACCATCATGAAGTAATTATGTGGCTGCCTTGCTCCAATTAGTTTCAGTTTGTAATATAAATCTGACGACTCTTCACTTTGCATCCACTTGAGACGAAGTTTACAGTGAGGTGGCAATCCACTGGCAAATTCATCAACTTCAGCTCTCTCTATCTAAAAAATTGTGTGGAGATGTGACAACTCAATTAGCCTCGTTCCCAGGCCTTCCTCTCTCACCGAAGAGAGAGAGTAAGGCCTGGGAACCAACTCAATTACATACGTATAATGAATGCACAGATTATGTATATACAGTATACATGACATGATGATGCAATCATTAACCTACCCCAGGATGTGCTAATGGTAGCAAGGTCCATCCAGGTTGTATTTCTTCACCTTCCTCTGGAAGATCAAGTTTGATCTGCCTGTCAGAAAATTTCACACTCTGGTGAACTGAAATGCCTTCATCTGAAAAATATTGCCTCAAGTGCTACAGTGAAAGAAATTACCTATGTGCCTATTATTTCATAATTTTATAACTATATTTAGAGAATTTTATCTGAAGAGACCTTTAATACATGATATAGCTACCTACACATTAGACCCAATTGCATTACGTACCGTTCTGAAAAGTTCAGAATCTTTCAAGATTGCAAAGCAAATGTTCCAGTTATAGGGGGAAGAAAGTTCATAACTATTAAGAAAAGCACAGTATCTGTTTTCCACAAGTAAAAGGCGTAGCTTTCTTCTGAGAATAGCAAATATCGAGAAGTACTGCACATTTATTTCCCCGAAATTTTCACCAGCAGGAAAAATACCACCCGGTATTTCTTGGAAGATATAAGGAGGTTTATAATCAGAATTAACAGTGAATACAAGATCATCCATGTGACCTTCAGATGAGAAATGTTCTATTCCCACTGTGACAGGTTTCTCAAAGTGATAAGAAGCGCTCTTGATACTGTAGACTCCGCTCACCAGCTCAGTGGCAGGAGGGAATACAAATTGACCAGAAATAGCAGCTTTGACTTGTAAAACACACTCACTCCTGTCCAGAGGTAAAGCGTTTCCTGGAAAGCTAATCTTGAAACCATGGTCTTCCCAGACATGTGTGATGGGTTCTTGCTTGTAAGGAATTGATGTTTCTCCAAGAACATCAAGTCCAGAAAGATCTGTTCTTCCAATAAAATAGTAATTAAAATAGCTATAGTGAGCTTACCATAAGATGCAAGTTCTGGGACTCTTGGCGGCATCTACATTATGTTGATAATGGTTGGCATTGGTATTATATGAAAAACTTACTTCCTGACGGTATAACTGTGTTCATTTGAGTTGAAGTTCATGAGCCAGGAAATAATTCATAACCAATGATAAACGACAGAGAATAACTTACTTCCTATAGAAATTAATAGTGGTCAATTAATTATAGAGTAACTTACAGGCTGAGGAAATAGAATATGGTTGAAAATAAGTATAAGAGTCAGGTAACTTACTCCCTGAGGAAATCACATTCACACACATTGATGGATGTTGATTTACAAATCAGGAAATATAGAGTAACTTACAGGCTGAGGAAATAAAAGATTGGTTATAATAATAGAGGTTGAGTTAAAGTGTATGAGTTAGAAAGTAACTTACTTCCCAATGAAATCCCTATCATTCAGCACATTGAATATGTAATGAGTGAATGAAGCATGCACATTAAGCACACATAGAAAATGCATAATAGAGGTCAAGTTAAAAGTGTATAGACTAGGTTATAATTACCATCTGAGGAAATCACATTCAGCACATATTGTCATTTGAATATGTCAAGTTAAGTCAGGAAATATATATAAACTTACTTGCTGAGGAAATCACATTCGGCACACATTGAATATACATGATAAAGAGTTGAAGTGTATACAGGAAATTTGAGTAACTTACTTCCTAATGAACTCGCATTGAATATATATCATAGAGGTCAAGTTAAAGTGTATGAGTCAGGGAATATATAGTAACTTACTTCCTGAGGAAATCACAAGTTAAAAGTGTATGAGTCAGGGAATATATTATAGTAACTTACATTCTGATGAAATCACATTGAATGCATAATAGAGGTCAAGTTATAAGTCAGCAAAAGTAGAACAACTTACATACTGTATAAATCACATTCAGCACAATGAATATGAGGTTAAGTGTATGTGTCAGGAAATATAGAGTAACTTACAAACTGCGAGTCAGAGTAACTTACACGCTGAAGAAATCACATTCAGCACACATTGAATATGCATAATAAAGTGTGAGTCAGGAAATATAGAGTAACTTACAGCCTGAGGAAATCACATTCAGCACACATTGAATATGCATAATAGAGGTCAAGATCAAGTGTATGAGTCAGGAAATATAGAGTAACTTACAACCTGAAGAAATCACATTCAGCACACATTGAATATGTATAATGGAGGTTGAGTTAAAGTGCGAGTCAGAGTAACTTACACGCTGAAGAAATCACATTCAGCACACATTGAATATGCATAATAAAGTGTGAGTCAGGAAATATAGAGTAACTTACAGCCTGAGGAAATCACATTCAGCACACATTGAATATGCATAATAGAGGTCAAGATCAAGTGTATGAGTCAGGAAATATAGAGTAACTTACACTGTTCTGAGGAAATCAGATTTAGCAGATATTGAGATTTAGCACACATTGAATGTAAATTGAGGTAACTTACAAACTGAAAAAAGTCACATTCAGCACATGAATATGTATGATAGAGGTTGAATTAGAGTGTATGAGTCAGGAAACTGAGTGACTTACGCTCTGGAAATCACACATTCAATATACATAATGGAGAAGATCAAGTTGAAGTGCATGCATATTATGTCATTGAGTCAGGAATAATAGGGTAGATGAAATCACATTTAGTACACATTGAATATGCATAATAGAGGTGAAGATGAAGTGTATGAGTCGGGAAATGATAAACAGAAACTTACTTCCTGAGGAAATCACATTCAGCACACATTGAATATGTATAATAGAGTGTATGAGTCAGGAAACAATGAACAGAAACTTACAGACTGAGGAAATCACATTCAGCACACATTGAATACACATAATAGAGGCTTCAAGTTAAAGTGTATGAGTCAGGGAATATAGAGTAACTTACAACCTGAAGAAATCACATTCAGCATACATTGAAGATGCAATAGAGGTCAAGTTAAAGAGTGTTTGAGTCAGGAAACGTACAGAAACTTACTATCTGAGGAAATCACATTCAACACACATTAAATACGCAAAATAGAGGTCAAGTTCAAGTGTATGATAAACAGAAACTTACTTGCTGAGGAAATCACATTCAGCACACATTGAATATGCATAATAGAGGTCAAGTTAAAGTGTATTATGAAATACAGAGTAACTTACAAACTGAGGAAATCACATTCAGCACACATTGAATAATAGAGGTCAAATTCAAGTGTATGAGTCAGTAACTTACAATCTGAGGAAATGATATTCAGTACAAATTGAATACGCATAATAGAGGTCAAGTCGAAGTGTATGAGTCAGGAAATATAAGAGTAACTTACAAACTGAGGAAATTACATTCAGCACACATTGAATATGCATAATAGAGGTTGAATTAAAGTGTGAGTCAGGAAATATAGAGTAACTTACTCCCTGAGGTAATCACATTCAGCACACATAGAAAATGCATAATAGAGATTGATTTAAAGTGTGAGTCAGGAAATATAGAGTAACTTACAACCTGAGGAAATCACATTCAGCACACATTGGATACACATAATAGAGGTTAAGTGGAAGTGCATGAGTCGGGAAATTTGAATAACTTACAGGCTGAGGAAATCACATTCAGCACACATTGAATAAGCATAATAGAGGTTGAGTTAAAGTGTGAGTCAGGAAATATAGAGTAACTTACTCCCTGAGGTAATCACATTCAGCACACATTGAATATGCACAATAGAGGTCAAGAGGTCAAGTTAAAGTGTATGAATCAGTAAGAGATAAAGACGAACTTACAGCCTGAGGAAATCACATTCAGCACACATTGAATATGCACAATAGAGGTCAAGAGGTCAAGTTAAAGTGTATGAATCAGTAAGAGATAAACAGAAACTTACAGTCTGAGGAAATCACATTCAGCATACATTGAATACGTTAAAGTTGCATGAGTCAGGAAATATAGATTAACTTACATACTGAGGAAATCACATTCAGCACACATCGAGTGTGCATAATAGAGGTCAAGTTAAAGTGTATGAGTCAGGAAATATAGAGTAACTTACTTCCTGAAGAAATCACATTCAAGCACACATTGAGTGTGCATAATAGAGGTCAAGTTAAAGTGTATTAGTCAGGAAATATAGAGTAGCTTACTTCCTGAAGAAATCACATTCAGCACACATTGAATATGCATAATAGAGGTTGAGTTAGTGTGAGTCAGGAAATATAGAGTAACTTACTTCCTGAGGAAATCACATTCAGCACACATTGAATATGCATAATAGAGGTCAAGTTGAAGTGTATTAGTCAGGTTAACTTACACACTGAGGAAATCACATTCAGCACACATTGAATATGCATAATAAAGTGTGAGTCAGGAAATATAGAATAACTTACGGACTGAGGAAATCACATTCAGCACACATTGAATATGCATAATAGAGGTCAAGTTGAAGTGTATTAGTCGGGAAATATAGAGTAACTTACTCCCTTAGGAAATCACATTTAGCACACATTTAATATGCATAATAAAGGTTGAGTTAAAGTGTGAGTCAGGAAATATAGAGTAACTTACAGACTGAGGAAATCACAGTCACATCGATAAGTGTATGAATAATGAATAATAGTCGAGATGAAGTGTATGAGTCAGGAAATTTAGAATAACTTACATGCTGAAAATATCACATTCAGCACATGAATATGCAATAATAGAGGTTGAGTTAAAGTGTATGAGTCAAGAAATATAGAGTAACTTACGGGCTGGAAATCACACATTCAATATACATAATAGAGATCAAGTGTATGTATAATAGTCATTGAGTCAGGAATAATAGGGCATGAGAGAGGTTGATATGAATCAGGTAATATAGAGCAACTAACCACCTGCACGACACATTGAGAGGTATAGAGTTAAAGCGTATGAGTCAGGAAATTTGAGTAACTTACATCCTGAGGAAATCACATTCAGCACACATTGAATATGAGGTCAAGTTAAAGTGTTTGAGTCAGGTAACTTACTAGCTGAGGAAATCATATTCAGCACACATTGAATATAGGTCAAGTGAAAGTGTTTGAGTCAGGAAATAATACAGAAACTTACTCGCTGAGGAAATAACATTCAGCAGAGATCATATCAAAGTGTATACAAGTCAAGTAACTTACAACCTGAAGAAGTCACATGAATTACGTATGCATTAGTTAAAGTGAATGAGTCAGGAAATTTAAAGTAACTTACTATCTGAAGAAGTCACATTCAGCACGAGAGATTGAGTTAAATCGTATAAGTCAGGAAATATAGAGTAACTTACTTCCTGAGGATCAAAACACAGAATAATCATGACTCAGGAAAAAAAGAGTAACTTACTTCCTGATGTTCCTGATGAAATAATTACACACAACATACAGTCATAGAAAGTAAATCAGAAAATGGTGGGACAGTATACAAACTAACTTACATCTTCAGGTGGCTAGAGATGAGGAGCCATATACGTACATAAGTTGGCAATAAATAGTTTTAGGAAGACTTTCATTATGCCATTAAGTATAAGAGTCAGAGGAACTTACTTTCTGCAAAGATAATAGAAGAGGTGAAATCAATTACATATGGATAGAAAGTAACTTACTTCCTGAAGTCAATCACATGTTAGAAGGCATACAAATTGAATAGGAAGTTGAACAGAAAGTGGTGAGACATTATACAAACCAACTTACATCCTTAGGTGGCTAGAGATAAGAAACCATGTTAGGTTATTTATAGCAAATAAAAAAAAATTCATCCAAGTTTGAGGTATAAATAATTATGAGTTAGAGGAACTTACTTCCTGCAGAGATAATAATATAGAAGAGGTGAAAAATCAGTTATATTATTTGGATGGAGATAACTTACTTCCTGAAGAAATTATTCATCACACATGATATGGATAACATAGAAGTACATAGAAATGGAAAAAGACATCATATGCAAAACTAACTTACATCTTTAGGTGGCTAGAGATAAGGAGCCATGCGATACGTAAGAGAGGTTTTGATGATTGGGTGTATGGGGGGAAAAATACAAAAATAAATAAATAAATAAATAAATAAATAAATAAATAAATAAATAAATAAATAAAATAAAATTAAACTACATGTAGTAAAGATTAATCCAGAATTCACATATAGTGAAGGAGCTGAATAGGATGATCATTTATTATCATAGTTAGTTAGCAAAACCTTATGTTCTTAAGGCTAGGAAGGAACTTTAGGGAGAGATGGTATCTCTTTGATGGGTCCAATAAGTCTACACCACTGATTGATCCTTGATATACTAGGGGAATGCAAGTATTAAGTATTGTGGAGCAAGCGTGCTGCTCAGTTTACCCAAAGTTGTCACAAAAAGAAGCTTTAGCATGTGCATTTGCCCCATGCCAATTTCCATTTAGAAATTACATAATTAATTTTATACTGTTGGGGGGGGGGGGGGGGATGAAATCTGATTGCTCTAGCATTCATGGCATCCTATAATGGAGTTACCTACCACTTGATTACACTGATAGGAGAGTTATCTCTGATCATGGTCTGATTGAGTGACCACATGAGGTTATGGGGAAATCATCTATGATTGTGAAAGACTGGCTCAGTAGCTAATAAGCAAAACAGCAGCAGCAACAGCAGCAGCAGCAGCAACAACAACAACAACAACAACAACAACAACAACAAAAACAAAGGCCATATTATATATATGGGGTGGAGAGTGGGGGGGGGGGGGGGGGGTTGATTGTTGAGACTGAAGTTGGTATTCTAATGGCTGCTAGAAAATACATAAATACGTACACACAGAGACAATTGAGTACTATCTTGATTTTTGGCTAAATTAAAGCTTTTTTCAGAAGGCTTGATTTACACAACCTATACTTTAATTATGCCACTCACTGTTGCTACTACATGTGTACAATAAACTTCACACACATATTTGACAATAATTTGCATACGTTCTTAGCCAGTGACTTGATAATTACCTATTATAGTTTTTTGTGTAGTAGCAGACCTTGTGCCTTATAATATGCACTGAGGGTTAGCACAGACTTCATTAATATTGTAATGCTTCTGCTTTTTTGAAAGAAAAGGTTTCCCATGCACCAGCCACACTCTTGAGAAAATATACTTACCCTTGGTTCACTCATACTTCCTCCTGGGATCCCACGATGTCTTGTGCATGCTCTGCATGTGCATGCTCTGCATGTACGCTGCAAGAGTTTACGCGCGCGCAACCAGTACTAATAATTATTATCGTATATCCGGGCCGCGCACGATAGAACTTGAAGCATGCGCAGTATAGGCTGGAGCCATATTTTTACTAGTACTACCATGGTACTACTCTTAGTTATGGCTGGGTTTGCAAGTTTATTGTGCAGCTGTCTGAAGTCAACGCCCGTACTACACAAGTGGAATTTGCCCAGAACTGAACACCTCCTAGATTTGAAATAGCTGTAAGCGTTAATATCTCATGGGATCATTGGGATGCCTTTTCAATGGCAATATAATAAGGTAGTTAAGGCAATAAGGCAGTTAACTAACTTAGCAAGGTCCAACCCCTCGCCTTTAATGTAATGCTGAATCAGCAAGTATCTGTGATCTCATGTGTAATCATCAGATGTTTTTCATTTACTGTAAGGTAAGAGTGCAAATGCAAAGTAAAATTAATTCCTGCTGGTGGGAGTTAATGATACCTCAGCTGTGGTGCTCAGCTACAATGTGAGAGATTGGTAGGGTCAAGCATAACGGTCGAGTGTTTGATGACAGAGGCCCTGATGTTAATCTTGACCTTGATAGTATTACTGTATGTGGAGGAAGGGAAATAGCTACAGTGAAAATTGGATTCAGCACTGGTCAGATTAACTCAGGTGAGCCAAACTGGCCTAGGTTGCTTTGGGCATGGATTCAGCTGCTATGAATGTGTTAGCAAGAAAGCTGGGAATGTTGCTTCAGCTACGATGTATGGAGTCTGTCAACCTTCCAAGAATATCGTAGTTTGGAGGAGGAGTTTGGGATTGCCTTCACTAATAGTCTGTTAAGTAAAGGAGAGGATCACGTTTTGAAGAGTGAGATGATGGAGGCTACGGAAGCTGGACTGGACTATATGCTATTGAAGAAGTGTTCTGGTCATCGTGGACATACATTGAGAGGGGAGTTGGATGGCAACATCTTTGGGAGACCACTCTGGCCTTGGAATAGCAAGCTGTATAGTCCTTTAACAGGCTGGCTTGCAAGACTGATCAGAAGTTCAATAATTAGCAGGGGCAGATCTAGGAATGGTCCCCCCCCCCCTCCTAGATTGTTCACTATGATTAGCTATACTTAACTAGTTACAATAAAAATGTGGCTTACAGGCTAATTACTTGTATATAGTCTACTCTACAAATGTGATTAGCTTGCAGCTGCTCTTGCAGCCCCTGTAGCCTCCCCTGGAACAGTCCATAAATAAATGCAGTGTTCTCGCCATGCAAATGAGTAAGGATTCAACTCCTCATTATTTTGCCATGGTGCAGTGGTGGGGTATCTGGACCAATACTAGTGGTTTCTGCAGAAAATAAATTCGCTACTATAGCTATCAGCTCAGCAATATAATTATTATGATACTAATACTGGTAGAAGATTTTTAATAGCAATTCAGCTAGTATACTTGTAGCTATAGCTATTAGACCATAAGAAGCTGGTTCTAAGACTCTTGGCAGCATCTACGTATAAAATTATTAATAAATCCAATAAATCCTGCTACCATGCATGGACAGAGAAGATAAATCAATAACTTACTTACTGGAGCTATGAAATGGTTGGCATTCATAATGAGCCAGCAATAATAATCACAAGCTATAGCTACCTAATACTAAATTGTAACTTACTTCCTATACTTTAGTATGTAGAGTATAAAATTAGTCACTTACATTATTAAGGGAGTATCAGCATGAAAACATATCGGAGAAATTAATGGTTATACAAACTACATCCCTAGCCCTAGCCATGTACGTATGTTATATATAGTTATAAGTTATTGATTGATAGCCACTGTAATTATTAAACCTTGTTTTTCCCAAAATAGTGTTCAGGCCTGGGCCTGAATGGCCTGACCTGTTCCACCGCCTATGATTTTGTATGCATGCAGTGACAGGCAAGCCAGGTTAATACTCCAATAAACAGCAAGTCATTATAATCATATGACACAAGTGGTATGTGTATATAGCTACTATGTTGGCATGATATACACAGATATTTCTAGATTTGATAGCCTAATACTTATATAGACTAAAAAGGGTTAGTGATGACACTTCTTTCCCTGATATACCCCCTCTACATAATAGAAAGAAGGCCAGTAAGTGATCAGTGATGGCACTTAGATGCTATGATCACAATTTGTATAGTCAGTGAACCCCTAGCTACCAAAATTTACCCACATGAAATTCCAATCTTTACTATAGGTTCACGAACAGGGGGGGATCTAGCATTGTAAACCATACTGCCTCTGTGGTTGTGGTATAACCTATTTATAGCCTTATTTGGGCAAACAGATATCACCCTGACATGGATTGCAGTGATCTTGCAACATGAAATTCAGAGCATCAAACCAAAATTTACATAACTTCCTTTTAAGCCCAACTCTAAAGCCACAATTCAAAAGGAGATTATGTAAATTTTGGTTTGGTGTTCTGAATACTGCAATCCACTGTATCATTATCACCCTGTGGTAGTGCCTGTACTAGAAATAGGAGAGCTTCACAAGTACAAGTAGGCTATAAATTCAGTTACTCAACTACTTGACATGTCTCTCTTTCTAGCTATCACTGTAAAAATAAATGTGTGCATTTTTAGGTTGTCTGAGTTGCAAAATTGCAACTCAGATAGCTAATCTAAAAATGGGTTGTTTGTACACATTTGTTTTTTAATTGCAAACTCAGATAAGTTATTTTTACACATTTGTTTTAGCCTTTTTTCTCCTGCTCTGTTTCATAAATGTATTGTTCGTCAGCTTTTATTTTTACAAACCTTCACCATCAACTGATCCTGTCAAAGAGATTGTTTCAGGGAAGACAACAAGTGTGGAGAAGATAGAGTTTATGTCAACGTTGACTAGTTCTGTAGTTCCCCTGCAATCGCAAAATAAGCTTATTAGTATATAAGAGGTAAGGATGGGCATGGTGATAAGACTACACTATCAATGAATGGAAGTAATATGATGATCAAGGTTGCTCCAAAACCATATGTGAAGGATGATAAATCCAGTGGTAAACTCGAGCTCACTAAGCTTCATTGGACTTCACTCTATGGCAAAGGTGAGGAGGATAGTTATCACTTTTTCCCTGCTTACTATGATGGTTGAGCATCAGCTCCTGATAGACCAGCTGTGATTGTGCTTGGTTATGTCGGGAGAAAGGTCGCTGCTATAAAATTCTTCAAATTAAAAAATGGAAGTGAAATTTGTTTAAAGCAACCTGCAGAAGAAAAGATTGTAAACTGCCAAAGGACGCATCTGCGAGGCAAGATTTTTCATTACTTTTGTGAGATGAACACAACTGAAGAACCTCCAATTTCCATAAGGATGAGCACTAAGGGCAGTTGTGAGCTAGCGTCCAATTCAGGAGAGATACCAGTACAGAATCGTCTTAGTGGCGTGAATGGTACCATAAAAAGTAAAAAATTTTAAACGTCCATATCTTCATTATGCTACCCCCTATAAGCTTGATTTAGCTTTCCAATAGTGTACTTAGTTACAACTTTACACCCCCCCGCCCCCCCCCATATATGGAAGACCTGACATGACCTCAGAAATTAAAAAAATTCTTTAAAATTACCACATACTTAGGAGGCCTTTGATACTCCTATCATAGCTTCTATGGGCCTAGCTGCTTTAAGTGAGTGATGATGGGATTTCAAGGGGGGGGGGGGGGTATGGCATATGAAGGGAGATGTAATTTCACATTTACCTTTTTTTTTGGAACCATACCCCCCATCACTCACTTAAAGCAGCTAGGCCCATAGAAGCTATGATAGGAATATCAAAGGCCTCCTAAGTATGTGGTAAATTTTAAAGAATTTTTTTAATTTCTGAGGTCATGTCAGGTCTTCCATATATTGGGGGGGGGGTGTAAAGTTGTAACTAAGTACACTATTGGAAAGCTCTCAAAGAGAGCTCTCTTTTGAGACCTAAATCAAGCTTATAGGGGGTAGCATAATGAAGATATGAATGTTTAAAATTTTTTACTTTTTATGGTACCGTCCACCCTTGGTGAAGAAATTTGGGGTGTGTGTTGGGGGACCAGTGGTACAAGAGGATAATACTATTCTCCAAAAACTTGTCCAATTCATTGAAATGAACCGAGTCCTAGGTGCTGAAGTGATTTACTTCTACATCAATCAGATGATCTGCTCCGATGTTCTGAAGTATATACTGAAACGTTACTCCTCTGATATAGTCCGTGTGATTGAGTGGAAGAAATTTAACAAGAAGGTTCCTTTATATTACTACGGCCAGCTCCTAATCATGAGTGACTGTTTGCTGAGAAATATGTACGAAGTTGAGCACTTAGTAATAAATGACCTTGATGAGATTATCCTGCCTGTAGAGCATGATAATTGGACAGAGATGTTAAATTTCAATGAGAGCTGGAGATACGTATGCTAATTACACATTTCAAAATGCATTTTTCTATGAGTGTCACCCTTCCCCACCAGTGAGACAACCTCTACATAATTGTACTATGGATTTACAAATCCCAAATTACTTTACAAGTACTGAGAGAGTTCAATGTTTTCCAGGATATAAGTATCGGATGAAATTTATTGCAAGACCTAGAATTGCATTGCTACCTATCATTCATACTTTGTGTACTGGTATCGCTGCATATGTCAGATCTTACAACATGCCTGCTGAAGCTGGTATTAAGGGTGCTTGCAATAGCAATGCCTGTGCTTCTATTTCTAGAGTTTGAAAAGGTTGTCCTGCACTTATACTGCAGCTAGTCAGATAATTTTATAGTCTTATCTTCAGATAGGATCAATCTACACACTATGTAATAGTTATTAAGAGGGGGTGGGGCATGGTGTGGCTAAAATACCCTAAACCATAAAATTTTGACTACCTCGTACATCTCAGGAACCAATAGTTGGAATCAGCTCATTTTTTGCATGCAGCTTTCATAAGCCAAGGTGATCAACGTAACAGTTCGTTTTTTTCTATATCTAGCCTAGACTTTTCAAATCACAAGGTTGGGCATGAAAAAATAAGAAAAATAATATTGAAATTCAGAAAAACTCAATGTTATGTTGTAGAATACAGATAAAAGGTGTCTGAGAGAAAAAATTATCCAAGTAAGTCCAACAGTTCCTGAGAATTACAGGCATTAGCAAAACTGTTCATAGCACCCACGAAAATTAGGCAATTTTTAAAATTTTTGGTGTGTGTGGTAGTGACATGGTACTGTATAGCTAGAATATTTTGCTTACTGCTGCTCTAAACAGCTCTGGAGTTATACTCCCCTAGCAACCATGCGTGGGCGGAGGGTTGCCAGCACCCTCAATGCCCACTATAGGTTCAAGATCCCCAGGGACTGTATATACACCACAAAAAAGAAAGCTATTCACCAAGATAATGTGGCAATGAAGTTCGCCAACAGAGTCATAAGAAAAATGTGTTTAGCTGAGACAATTAAATAATAACTCTTGGCTCAGTTCTGGATATGTACCCCCAAAACAACAACAACAATAACAACAGCAACAACAACAACAATAACAACAAACACTTCTTATTTTTACATAACTATTAATAATCTATTTAATTAGCAGGCACTTTAGAGCTTCATTTTGGTCATTTTAGTACTTACTACTATCATGGAAACCCGCAATTGCATAGAAAACACATAGTTCTGCTAGGTTGGTGGGACACTCCTTAAGAAAACAAATAGTTCTGGTAGGCTGGTGGGACACACGTAGAGGTATTCAATGTTGATGACCTTTACCCATCAATAATTATACTTCCATGATTTTTTTCTGTCTGCTGAACAAGGTCCTCACTCATCTGCTTGCAATAAAGCCAGTTTTGTAGCACAGCTTCATTTTTCGACTTTGTGCATGTGGTTTTCCCTTGGAAAAACCAATCAATGCTAAATGGAAGTGTTGACCCTCAGTGCACACATCAGGCACAGTAGTTAGAAGGTCTGCTGTTAGCTACATGGAGCTACATACAATGGTATCAGTATAATTGTGTGTATTTGTTGGCAAGTGAAGAGAGCCACCTACTAGCTAGTAGGGTGTTGAATGAGTGGCACTACATACACGTACATTCTCCTGGTTCCATCTGGTGCCATATTAATTGTGATGTCATCAGCTAAAGCTTTGCTTGCCATAATGCTTTGTATTTCATCTCTTACATGTGATCACTAATGAACTGGAGGTTTCATTTTGAATCATCTATCAAATTGGCATGTATACACCACAGTTTATTGACAAGAAGAATCCTCAACAATCATCAGTGCCTGCATGTGGACTTGCAAGCAAGACATGTAGCAGCTAGCTGATGGCTGTATAAGTTGAGCAATATGCTCATACATACACAGCTCTGCCTCATCTTGCATTGATCTAGTCTTGTGCAGCCATATAAATCAGGACTAGCACTAGGTTGTAGGGTCTGGACTATCAGATCAGATGAGTAGAATTGAAGTACAGTGGTATAGTGTGAATTAGCTAGGAGCTGCAGATCTTGCCTTCTTTCTGGAATAAGCGTTTATCCTAAAATTAAACACTGGAGAGTGTCATCTAGACATAAGTGCTCTGATCATTACTGGCTGCATAGTCAATGTAGCAGATACATACACTGAGTACTAACCCTTGAGCTTGCACTGAGGGTTAGCAAGCATACCTTGATATCATTGTTATTCAAGGGCAACCACATACCAAGTAGAAAATAATAAATACTTCGTAGAAGAAATGAAGATACTAAACAATATCAAGAAGTGTAAGTGTGCAATTGGAGTATATTTTGGTATTAAAGGGTCATACTACATGTAGCTATTGGGTAAGGGTCGTCGATATTGACTTATGTGCTGCTTAGAGAAAATGTAGACTATTTATTTATTTATTTATTTTTGAGCAATGGCTGAGAAATAAATATAATTTTTGGCTCTTCTAAAATAGGTATAAGAGCAAGATTTTCTACATACGGTTTGTTAGATATTTATATTTGCAGGCATGCTGTAAAGATGGACACCAGTCACATTTCATTTAGGGATTGGTGGATTCATACTCAATCTTATCAGAAATATAATCCTTGTTTCGATGAGTGGAGATATTCAGTGAACTCGGGGTTAAATGTGGCAGCTTGATTTTCAGCTTCACTCAGGCAAGAGTAGTACTTATGCAGTAGTGCTGTCATGCCATATTTGGTCCTGCTAGATCTGGTCCATGAGGACAACATATGGCAGCCATATTTTGTCCTCATGGACCAAATCTGGTTGCAATATTTGTCCCCTCTTGCCATATTTTGTCCCCCAATAATTATCCCCTTATTTTTTGTCCAGACCTATTACAATTTCATCCAGACAATTATAGCTACATGTAAGCAGTTATATTTTGCTCGGACAAAATATAGCTAACTGCTACATTCTGTATAATGCTCAGACATTTTTTTATCTGGACGATTACAAATAACAGCTAGCTGTCAGTTAAATCACATGCACATATAAAGTAGCTAACTAAGTTTTGCAGCTGGCTATTTCTGCAATATATGCAGGGCATTATCATGTGAGATTCAGTTATTCTACCAATGGCAGTGTGCAAACTTTATAAGTGAAATTTATTGTACAAACATTTTAATTTTAATTTGTACCCTTCACAAAAGACATGGCTAGTTAGCTACTCCACTGAATTCTTGGAACTGAGACAGGATCCACCGCCCCACGAAAAAAGCGGGCCTGGGTACGAGGCTAGAACCATATATGAATGAACCATGTATGAATTCTGAAGACTTCTGCTAATGTATAGCTATTAGCTAGCTAACTAGCTATCTAGCTAGATATATGCTTGTTGTTGTTGTTGTTGTTTTGTTGTTTTTGTATGACCCTACCAACTTGTATTGGAAGCTGATATGGCTACTTTATACAGACAAAATATGGCCACTGGACAACAATATGATAACTTGGTCCCCTCCAGACATTAGCTAGAGCACAGATGATAAAAACCAGAGTTGGTATGGAGGGGTTTGACTTGTTGGTTGTTGTGATAGCTGACTGTGTTACCCAGAAGACTGCATGTAGTGTAGCTATTATAGCTAATGCATGCAAAGAGGTCAATCAGGGAAAAAATAGCACAGCTTTATTGAAGAGCGGCTTTGTTCTCAAGAGGACAATTTATGGCAGTGCCGGACAAAAAATTGCGAATTTTTGTCCGCCCCGGATAAAATATTTCCCCGGACCAAATATTTCGTGACAGTGCTCACACAACTATCACCCTTATATAGAAAGTGCTCAGACAGGTCATTGATTGCTTCCCCAATAGTTATATGTGACAGTCCCAAGTAGAATTAAATATTTCTCAAGTATGCTCTGATGAATCAGTTACTTTTGTGTTGATGTTAGACTATCTCTACACCAAATTTCAAGACCATGGCCACTAATAGCCAAACCTATTACTTGTGGGACTGTTACCATCTAGTGTGTGCATGCATGTGCATGTGTGATATTAATTATTACGTACCATCATTTTCTAGTGTGTGTGTATGTGTGTAGCTAGCTATGTGCATGTGTGATGTCAATAATAATCCACCATACTTTTGTTATTACATTTAATTGTTTAAAATTGCCAAGTTCTGATATAATGATGGGACTTTTCGATGTGAATTCCCTGGAATGCTGACACCTCTACATCTTTTTTTACTCTGTCCCCAAATGACAGCACTTGTAGCTATACTCTTTACTGCTGCCAAAAGTGTCCACATTTAAAAGTTCCACTTACAGCGGGCCTTTTACTGGTCAAATGTTGCTTTGGTCTGACATAATACTGCACTTAGGAATTCCCATGGTCTGACATTTTGTCAGATCATTTCAAAAGAGTTATAATCTTCATTGCACTGGATAGTATAAATTAACAAGTTTGGTGCCGCCATCAAGTCATTATTTGTTTCCTTAGATTGCGGGCATTGTTCTCACATTCAGATACAGAAATCTCAAGGACCCTAACATCAACCCTGGGGACTACATCTAGATCAGTTCATGATTAATTTTTAAAAAATCCCTAGCTGGAGTCAACTATAACCGTCAATTTTATTTTCTTTTGCTATGTAAATATTATGCTACCTTTGGTGGTCCATAAGCATGGAACGTAGTGGCACTACTTAGCTACTGTAAATCAGAAGGCTAGCTCCTTTGTTCCCAGTATGTAATGGCTATATTGATGTGTAGCTTATTACATGGTATTTCATTGGCAGGTACAAAAAAGATCGTAAAAATGTTTTATAGAAATGGTTATCATATTTTTGTAAACGACTATAACTATCTTGATAACTTAAAGAGTTAATAAACTTGCTGTGAGTCCGAATCCAGCCTTATCCACAGCTGACTTGAGAGCTGGCAGAGTAGCATAAGATGTGCTGCCCCTGGCATCCCCAGGGGCCCATTGCAGCCAAGATGCAAGCATGGCACTGAGGTAGCTCTGTGGTGCTCCATCCAAGAGACTTGGATTTGCTCGTATTGCATCCAGTTCTCCAGGTTTAAAGCCAAGGTGCTGTCCAATGGCTCGCCATGCAGATAAATGGGGATTCAACTGCTCACATATTCTGCCATGGTCAGGTTGTGTAGTGTGAGATATTTCTTGACTAGCACTGTTGGATTCTGCATTCAGCACAGTTGTATACAATAGTTGCTCGAATTCCAGTAATCTGATGTGCATGCTATATACTTAGCCTTGTTATATAAGGCCTGGGTACGAGGCTAGCTATTATACTAACCTTTATTAGGCTTATCCATGACCATCATGAAGTAATTGTGTGGTTGTTTTGCTCCAATGAGGTTCAATTCGTAATGTAAATCAGATGATTCTTCACTTTGCATCCACTTGAGATGAAGTTTGCAAAGAGGTGGCCATCCACCAGCAAATTCGTCGACTTCACTTCTCTTTATCTATAAAATTGTGTGGAGACCATGACAACAAAAATAACATCATAGATAGCATATGACATGATAGTGATGCCCTACCCCAGGATGTGCTAATGGTAGTAAGGTCCATCCAGGTTGTATTTCTACTCCTTTTTTTAGAAGTTGCTCTGGAAGATCGAGTTTAATTTCCCTGCCAGAAAATTTCACACTCTGGTGAGCAAGTGATGTAACTGAAACTCCTTCATCAGAAAAGTATTTCTTCAAGTGCTATAATACAAAGAAGAAATCATGTGCTAGCTAGCTGTATCTATTTTCTTTCTTAGCCAAGTAGCTACAAAGTGAGGGAACTGTATCTGGAGAGACCTCCAGTGGAACTTGACACACTATAATTAGAGATGATAGAGACAGCTATGACTATTACCGTTCTGAAAAGTTCGGAATCTTTCAAGACTGCAAAGTAGATGTTCCAGTTATACTGGGAAGAAAGCTCACAATTGAGAGAAGCACAGTATCTGTTTTCCACAAGTAAAAGGAGTAGCTTTCTTCTGAGAATAGCAAATATCGAGAAGTGCTGCACATTTATTTCCCCAAACTTTTCACCAGCAGGAAAAATACCACCATCTATTTCTCGGAAGGTATAAGGAGGTTTATAATCAGAATTAACAGCAAATACGAGATCATCCATGTAACCATCAGATGAGAAGTGTTCTATCCCCACTGTGACAGGTTTCTCAAAGTAAGAAGAAGAGCTCTTGATACTGTATACTCCGCTCACCAGCTCAGTAGCAGCAGGGAATACAAATTGACCAGAAATAGCAGCTTTGACTTGTAAAACACACTCACTCTCGTCCAGAGATAAAGCGTTTTCTGGAAAGCTGATCTTGAAACCATGGTCTTCCCAGACATGTGTGATGGGTTCTTGCTTATAAGGAATTGATGTCTCTCCAAGTACATCAAGTCCAGAAAGATCTGTTCTTTCAATAAAAATTAATTTAAATAGCTATAGTGCCTTACCATAAGATGCAGGTTCTGAGACTCTTGGTGGCACCTAAATGTTGGTAGATGATAGCATGAAATAAGTAGCTATTGAGTGAAGTCATGAGATAATTATTAGGGCATTAAAATTAATTATGGAGAATAATAACAAAATCATATTCCACACAATAATGCATAAGAGGTTGATGCTGATATGTAAAGAAACTTACTTCCTGACGATAGGACTGTGGATTAAAGAGGTTCAGTCAAAATATAGATTAGGAAATTATAGAGAGCTTACAGGCTAAAGGAATTACATCATAGTGTTCGTTGGAGTTGAAGTTCATGAGGAAATAATCATAACATAAACAATGATAGATGACAGAGAATAATTTACTTCCTAAAGGAAAAAAAATATTTTGATGAATAATAATATAGAGGTTTAGAGGTTACTTTAGGTGAGTAACTTACACTCTGAGTCTGAGGAATCACATTTACTCCCTGAGGAATAACATTCAGCACACAAATATGTATAATAGAGGTTGAGTTCAGGAAAGGAAATCACATTCAGCACACAATAATAGAAGTCATGTTAAAAACGTATGAACTTGCAAATATAGAGTAACTGACATACTGAGGAAATCACATTAAGCATACATTGTATATGCATATAAATAGAGGTCAAGTTAAAGTGTAAAATGATAAAAAGAAACTTACTTGCTGAGGAAATCACATTCAGCACGCATTGAATATGTATAATAGAGGTCAAGAGGTCAAGTTAAAGTGTATGGAAATATACAGAAACTTACAGACTGAGGAGATTACATTCAGCACACATTGAATATGGTTAAGTTAAAGTGTATGAGTCAGGAAATATAGATTAACTTACAGACTGAGGAAATCACATTCAGCACACATTGAATACACATAATAAAGGTCAAGTTCAAGTGTATGAGTCAGGAAATATAGAGTAACTTACATCCTGAGGAAATCACATTCAGCACATATAGAATATGCATAAAGTGTATGAGTCAGGGAATATACAGAAACTTACCATCTGAGGAAATCACATTCAGCACATTATAGAATATGCATAAAGTGTATGAGTCAGGGAATATACAGAAACTTACTCTCTGAGGAAATCACATTCAGCACATATAGAATATGCATAAAATGCATGAGTAAGGGAATATACAGAAACTTACTTTCTGAGGAAATCACATTCAGCACATATAGAATATGCATAAAGTGTATGAGTCAGGGAATATACAGAAACTTACTTTCTGAGGAAATCACATTCAGCACATACAGAATATGCATAAAGTGTATGAGTCAGGGAATATACAGAAACTTACTTTCTGAGGAAATCACATTCAGCACATATAGAATATGCATAAAGTGTATGAGTAAGGGAATATACAGAAACTTACAATCTGAGGAAATCACATTCCGCACATATAGAATATGCTTAAAGTGTATGAGTCAGGGAATATACAGAAACTTACTTCCTGAGGAAATCACATTCAGCATGTATAGAATATGCATAAAGTGTATGAGTCAGGGAATATACAGAAACTTACTTCCTGAGGAAATCACATTCAGCACATATAGAATATGCATAAAGTGTATGAGTCAGGGAATATACAGAAACTTACCATCTGAGGAAATCACATTCAGCACATATAGAATATGCATAAAATGCATGAGTAAGGGAATATACAGAAACTTACTTTCTGAGGAAATCACATTCAGCACATATAGAATATGCATAAAGTGTATGAGTCAGGGAATATACAGAAACTTACTTCCTGAGGAAATCACATTCAGCACATATAGAATATGCATAAAGTGTATGAGTCAGGGAATATACAGAAACTTACCATCTGAGGAAATCACATTCAGCACATATAGAATATGCATAAAGTGTATGAGTCAGGGAATATACAGAAACTTACATTCTGAGGAAATCATATTCAGCACATTTAGAATATGCATAAAGTGTATGAGTCAGGGAATATACAGAAACTTACTTCCTAAGGAAATCACATTCAGCACATATAGAATATGCATAAAGTGTATGAGTCAGGGAATATACAGAAACTTACTCTCTGAGGAAATCACATTCAGCACATAGTGAATATGCATAAAGTGTATGAGTCAGGAAATATACAGAAACTTACAACCTGAGGAAATCACATTCAGCACATATAGAATATGCATAAAGTGTATGAGTCAGGAAATATACAGAAACTTACTCTCTGAGGAAATCACATTCAGCACATATAGAATATGCATAAAGTGTGTGAGTCAGGGAATATACAGAAACTTACTTCCTGAGGAAATCACATTCAGCACATATAGAATATGCATAAAGTGTATGAGTCAGGGAATATACAGAAACTTACAATCTGAAGAAATCACATTCAGCACATACAGAATTCACATTCAGCACATACAGAATATGCATAAAGTGTATGAGTCAGGGAATATACAGAAACTTACCATCTGAGGAAATCACATTCAGCACATACAGAATATGCATAAAGTGTATGAGTCAGGGAATATACAGAAACTTACTCTCTGAGGAAATCACATTCAGCACATACAGAATATGCATAAAGTGTATGAGTCAGGGAATATACAGAAACTTACTTCCTGAGGAAATCACATTCAGCACATACAGAATATGCATAAAGTGTATGAGTAAGGAAATATACAGAAACTTACTTCCTGAGGAAATCACATTCAGCACATATAGAATATGCATAAAGTGTATGAGTCAGGGAATATACAGAAACTTACTTCCTGAGGAAATCACAATCAGCACATACAGAATATGCATAAAGTGTATGAGTCAGGGAATATATAGAAACTTACTCTCTGAGGAAATCACATTCAGCACATACAGAATATGCATAAAGTGTATGAGTCAGGGAATATACAGAAACTTACTTCCTGAGGAAATCACATTCAGCACATATAGAATATACATAAAGTGTATGAGTAAGGGAATATACAGAAACTTACTTCCTGAGGAAATCACATTCAGCACATATAGAATATACATAAAGTGTATGAGTAAGGGAATATACAGAAACTTACCATCTGAGGAAATCACATTCAGCACATATAGAATATGCATAAAGTGTATGAGTCAGGGAATATACAGAAACTTACTCTCTGAGGAAATCACATTCAGCACATATAGAATATGCATAAAATGCATGAGTAAGGGAATATACAGAAACTTACTTTCTGAGGAAATCACATTCAGCACATATAGAATATGCATAAAGTGTATGAGTCAGGGAATATACAGAAACTTACTTTCTGAGGAAATCACATTCAGCACATATAGAATATGCATAAAGTGTATGAGTCAGGGAATATACAGAAACTTACTTTCTGAGGAAATCACATTCAGCACATATAGAATATGCATAAAGTGTATGAGTAAGGGAATATACAGAAACTTACAATCTGAGGAAATCACATTCCGCACATATAGAATATGCTTAAAGTGTATGAGTCAGGGAATATACAGAAACTTACTTCCTGAGGAAATCACATTCAGCACATATAGAATATGCATAAAGTGTATGAGTCAGGGAATATACAGAAACTTACTTCCTGAGGAAATCACATTCAGCACATATAGAATATGCATAAAGTGTATGAGTCAGGGAATATACAGAAACTTACCATCTGAGGAAATCACATTCAGCACATATAGAATATGCTTAAAGTATATGAGTCAGGGAATATACAGAAACTTACTTCCTGAGGAAATCACATTCAGCACATATAGAATATGCATAAAGTGTATGAGTCAGGGAATATACAGAAACTTACTCTCTGAGAAAATCACATTCAGCACATATAGAATATGCATAAAGTGTATGAGTCAGGGAATATACAGAAACTTACTTCCTGAGGAAATCACATTCAGCACATTATAGAATATGCATAAAGTGTATGAGTCAGGGAATATACAGAAACTTACCATCTGAGGAAATCACATTCAGCACATATAGAATATGCATAAAGTGTATGAGTCAGGGAATATACAGAAACTTACCATCTGAGGAAATCACATTCAGCACATACAGAATATGCATAAAGTGTATGAGTCAGGGAATATACAGAAACTTACTCTCTGAGGAAATCACATTCAGCACATACAGAATATGCATAAAGTGTATGAGTCAGGGAATATACAGAAACTTACTTCCTGAGGAAATCACATTCAGCACATACAGAATATGCATAAAGTGTATGAGTAAGGAAATATACAGAAACTTACTCCCTGAGGAAATCACATTCAGCACATATAGAATATGCATAAAGTGTATGAGTCAGGGAATATACAGAAACTTACTTCCTGAGGAAATCACAATCAGCACATACAGAATATGCATAAAGTGTATGAGTCAGGGAATATATAGAAACTTACTCTCTGAGGAAATCACATTCAGCACATACAGAATATGCATAAAGTGTATGAGTCAGGGAATATACAGAAACTTACTCTCTGAGGAAATCACATTCAGCACATATAGAATATGCATAAAGTGTATGAGTCAGGGAATATACAGAAACTTACTTCCTGAGGAAATCACATTCAGCACATACAGAATATGCATAAAGTGCATGAGTCAGGGAATATACAGAAACTTACCCACTGAGGAAATCATATTCAGGACATATAGGATATGCATAAAGTGCATGAGTCAGGGAATATACAGAAACTTACCATCTGAGGAAATCACATTCAGCACATAATAGAATATGCATAAAGTGTATGAATCAGGAAATATACAGAAACTTACTTCCTGAGGAAATCACATTCAGCACATACAGAATATGCATAAAGTGTATGAGTCAGGGAATATACAGAAACTTACTCTCTGAGAAAATCACATTCAGCACATATAGAATATGCATAAAGTGTATGAGTCAGGGAATATACAGAAACTTACTCTCTGAGAAAATCACATTCAGCACATATAGATATGCATAAAGTGTATGAATCAGGAAATATACAGAAACTTACTTCCTGAGGAAATCACATTCAGCACATACAGAATATGCATAAAGTGTATGAGTCAGGGAATATACAGAAACTTACTCTCTGAGAAAATCACATTCAGCACATATAGATATGCATAAAGTGTATGAATCAGGAAATATACAGAAACTTACTTCCTGAGGAAATCACATTCAGCACATACAGAATATGCATAAAGTGTATGAGTCAGGGAATATACAGAAACTTACCATCTGAGGAAATCACATTCAGCACATAATAGAATATGCATAAAGTGTATGAATCAGGAAATATACAGAAACTTACTTCCTGAGGAAATCACATTCAGCACATACAGAATATGCATAAAGTGTATGAGTCAGGGAATATACAGAAACTTACTCTCTGAGAAAATCACATTCAGCACATATAGAATATGCATAAAGTGTATGAGTCAGGGAATATACAGAAACTTACTCTCTGAGAAAATCACATTCAGCACATATAGATATGCATAAAGTGTATGAATCAGGAAATATACAGAAACTTACTTCCTGAGGAAATCACATTCAGCACATACAGAATATGCATAAAGTGTATGAGTCAGGGAATATACAGAAACTTACTCTCTGAGAAAATCACATTCAGCACATATAGAATATGCATAAAGTGTATGAGTCTGGGAATATACAGAAACTTACAATCTGAGGAAATCACATTCAGCACAAATCACATTCAGCACATATAGAATATGCATAAAGTGCATGAGTCAGGGAATATACAGTAACTTACCATCTGAGGAAATCACATTCAGCACATATAGAATATGCATAAAGAGTATGAGTCAGGGAATATACAGAAACTTACTCTCTGAGAAAATCACATTCAGCACATATAGATATGCATAAAGTGTATGAATCAGGGAATATACAGGAACTTACTTCCTGAGGAAATCACATTCAGCACATACAGAATATGCATAAAGTGTATGAGTCAGGGAATATACAGAAACTTACTTCCTGAGGAAATTACATTCAGCACATACAGAATATGCATAAAGTGTATGAGTCAGGGAATATACAGAAACTTACTTCCTGAGGAAATCACATTCAGCACATACAGAATATGCATAAAGTGTATGAGTCAGGGAATATACAGAAACTTACTTCCTGAGGAAATTACATTCAGCACATACAGAATATGCATAAAGTGTATGAGTCAGGGAATATACAGAAACTTACTTCCTGAGGAAATCACATTCAGCACATATAGAATATGCATAAAGTGTGAGAGTCAGGGAATATACAGAAACTTACACTCTGAGGAAATCACATTCAGCACATACAGAATATGCATAAAGTGTATGAGTCAGGGAATATACAGAAACTTACTTCCTGAGGAAATCACATTCAGCACATATAGAATATGCATAAAGTGTATGAGTCAGGGAATATACAGAAACTTACTTCCTGAGGAAATCACATTCAGCACATACAGAATATGCATAAAGTGTATGAGTCAGGGAATATACAGAAACTTACTTCCTGAGGAAATCACATTCAGCACATACAGAATATGCATAAAGTGTATGAGTCAGGGAATATACAGAAACTTACTTCCTGAGGAAATTACATTCAGCACATACAGAATATGCATAAAGTGTACGAGTCAGGGAATATACAGGAACTTACTTCCTGAGGAAATCACATTCAGCACATATAGAATATGCATAAAGTGTATGAGTCAGGGAATATACAGAAACTTACTCTCTGAGGAAATCACATTCAGCACATATAGAATATGCATAAAGTGTATGAGTCAGGGAATATACAGAAACTTACTCTCTGAGGAAATCACATTCAGCACATAGAATATGCATAAAGTGTATGAGTCAGGGAATATACAGAAACTTACACTCTGAGGAAATCACATTCAGCACATAGAATATGCATAAAGTGTATGAGTCAGGGAATATACAGAAACATACCTTCTGAGGAAATCACATTCAGCACATATAGAATATGCATAAAGTGTATGAGTCAGGGAATATACAGAAACTTACTTCCTGAGGAAATCACATTCAGCACATATAGAATATGCATAAAGTGCATGAGTCAGGGAATATACAGAAACTTACCATCTGAGGAAATCACATTCAGCACATATAGAATATGCATAAAGTGTATGAGTCAGGGAATATACAGAAACTTACCATCTGAGGAAATCACATTCAGCACATATAGAATATGCATAAAGTGTATGAGTCAGGGAATATACAGAAACTTACTTCCTGAGGAAATCACATTCAGCACATATAGAATATGCATAAAGTGTATGAGTCAGGGAATATACAGAAACTTACTTCCTGAGGAAATCACATTCAGCACATACAGAATATGCATAAAGTGCATGAGTCAGGGAATATACAGAAACTTACCCACTGAGGAAATCATATTCAGGACATATAGGATATGCATAAAGTGCATGAGTCAGGGAATATACAGAAACTTACCATCTGAGGAAATCACATTCAGCACATAATAGAATATGCATAAAGTGTATGAATCAGGAAATATACAGAAACTTACTTCCTGAGGAAATCACATTCAGCACATACAGAATATGCATAAAGTGTATGAGTCAGGGAATATACAGAAACTTACTCTCTGAGAAAATCACATTCAGCACATATAGAATATGCATAAAGTGTATGAGTCAGGGAATATACAGAAACTTACTCTCTGAGAAAATCACATTCAGCACATATAGATATGCATAAAGTGTATGAATCAGGAAATATACAGAAACTTACTTCCTGAGGAAATCACATTCAGCACATACAGAATATGCATAAAGTGTATGAGTCAGGGAATATACAGAAACTTACTCTCTGAGAAAATCACATTCAGCACATATAGATATGCATAAAGTGTATGAATCAGGAAATATACAGAAACTTACTTCCTGAGGAAATCACATTCAGCACATACAGAATATGCATAAAGTGTATGAGTCAGGGAATATACAGAAACTTACCATCTGAGGAAATCACATTCAGCACATAATAGAATATGCATAAAGTGTATGAATCAGGAAATATACAGAAACTTACTTCCTGAGGAAATCACATTCAGCACATACAGAATATGCATAAAGTGTATGAGTCAGGGAATATACAGAAACTTACTCTCTGAGAAAATCACATTCAGCACATATAGAATATGCATAAAGTGTATGAGTCAGGGAATATACAGAAACTTACTCTCTGAGAAAATCACATTCAGCACATATAGATATGCATAAAGTGTATGAATCAGGAAATATACAGAAACTTACTTCCTGAGGAAATCACATTCAGCACATACAGAATATGCATAAAGTGTATGAGTCAGGGAATATACAGAAACTTACTCTCTGAGAAAATCACATTCAGCACATATAGATATGCATAAAGTGTATGAATCAGGAAATATACAGAAACTTACTTCCTGAGGAAATCACATTCAGCACATACAGAATATGCATAAAGTGTATGAGTCAGGGAATATACAGAAACTTACTCTCTGAGAAAATCACATTCAGCACATATAGAATATGCATAAAGTGTATGAGTCTGGGAATATACAGAAACTTACAATCTGAGGAAATCACATTCAGCACAAATCACATTCAGCACATATAGAATATGCATAAAGTGCATGAGTCAGGGAATATACAGTAACTTACCATCTGAGGAAATCACATTCAGCACATATAGAATATGCATAAAGAGTATGAGTCAGGGAATATACAGAAACTTACTCTCTGAGAAAATCACATTCAGCACATATAGATATGCATAAAGTGTATGAATCAGGGAATATACAGGAACTTACTTCCTGAGGAAATCACATTCAGCACATACAGAATATGCATAAAGTGTATGAGTCAGGGAATATACAGAAACTTACTTCCTGAGGAAATTACATTCAGCACATACAGAATATGCATAAAGTGTATGAGTCAGGGAATATACAGAAACTTACTTCCTGAGGAAATCACATTCAGCACATACAGAATATGCATAAAGTGTATGAGTCAGGGAATATACAGAAACTTACTTCCTGAGGAAATTACATTCAGCACATACAGAATATGCATAAAGTGTATGAGTCAGGGAATATACAGAAACTTACTTCCTGAGGAAATCACATTCAGCACATATAGAATATGCATAAAGTGTATGAGTCAGGGAATATACAGAAACTTACACTCTGAGGAAATCACATTCAGCACATACAGAATATGCATAAAGTGTATGAGTCAGGGAATATACAGAAACTTACTTCCTGAGGAAATCACATTCAGCACATATAGAATATGCATAAAGTGTATGAGTCAGGGAATATACAGAAACTTACTTCCTGAGGAAATCACATTCAGCACATACAGAATATGCATAAAGTGTATGAGTCAGGGAATATACAGAAACTTACTTCCTGAGGAAATCACATTCAGCACATACAGAATATGCATAAAGTGTATGAGTCAGGGAATATACAGAAACTTACTTCCTGAGGAAATTACATTCAGCACATACAGAATATGCATAAAGTGTACGAGTCAGGGAATATACAGGAACTTACTTCCTGAGGAAATCACATTCAGCACATATAGAATATGCATAAAGTGTATGAGTCAGGGAATATACAGAAACTTACTCTCTGAGGAAATCACATTCAGCACATATAGAATATGCATAAAGTGTATGAGTCAGGGAATATACAGAAACTTACTCTCTGAGGAAATCACATTCAGCACATAGAATATGCATAAAGTGTATGAGTCAGGGAATATACAGAAACTTACCTTCTGAGGAAATCACATTCAGCACATATAGAATATGCATAAAGTGTATGAGTCAGGGAATATACAGAAACTTACTTCCTGAGGAAATCACATTCAGCACATATAGAATATGCATAAAGTGCATGAGTCAGGGAATATACAGAAACTTACCATCTGAGGAAATCACATTCAGCACATATAGAATATGCATAAAGTGTATGAGTCAGGGAATATACAGAAACTTACCATCTGAGGAAATCACATTCAGCACATATAGAATATGCATAAAGTGTATGAGTCAGGGAATATACAGAAACTTACCATCTGAGGAAATCACATTCAGCACATATAGAATATGCATAAAGTGTATGAGTCAGGGAATATACAGAAACTTACTTCCTGAGGAAATCACATTCAGCACATATAGAATATGCATAAAGTGTATGAGTCAGGGAATATACAGAAACTTACTAGCTGAGGAAATCACATTCAGCACATACAGAATATGCATAAAGTGTATGAGTCAGGGAATATACAGAAACTTACTAGCTGAGGAAATCACATTCAGCACACATTGAATATGCAGAATAAAGGTTGAGTAAAAGTGTAGGAGTCAGGAAATATAGAGTAACTTACAGACTGAGGAAGTCACATTCGCACACATTGAATATGCAAAATAGAGGTCATGTTTAAGTGTACGATTCAGGGAATATAATAATAGAGACTTACAGACTGAAGAAATCATATTCAGTACACATTGAATATGCATAATAGAGGTGTATGAATCAGGAAATACAGAGTAACTTACAGGCTGAGGAAATCACATTCAGCACACATTGAATATACAAAATAGAGGTCAAGCTTAAGTGTACAGGAATAATATATAGAGACTTACAGACTGAAGAAATCACATTGAATATGCATAATAGAGTGTAAATATTCAGCACACATTGAACATGCATAATGGAGGTTGAGTTAAAGTGTGAGTCAGGTAATATAGAGTAACTTACAGGCTGAGGAAATCATATTCAGCACACATTGAAAATAGAGGTTGAGTTAACAGAGAGGCAAAAGTCATTTACGTAAAACAGATACATAGAAAAGTAACTTACTTCCTAAAGTGATGATTAGAAGACATGATAATATAAGAGGTAAACAAGAAATGGTAAGAAAGTGTACAAACCAACTTACATCTTTAGGTGGCTAGAGATAAGGAGCCATGCAGATATGTAAGAGAAGTTTTGATGATCGGGTAGAGAGATAATATATACGGGAAAAAAAAGTGGTTCATTCAACATAATATTAAATGATTATTGCACCCTTCAGTATGGAATACCATGATTTATTACACGCGAGCTGGGGAATATTTCCGAGGCCACATTATTTATCTATTCTATACTATAGCTCTCTAAAATGGACCTGGAGAGGTTCTCAGAGCGCAAGTGGTGAACTATAGGTTGATGAGACGAGGATGGTTCATCCCTTGAATATTCCTACTGGAAGCTCAGTAGACCTTTTAGTGTTCTCACTATCTTTATCATACAGCAATTTGTCAATTTCATCCTCGCTAACCTTACTGCCATTTCTCAGTCCACGAATTAAAACCATAGCAATAATTCATGCGCATGTAATACGAGTATTTATCACATGTCACATGGATCAATCAAATTGTCTCATTTTAGAGAGCTATATGTATTATCATGAATGTTGATACCATAGTGGGTTTTATTTTGAGTGGCGAAAATTTTGTGGTTTTTTATGAATAACAAAAATTTAACCTACGAATGTTGATATACATAGAAATCTACCATGCCCCACAGTAAGTTATCAATCACTGCAGTGTCAAAACAACAACAACGACAACAAAAACAATAACAACAATCAAAACTTGTCTTCTAGATCCCCAAGACTCCCTATCAAGGATAGTATCATCTTCCTCTACAGTTCCAGTTAATTCACTGGTGAAAAATTGCTATGAAAGATTGTGGCCACAGATCGTACTCTAAGTATGATCACTATATCTGCTACCTCAAATGAGCTAGTCATAGTCACAACTTCTATACTTCTATGCTGCACAGGCATGGCAGCACGTACCTGCCACTAGTAGGAATGGCATGGATTGCCCCATTGGACTAATACTTATTATGCTGGAAATTTTGTTACTGTATTTTCATGGTCATATTCAACAATGAAAAATTACATGAAAATTATCCTGGTATAAAAAATAATAACAGGCAAGAAAATAAATTAACATGAATAACTCAATTTACAGTAGAGACTGGATTTATAGTGTAGGAGCAGATGCCATTTTATGCAGTGAAAATTCACATTATTCATGCACGAGTTATCAGAGAGCGCGATAGCGCTCTCTATGTAGGGATGACCTATGACCCTATATAGGACTAATACTAAATGCAGTTGGATTTACTCAGAAAATAGTAAGTTGTAGCTGTTATGACTGCTTATCCTGTATTTTATGCACATTCTTATCATGCAGGAGAATTTTGGAGACTGATACCCTCAACACAGAAGAGCAATAAAAGTGTGCATATTCATGATTTCTTATTCTTCATGTTCTTAATCATCATATTCTTCATAATAATGGCACGATGTGGAGAAAAATTGGGCCGCGTTATGGCTATGTTCTATATATGAATGTGTAGCATTTTACCCCGACTAGTGCAGTGTGGCATCGGTTTAGCCTCTAGTTCACTCAGAAAAAAAGCCGCTCTCTTAGTACAGGGACTATACAACAAAGAAATTGAACATAACGCGCATGCGTAACAAACGATAGTATAGTTGCCATGACTCTCGAAGCAAAAAGCCATTTCGACCATAGAGATAGAGCAGAATAATATAGTCAGCTCTAAGCTAGCTATTACTAGCTAGAACTGTAAGGACAGCGTGTAAATTTTGAATGGTAGACCTAAGCTTACTCGAGCTCATAATCTGCCAGTGAGTTGTGCATTATTTAGAAACGAAAGCAGGCTCCCTAGCCTGCCCTAGCCCTTCTCCCTTCTTTTATCTATGAGCTCAGCTAGTTAGAAGATTTTAATTCAGGCTTGGTTGTGATCCAGGATTGCAATACAAGAGCTATGAAAATTGAATTTCATGAAACAAGAACAGCTACAGTTACCTTGCCTCCTTCCCCTACCACTCTATGAACCAGCATAACAATTAATATTAAAAACAGTTATAATAAGGAGGAAAAAAAACACTAACTACTTCCTACTGAACAATAATCATAACAAGCAGCTATAATGAGGTATTCATAATAGATGCTCTAAAGACCTCCTGCAAAAAGAATTCTATTAAAAAAAAAGAGAAAAGAAACAAGTAAAGAAAAAAACATTTATTCTAATAAATGAAGGTGATGTAGGGATGACTAGTTAACTGGTCAAAAAAGAGTTGGAACAAGAGCTGAATAGATGACTGCAAGGATGAAGTTGAATCCAGGTGCAGTCACTAGTGTGACGTACCCACATTCGACTTCATCCTTGCAGTCATCTATTCAGCTCTTATTCCAACTCTTTTTTGACCAGTTAACTAGTCATCCCTACATCACCTTCATTTATTAGAATAAATGTTTTTTTCTTTACTTGTATAATTATGTGATGACCCCTTATCAGCGATCAGAATGTTTGAATTATCTCATTTTGGAACTGAGCAATACATAATATTTCGTGTTAAAAATAATTCATGTAATAAAGTTAAATAATTAGTTTCTGTACAATGTAATAAGCTTTAAGACATTTCATACAGGAAGAAGTGTTTTTAACAACTGAAATAGAAGCAAATTAAAGTACTAATTTTCATTAGATAATAATTCTCTTTTGTTGTCATAGCTACTTGTAATTAGCTTTTTGTACAAGGTGATTAATTTTCGTGCGATTAATTTTCTTGTTGAACATGACCATGAAAATAAATGAATAATGTAGATCATTATTTATGTATAATGGAATGTTCAAGCAACCTTGTAATAATAAAGTGGTGACCATTTACCACTGTGGTGAATGATAGGGATATTATCATTGATTGTGGGTCTAGCTAGTGTTCTTGATTTTTATCAGGAAGTAGCTATAGAGCCCTTCAAAACTATATTATGTAGAAGTAACTAGCCACTGTATAAGATAGCTACATGGAGAAAAAAAAGACAGCCGAGGTCCGAGGTCCAATGTTGGCTCATTTTCTGAGCTTTTAAACTTCCTTGTACCCCACACCAATCACCTTTGATCCCTAAACCGAGAAAGGCTGACTATGTACAATGCATAATAACTTATTAAAACAACAAAACCTTGGCCATGATAGCTAACATTTTATTTGGAGTATTATAATTCCAAACTCTATAGCTAATAAAAGCCACCATTGATTTATTCTGGCTGGTAGGAAAAATGCAATTTTATGGCTATCCAGCCACACTGAAGTAAGCTTACTTACCCGTGGTTCAGTCATAGTTAAATCTCTTTCCTAGGGATCTGCACTGTACACCTTTAAGCTTTCGCAAGCACGATGTTTGAGTATGCGCACGCGGCCACCCGGTTCGGAAACTTTTCTGCAGTAGACTACAGCGGTTTTCCAAAATCTTGCAACTGCAGAAGCCAGTCACATGATCGATATGAGCAATCTGACCAACCAGTTCGCTCCAATCACTTCCGCTTTCCACTTTCCTGTTGCAAGGTTTTGGAAAACCGCTGTACTAGTACAAAGGTGAAAACCCAGACTACTTCAATACTGACGTCAGGATTCTTCACTTAACCCTTTCCATTCTTGCCACGTGGCTCCATTGATTGTGAAGCTGGTATAGGGACTGTGGGACTGCTTGTTCTGTGCTTCTGGGAGTGTGGGACTGCTTAGTAGCTGACCAGGTGATGGACAGTGACAACAGTGACAGTGAAGATGAACAAGATGGAGCCAAAGGCTAGAGAGCTTTGTAATGGGCAGCCATTCCCTAAGGATGTTGTGGCAGTTCTAGACTCTTTTTATGAAAGAGGAATGACTGGATGGGGGCAGAAGCACTCTTCAAGTTTAGATGAAGTGATGGAGATCACAGGGTTGAGCAACAGTCAACTAAAGGTAGAATTTAGGGAGGTGTGAGGGGTGGCATGAGAGGGATGAGAGGGGTGCAAGGGGTGGCACGAGAGGGTAGTGTGTGAGGGGTGGCATGAGAGGGATACGAGGGGGGCATGAGAGGGGTGTGAGGGGTGGCATGAAGTGGGGGCATGAGAGGGGTGTGAGTGGTGGCATGGGAGGGTGCGAGGGGTGGCATGAGAAGGGTGAGAGGGGTGCAAGGGGTAGGTGTGGTACTTGTCTCATGTCATAGGTGCTTACTTTTTATAGAATTGGATTCGGAGGAAAAATATGAAGCGAAAAGCGATAGAAATTGAAGGTGATGAGGAGAATGCTCTGCCAATTTCCAAAAGGAGAACTCCATGGGTTCATTATTTGAAAAAATTTGCTCAATCTAATGGTGAGTTACAGTAGCTCTGTTCATACTTATGTTTAGTACATTTTTCATTGTGCAGAGGGAAGGAATGCCATAGCTAAAAATCCTGGAGAGCTTAACAAAAGAGCCAGTGTTAAGTATGCCACTCTATCACTTGAGGAAAGAATGAAGTTGGACGGTGAGATAGAGAATGAACCACTACATAAGCTAACAAAAAGAGAGGTGGTTAGATGTGGAGAAAGAATCTTCAAGAAAATGGACAAATTGGTAAGAATACAGTCCTTGTAGAGACCATGCCATTGTTTGTCATGACACTGGTGCATGTCCATATAGTGAGGGAGAAGTTATCAGAACACCAATGACCAAGAAACCATGTTAATGTTCAGATTATTTTTCAATGGCAGAGCTATTGGATTCTAATTAACACATGCCAGAAATACCATTGTAAGCAAGGGTCTACTGTAGTCTCAAGGGGAAGTAGCAGAGAGGTCTGGGATCATGCGTAAACTATTTTGGGGTTTACAGTAGAACCTTAACTATACGGATCCTATGGGACCAGCACCAGTCCATATTATCTGAAACCTCCGGTGCCGTCCATTAGATTGCATGCTGTATGCAGGATCACCAGACCCCTATGCATTTTCATATAAGGGGTGTGGCACACGATAACCATTCACTTGACTTTTGTTTAGTTCAATGACTTGGATGAACTGGGGTACTATGGCTTCTCCATTGGGTTTTACGGTAACAAGACTGAACTTGTTGGTACAAGGAGGACACTAACATGTTTTGATTGTCAACTAATTGAATATTTACATGCAAAGATCCTTGCAGGTGACTATAGAGTTTAGGGTTATAGTAGAACCTCAAACTTATGAAATTATTATAGGAAAGTAACTATTTCAGTATACCGAACATTTCAGTATTCCAAGTACCCTCTGGTCCCAAAGTGGTCATTATTACTGGACTTGTTTTGTGTATTACACAGCTAATCCGCCACCTGTTGACAATCAGCTTCCTCCACACTCTAGATCTACAGCTCTGTCCAGCATTAACCCTCCTCCATCCAAAAGTACTCCTTTATCTGGGGTCAAAACTCCAACTTCATCTTCCAAGGTCGCCTCTAAGGTTAAGACGCCACCCTCTGGCTCCCGAGTCAATGCTCCGCCCTCCACCTCCAAGGTTGCCTCCAAAGTCAATGCTCCGCCCTCCACCTCCATGGTCATCTCCAAAGTCAATGCTATGCCCTCCAGCTCCAAAGTCAATACTTCGCCCTCCACCTCCAAGGTCACCTCCAAAGTCAATGCTCTGCCCTCCACCTCCGTGGTCATCTCCAAAGTCAATGCTACGCCCTCCAGCTCCAAAGTCGCCTCCAAAGTCAATGCTCCGCCCTCCACCTCCATGGTCACCTCCAAAGTCAATGCTCCGCCCTCCACCTCCATGGTCATCTCCAAAGTCAATGCTCTGCCCTCCACCTCCTTGGTCGCCTCCAAAGTCAATGCTCCACCCTCCACCTCTGAAGTCGATAAACCACCCTCTTCTGCCGAGGCCAATGTTCCACTCTCTGCCTCTACAATCAAGACTCAATCCTCTGTCTCATCTCTTCGGTCTAATGAGGCACCCATAGTTATCAATTCAAGTAGCCCATTAAAGGCTGACCCCAATGAATGTTTAAAGACCCCATACTTATTCAGAAGTGATTTAGAGGCACTAGTTGGAGAACGTTATTTAACTTGTCGTTTGATAGATGGTTGTATGGAATTATTGAAAGGTGTAAATGAGAAGATTCGCCTCGTGCTATATTGGCCACACTTCTTGTGCTATATTACACATACAGAGGATGGCAGTCGGTAACAAAGGATTTCGTGGGTGTGAAAGGAAATTTTGTACAGATTATTCATGTCAGGGGCAATCACTGGATTACAGTTTCAAACATAAACTGTTCCTCTAAAACGATTTATATATATGACAGCATGTATGCAGACATAGATCGTACTACTCAAAGAAAGATTTGTTCTATATGGAGGCCTCAGTGGCAATAATTATGTGAAGTTTAAAATGGTAAATATCCAGTTGCAAACAAATGCCAGAGACTGGACTATTTTCGGTTGCTGTGGCAGCAGAGCTGGCCTCGATTGTGTACATGGGACATCTCGAAGATGCGATTCCACCTAAAACAAGGCTTAGAGTTGGGGAGGATTGAACCATTTCCTCTAAAGAGACCAAGAAGTACCCTTTCAGGCCAAGATATACTGCATCTGTCGAATGCCAAATGATGAAAATAAATCTATGGTGCAGTGTGACTTCTGCAGTTTGTGGTATCATATTGAATGTGTCAATCTATCTGAAGATCTATCAGCTAACATTAAATGGAAATGTCCAACTTATTATACTATATTATTATTCTACACTATTCTTGTTCTCATTAAGCTTACAGATTTGCTGCAACTTTTGAGTGATTTGTTTACGTTCCGTTACATAGCATAGCATGGGGATTGGGGGGTCCACCAAAGCTGGTCAAACTGCTAAAAACATTTGGTTAGCTAGTAGATGAAGAATGGTTGAATTATGACTTATAAGGACAGTGCCAATCTGTCTACAGCAACCACCTCTGGGCCAATGAAAGGTGTCAGGACTTTATACAGAGGTGAAAGTGAATGTCCATGCAGGCTCCATACTTGGCATGTAGTCTTAATAGTTGTATAATTACACTATACCTGAGTATCATGGTACTTTAATATGAAACTCTGAAATTATAGTGCCCATTATAGTACATAGCTGCCCCGAAGTGTACTAATCTGTTGAAACTGCACTGTGTAATCAGGCCACCTCCTATAACAGCCAACTTGTCTTGTCCCAAGGGGTGACCACTATAGACGTTGCACTCTAGTTTGCTTTATGTATGTATTACTTCATCATCACCACCAACACTTGATTTATGTGCTTCAGTGCATCACTGCTCATTTATAGACCCTCATATGTGGATATACACCTTTTCAGAGGACATCAAGTTCAAAACTTGCATGAAAGTTATCACTGATGAAAGCGTAGAGGCCAGGCCAGTGGGCATGATTACATCTTCATAAGCTCATATGCATTACATTGGATTGTGTACTGTTATACAACACAATCTGTCACTGTTGCATGGTATGTAGTCTTCAAGGTGGACTCTCTTCAAGGTTTGCATTCATTCAGCTAACAAGAGGGATAAAACCATGGTTTCCCAATTGTGAATGAATGAACCTATCCCAGTATGAAAATGAAAGAAAGGGATCAGCTATACTGGACACATTCCATTTCACAAGCTAATCAAGAAATAAAAAACAACAACAAAAACAACTGCTGGCACAACAAAAGTAGTTAGCTAACAAAAGTAGTTAGCTAGATGAAACACTAGTATTCATCGTCTGAGGATGAGTTGGAATCACTGTCGAAATCATCATTGTCGTCTGGAAACACAGATTCATCATCAATTTCAGCTGATAAACTGCTGAAAAGGATTTTTGATTTCTCCAAATTGTATTCTGTCTCCCACATTGCTTTCTGCAAAAGAGACCTCAGACCTTGATTGTAGAATGTTTCATCAGACAGTGAATTCAGGTGCGTAGCCAGGATTTTATCATAGGGGGTGCTAGCAAGAAAAGAAATATCCGCGCGATTACGCTCGGAAAATTTTTATCCAGCCACGCCCACTTTCCCACTAAACCGCGCCCACTTGATGCGACCTTTGAACTAATAGTAGCTAGCTATAGCGTTAGCAGAAGTAGTTAGCAAGAGTAGTTTTTACAGTTTAGCTTAATTTGAGCTTGGTGGATCTGGGAGAAAATTATTAAGTAAGTACGTAGATCGTCTGTTAATAATTAGGTAGCTATTACACATCCGGTGCAGCTCAAAGGGGGTGCTCGAGCCCCCTGAGCCCCTCCCTGGCTACGCGCCTGATTGATCTGATTTTGTATGTATTTCTGCCTTTTGGCCCAATACAACTGCACACGTTGCCTTGAGGAGTACCATTTCTTCACTGGAACGTTTCATTAGAAGAAAAGCCTGGGCAATATTTTGTTGTACAGTCCACGGTATGCCCCTTTCAATGGTAGCTGTGTTCACCCGCTCCTTTTGCTTCCAGAAGTCAGAATAACACATCAATTATGGTATAAGGTACACAATCTTGAATCTGACTATTTACAGCATTACATTCTTCCAAAAGTGTCCTTATTCTTCTCATCTCTTTTGAAATGCCCAACGCAAGCTTTTTAGCGATCTTCTGCCCATCTGTTAAAGTCAATGATTCATCATTACACAGACTGACAAGGCAGTTTTATTACTTACCAGCATACTTTGCCTTCATTTTTAATAAGTAGTGTCGCTTTATTATTGACGCCCACAGAGAAGATTCCAACTGACCCTGTCTATCCACCAAGAAACACTTTCTTGCATCAGCATACTGCTTATCAGTAGTGTGCCACCTTGTTGCTATACTATGCCTTCTCTCAAAATCAGCCAGCCTATTCTCGATACTATTGAGGTAGTTGAAATAATAAGTCACCTCTTAAGGATCAGGTGAATCACAGTAATTTGTATCAGGGTGATCTCTTAACCCTAGATGGGGTTGTTCACCAATTTACTTATATCCATTCAAAGGCCATTTATTCGGAGGTTCAACTATACACACTAGATGGGCTGTAAAACCTTTGGGACTTGGTAACCCCTATAAGCCGGTCACCTCCCTATAATGGGTTCCACTGTACACTTCTTTGCCTCAGTATAAATACATGTATACACCTGAATGGTTTATGGTTAACCTCGTGGTTACTTTAGTATTTCCATAAATGGTTAGTGCTTTGTTGATAAACACACAGGTATGTACCTGAAAAATTTTTCTCGTAAGGATTTTCTGTCACTTGGGGAACTATTCATGAGACTTTCCCTATTTAAATATGCTGAGACACAAGCATTATCATAATACAAGTTATTACCTAGTAGTATAGTAGGAATGCAACATGTGAAAGTAGTTCACATTCCATTCATCAGTAACTAGCAAAGATGCATTCTTCTATAATAATGTCTTACGTATGGGTTCAGCCTTGTCATCTGCCACAATAACACTTCGTTCTTCAGTAATCCACTTTTCTACCATGGCATCGGATATAGGGACTAGAGAAACCTATCTATAATACTCTTGTTCAGATAGTACCCTCAAATTACCTTCCACAGATGTTTTATTAGCACAATAATCCATCTTCATTTCTTTTGCTTTTTTCCATCTTCGAAGCAGCAAAGACTCTATGCACACCAAAAGGTAAATTTATGATCACTGCTTCTTATTTACTTACGCATGCGTTGTTTTGAATAATGGCCATAAAACAGAAGAGCATGTGCTAGAACATCTATCCTATGTGAGGGTCTCATTTCTTTCGTCATTCGACTGAATCTTCGTAAGTATGACCACAGCCTTTCCATGACCTCACCATCTGATAAGCCAATACCCTCACATCGTAAAGGGCTATAAACAACCTTGCAAGGAATTGAAAAAGTAAACAGAAACTACACGATTATATTGCTACCTACCTGGCATGCTGCTTTATGCCCATATGCATGGAATGATGGTAGGGCAAGCTTGATCCTGTCTATGAGTGAGATTTCTTTCTTGTTTCTCAGGTGTTGAACTAGCATACATGCAATGTCATACATAATGTAGAGGCAGGAGGAATGTCATTTATAAGCTGCTGCAGCAACCACACTCCATAAGATAACCTAATTAGTAGTACATTAAAGTTAGCCCTACATACCTACATACATAATTCTTCTATTACCTTTCCCCATGCTTGAGACTAATAAATAGCCGAGGAAATTCATGCCTACAAGCACATCCAAATAGAGCTGTTTCTTCTAATGCATGGTAGCGTTTGGATGACCTCAAGGCATCACCAGCCAAAAATTCACTACACACCTTTAGTATTCTTCTGAATTAGAATACAGATTTCTTAATATTCATACCTTTGCAGGGGTTTTCCCCAAATTGTATGTTGCAACAAATTCGTCTACTGTGGAGAAAAATATATCACCGTGCAGGGAATCTCTAACACTTCGCCCTGCTGACTTCTTCCTTGGGAGACCAAACAGTGCGTCCGTAGACAGTACACAAACCCCTGACTCCTGAATAAGGTAAACCTATATTGATACTCATACATTTCAACCTTTGTTACTTACAGTTGGACATGCTGGACAGATATTACCCATATCTAAATCACTGCAAGCAAACTTTAAATGTCTGAGTTCCACTTTGAGGTACCTCACTTGGCCTGCAAACACAGTTACATAAACATTACAATACTTACCTGTATTCTTCAAAACAATCAATCATTGAGGAATATATGTTCTTTCGCTATTCAAAGCAAAAAAAAGGTCAATGCACACGGCGTAGTCAATTGTGTACTCACTTTTATGACTAAATGAGGACATTTAAATTGAAAGGCCTTACAAAGATCCTTCAGAGCGACTTGACACTCCAACAGCAAGGCCTCAGCCCAGTCAAGTAGATCAAATGAGAACACTATGTGGGGATGATGTGGTGTAGACGGCCATAGACGAGCTCGTACAAGAGTGAGTACCAGGGGTTCACAAGAACAATACAGAAAATTAATGTTATGTTCATTACCTAAAATTGTCAGAAATACTTTATATGTTAGCAAAGCTGTACATTTATACACACCATTGGCATCAATACAACAGAGAGTTGTAGATAAAGGTGACATACACTCATGAGGTATTCTAACATCAATCTTTCTGTCTTGAATAATCACTGGTTTAAACATTCCTTCCTAAATTAAACAGATGGTAGATAGAGCACATGTCATGGACTTTACTAACCTCCCACACTTTACCAGTATGTAACAATCCAACTTTAGAATGTGCATCACTGAAACACTGAGCACAATAGTAAGCCCAGGCCGCACAGTCAACACAACAATATTTAGCCTCTGCCGAGCACAAAATACATCCTTGTCCAAAAGGCATACCACTGCATTCCACTGCCACCTGTCTCAACGAATCTCTAATTGCTCCCCATGCTGTAGCACTAGCCTTCTACTTTATCTCATGAAGACTAGGCTCTGTAATATTACTGGGGTTAGCATGGCCACATGTAAAATCATGAATGAAAGTTTCCTCCAAAGGGGTGCAGGAAGATGCTTGGGACACTAATGAGAAAGATAAGTGCACAGTTACATTACTCTCACTGCAGTTTAGCATGCACGATAAAGGGTGTATCGAGCTATGATACTCTGAGGACATGCAGCTGTCTATAATGCTAATAGATGGTGAATAGCACCATATTATTGTATAGCCAGACACTTCATACACGTCCTTTTCTTTTAGAAATCTTGAGGATGTACTTCATGGAGCGTTTGTAGGTGCAAAATTACATGAGCTGAAATTTCAGCTCTTCACCATTACTGCAATGAGATTAGTCACTGGACTCCTTTGTGTGAGACTATGAAACATGGCAGGTACATTAGCATTACTTGTATGGCTAATTTACACATTTTGCCATCTGTATAGCTACCCTCGCCACTTCAGCTCAATACACCCTTGCATACCAGGCTCTTCCTGTGCTTCCTGTGGGACAAAACACAGACCTCTCAACCTGCCATCTATTCGGGTGAGATTCGTCATCAGCGCAATATAAAATGTGTATTTAAAGAAAACCATAAAAAAGAGTAGTATTTCTCTCCATAGAAGTAATACAAATGAATTGAGATTTTGGGAGTGAGAAAAGAGTGAATCTCACTCCAAAAGAGCGAGTGAGAGGCCTGGTTTAAACAGTGTCAGTACCTCTCTCAGTTCCCTCCACAAGCCTACACTCTTTGATTTGTCCCCTTGAAATGGTAGCCTCTTGAGTGAATCCAGCACTTCTCTTTGTCACCTTGAAGGAAGGCAGCTTGTACTTCATGTGAGCAGCCATAACCATTGGTCTTTCTGCTGAGCTTGCGCACTTCAAGGGGTTAAACTAGAGTGCTAGACCGTAAAACCTTGCAGAATTATTTGAGTGCTTGGGTTTCACCTTTGTACTAGTAGTCTACTGCAGGAAGGTTTCCGAACCAGGTGACTGAATAGTGCTGCTTAGAGAAAATGTACCTTCACTGGACTATCTGTTGTTTTTTTTGAGCAATGGCTGAATATTTGGCTCTTCTAAAATAGGTATAGGAGGAAGAATATTTTATTTTTCTACATACGGTTTATGTCTTAATCTTAGATATTTATATTTGCAGGCATGCTGTAAAGATGGTTTGCATAACAGCAGTCATATTCCATATGGGGAGTGCATGATTCATACTCAATCTTGTCAGAAATGTAATCCTTGTTTCGATGAGTGGAGAGATTCAGTGAACTCGGGGTTAAAGGTGGCAGGTGCACTCGGCTTGATTTTCAGCTTCACTCAGTGAATACATGGCGCAGGGCGCATGGCCCACCACAAAGAGGAAATAACATGACCAAGGGAGGAGCATACTTCAAATTGGGTCAAAGTACAATAAAGTGAGTGAACATACCGCCGGCCAAGACCGGATGGTCTTACAAAATAAAATAAAAGAAAGGAGAAGTGAAGAGAAAATGTTCAGTTCAATCATCATTCGGGAGAATCAATGCAAGTTTTGTGATGGGACGTGTGTAGATCCCATTGGCAGTTCTGATGGTTGCCACGCGTACCAAATTATCTTTTCCTGGGTGAACTTCGATTATACGAGCCAGGGGCCATTTAGTAGATATAGGAGAATCTTCATGAATTACAACCAAATCACCAGGCTGAAGGTTTCGGGTAGGGCATCGCCATTTGTTGAAACAGCCAAGTTGGGAGACATATTCAAAGGACCAACATTTCCAGAAATGTCTGAGCAGATTTTTGCATAGCTGCCAACGCTTGAGCAGAGAGATAGACTCACTTGGGGTCATTTCTGGTAGAGCCATCAATGATTTGCCAATGAGAAAGTGACCAGGTGTGAGTGCCTCGATTCCGTCATCATCGTTGGGAAGTGGAACCAGGGGTCTGCTGTTGAGGCAAGCTTCAATTTGCATGAGTAGAGTAGAAAGTTCTTCATAAGTTAGTTTGACATCACCTAGGATCCGTCTGAGATGAATCTTCGTCGACTTGACAGCTGCTTCCCATAATCCACCAAAGTGGGGTGCATGTTGGGGGATGAACTTCCAATTGATCTTCTTATCACTGAGGTACTTGCCGACATCATCTTGAGTGGATTGTTGTTGTAGGAATCGATAAAGTTCCTTGATTTCTCGGGAAGCTCCAGTGAAGTTAGTTCCATTGTCGCTCCATATTAGTGAAGGGAGACCGCGTCGAGATATGAAACGTTTCAGGCAAGCAATGAAGGCTTCTGAGGTGAGATCAGTCACCAATTCGAGATGGACTGCCTTGACTGAGAGGGAGACGAACACACTGATGTAAGCCTTAACTACGGTCGGCTTACGCACATATCCATACTTGATTAGTACTGGACCAGCATAGTCGACTCCAACTTTGTCGAATACCGAGCCAGGCGTGATCCGTTCAGCAGGGAGCTGTCCAAACATTTGAGGTTTGGGTCTTGCTGCATATCTACGACAAGTAATGCATTTCCTAGTAACAGATCTTATCACCTTCTGGCCACTAACAATGTGATATCGTCTGGAGAGAGAGGCAGCGAGCAGAGTAGGACCTACATGCAGTAGCCGCAAATGTTCATCACGGATCATCAAGCGAGTGAGAGGGTGTTTACCATGTAGTATGGTGGGGTGCTGAGACTGGTAAGACGACATCTGTGAGAGTTGTTTTCTGCCGCCTACACGGAGAATATCCAATGAATCAATGAAAGGTTGTAGCTAGAGGCAAAAGTGAACTTGACGAGGAGAGCCTTTGCTTTCCTTGGAGTGACTTCAGATCAGATTGGAAATGAGCAACCTGAATGACCTTGACCCAGTAGCTCTCTGCTGATTGCAATTCAGAAGTTGTGAGATGAGCCTTGCTTCGTTCCACAGGATTCTTGTTTTGAGAGTTTTGAATGAAACGAATTATCCATGCAGTAAGGCGTTTCAGGTGGTCAAAGCTGGAGAATTTGTCAATCGGAATGATTGGTGTGAGATTTTGAGTAAGTACAAGTAGTGACACTTCACTTACTTCTACTTCTGGTTGATTGGGAGGGAGAGGTAATCTCTCAGGCCAACTAGAGGATGGTTCCTTAAGCCAGGTAGGTCCATTCCACCAGAGAGGGTGATTGATGAGCACAGAGGGGTAGAGGCCTCTAGATGCGCAATCAGCAGGGTTGTCTGCTGAGCGAACATGTCTCCATTTGTCTGGAGGGATGAGATCGACTATGGTAGAGATCCGGTTGCCAACATAAGTCTTAAAACGTCTAGGACTTCCATCCAGCCAATTTAGTACAATCGTGCTGTCAGTCCAGGCATGTACATGGGAGAGGGGGACGTTAAGAACTTGTCTTACATGGTGAATGAGTCGAGCTAGCAGTTGGGCTCCACATAGCTCTAGACGAGGGATAGTCAGCCGCTTGATGGGTGCTACTTTGCTCTTAGACATTACCAGCGAGATGTGAACATGGTTGGAGGTATCTGTGATGCGTAGATAGATCACAGCTGCATATGCAAGCTCAGAGGCATCCGAGAAACCATGGATTTCCATGGAGAGTACCTGAGATTCCTTCTTAAAGTAGCAGCGGGGAATTTCCCTTTGAGAGAGTAGGTGTAGCTCCATCCTCCATTGCAGCCAGGCGACCTGAATACTTTCAGGTACAGAGTCATCCCAGCCAACCTTGAGTTCCCAGAGCCGTTGCATGAGGATTTTAGCCATGACAGTGGAGGGAGAAAACCAACCCAGAGCATCAAATGTTTTCGCAATATCTGAGACGAGGCCACGCTTTGTTAGGGTCTCCATTTGTGTGGGAGAGGGCACCGATAGCTTAAAGCAATCCTTTTGAGTATTCCACTGGATGCCAAGAGTTTTGGTGTACTCTTGCGTTGAGGGCATTTCTTGGATTGACTTGACATTCTTGAAGTCTGCTGGCAAGTGTTGAATGGCTTGTGGCTCGCTGGAATTCCATTTCCTGAGGAAGAAACCTCCCTTGGAGAAGAGGTCTTGCAACTGGTGCTGAAGCTCAATAGCCTCTTGAACAGAGTCAGCTCCTGTGACCATCATCAACATAGAACGAGGTGTTTACGCTCTTTGCCGCCAAGGGGTATTCCATATCATAGTCCCTAGCGTTTTGCTTGACTGCCATGTTGGCTGCAAACGAGGAAGCCGAGACTCCAAAGGTGACACGAGTCATCCTGTAGTCGAGTAGAGGATCTTTAGGATTGTTTCGCCACACGAATCTGTGGAGGTCTCTGTCAGCTGGAACCAGTTCCACGGCCCGATACATTTTGCTAACATCTGTTGTGAGAGCAACACGATGTGTGCGGAACTGCAACAGAACATCAATGAGAGGAGGGTGAGTAGTTGGTCCGACAAGCAGACTGTCATTGAGAGAAATACCGGTACTAGACTTGGCTGAGGCGTCAAATACGACTCGGAGTTGGGTTGTGGTGCTTTCTTCCTTGCGGACAGCATGCATGGGAAGATAGAAAGTCTCCTGAGTAGGTTTGTTCAAGTCTGCTTCCGGTACTAGCTCAGCATGTTTCAGATCCTTGTATTCATTCATGACTGCAGCAAATTCATCAAATTGGTTCTTGGAGTGGAGTGATCGCTCCAGATGTAGGAATCGGCGTACAGCAGATGATCTGGATTCACCAAGCGGTTTTGTCTGAGGGTTTTTGGGTAATGGTACAACAAATCTACCATCTTCATTCCTCTTGTGGTTTTCCACAAAATGTTTGACAACAGCACGTTCCTCAGGTGAGTGGTCTGAGGCACTCCTTGGACATTCCTCAATTTCCCAAAACTTGCGGAGAATGTCGTCACCAAAGAGTGTTGCTACATGGTGGGATGCAACATCTGAGGAGAGTTTGAGGTTGTCTATCTTGCCAGTGAGGACCCATCCAAACTTAGTTTCAAATGCAACGGGTGTGCCGGGTGGTCCATTCCGCCGGCCGTGCAACAGTACATCAGCATAGACGTCTACTCCAAGGAGTATGTCGATCTTGTTAGGCTGATCAAAGTTGGGATCCGCGAGATGCAGATCGTTGAGATGAATCCAATTGGCATTGAAATAGACAGGTTGAGTGGGCAGATCACAGGTCACACGTGGAACGACTATCGCTGAGACTTGCATTTTCTCCGAGGATGAGACCAGAGGTGAGATTGAAAAAGTGGCAATGGATTGCAAGGGAGTTCCACGAGACATGCCAGTGATACCGGAGATTCGAATGTGCTGAGTTGACATTGGCAATCGAAGAGATTGAGTCAATCGCTCAGAAACAAACGAAGTGGAGGAACCCGAGTCAAGTAGACCACGTGCTCGGATACGAGTGCCATCAGGGGCATTCACAAACATTTGACATGTCATCAACAGTGAGCTCCCAGCACCAGACTGAGCATAGCTTGAAACCATTGGTGCCACTGCTAGAGCAGAATTGTGTACGTTTTCTGCAGGAGATTGGTGTTGCTCTTTTTCTGACATCGACTTGGCTTCAATATGGAGCAGAGTGTGGTGTGGCTTCTGACACTTTCTGCAACGATTGTTGCTACCACAATTCTTGGAGAAGTGGCCTGGTTTAAGGCAGTTGAGGCAAACATTGCTTGATCGAACGGTAGACAACATCTTATCGTGTGGGAGCAATTTAAATTGTGGGCAGGCATACAGGGGGTGCTTCATGGTTTTGCAGAGTGAGCAATTAGGTACATCTGATGGTGAGGTATTTGCTGTAAGGGAAGTCGCTGACTTGGGAAAATGTTTCCACATCTGATGATGTCCCTTGGATTCACTTGAGCAAGTCTCTGATGCTTGTGCCCGGAGATCGAGGAATTTGAGCAGGTCGTCATAGTGAGGGATCTTCTTGGCATCTTGGCTGGACTTCTGCCATTCGAACATGGTGTCCCTGTCAAGTTTCAACTCCAATAGAGCGGTGATGAATGAGCCAGTGGGTTCTTCCTTCATGGCCTTAAGTGCTCTCAAATGCTGCTGAACTGTGTCATAGAATCTTCGGATTTCCTTGCCGGATCCATCTTTCAAGCTAGACACCTCACATATCTTCCTGACATGAGTTTGGTGGATGATACGTGGACGGTCATATCGAGCTTTGAGAGAGTCGATAGCTTCCTTGTATTGGTCACCGGAGTGAGACAGGCCCTCAATCACATTCTTGGCTGTGCCATCTTTCAAGGAGTGTCTGAGGTATACCAATTTCTCAGGGGTGGAGATGTCAGAGCGCTTGTCTACAGATGTGCTGAACTGTTTCCAAAATGTTTCCCAATGTAGTAATTCTCCATCAAAGGCAGGCACATCAATTTTTGGGAGCTTGACAGCACGTGATTCAGGTGTAGTTGTGGAAACAGGCCCTGTAACCGGATCGAATAGGAGCTTCTTAACCCTTACAGACATAGTGAAGATATTGTCTTCTTGCTTCTGGGAATTACTCATGAGTGGGTCTGAAACGTCTGCCGTTATGGTGAGAATCTCGTTCCTGAGTTCAGAGAGCTCCCTCTTCAGATCAGCTAGGTGCTCTTGATACAGATGAAGGAGATGGATTTCTTTGCCGTCCTCATTGAGTTCACCAACCTTCTCATGTATTGAAACAAGCCGTGCTTGGAGTTGTGCTGAACATCTCTCGAGGATATCACGGTTTGATGGTGGGTGACTATCAATGGCTAGAGGTGGAGGTGGAGTGGTAGCAGGAATAATCAATGCTTGTAGTCGAAGGTTGAGATCGGCTACCTCATTATCATGCGAGTCCAGGGTTTCTTGTTCCTCAGCAAGCTGCACTTCATCCTCAGTGACATCAATGATGGTGAAATGACGGGTTTTGTAGTCACTATCAAGATTCTCAAGACGCTTGGAGAGTTGCTGAGCATGAGCCAGGACAGATAGGTCCACTTCTTGGCTCTCAAGTTCGGTCACCTTGGTTATTAGTTTGGTGATGCTGGCCTTTATTGCACCTCTTCTTCTCCGGAGAACAGCCAAATTTACGGTGGACATATTTGAGTGTAGGGTTTGGATGAGTGCTTATCAACAAGCCACACTTGACCACAAATATTTTGTGGTAAAACGGGCGACTCTTTGCAGTGCAAAATAGTCGGAAGATACGGGAACAATCGAGGCGATGGATCGAGAATGGTCGTGCACCTTTGTGCGACGGGGAATGGCTGTGCACCCTTGTGCGACAGAGAACGGCTGTGCACCTTTGTGCGACAGAGAATGGATATGCGCCTTTGTGTACGACAGAGAAAGGACTGTATATTGATAGTTGGACGTCTTAGACAAGAAAGAACCAGTTTGTCAAAGGTTGATCCGTGGAGTAGTATCCGGTGTAGGAGCGATAAAATGGGGCCCCCAAGGGGGCCTCAAAGCACTAGTATTTTGGGGCTCCCCCAGTGAAATGGGGCCCACGCACGCGTGCTGGCAATCAGCTGGGAATAGTAGCTAGCTATGTCAGTATTCCTACACAGCCATCAAAAGAGTACTTGACAGGTGGAGTGTATCCTGATGGCTATGACAAGCAGTCTAAGAATGAGGAGGAGGAAGATCCACAAAACTGCAGCATATAAAAATTGCTATAGGCGCTAGGCTGATGTGTTGATTTGGTGGGCAGAGGTTCTTGGAGTTAGCCCCTAGAGACACTAGGTTCATGCGTGCCTGCCCTGTTCATCTAGGCATGCATAGCTAGCTGCCATGAGTTTCAGGGGGCTAACCATGTGAGGTAGGCGCCATTGACTTGGGCTAGCTGGTATGCATTGCATACAAGAGGCAAAGATACATAGTTTCTATATAGATTCCTCATAGCTATACAGCATTCTAATGGTGTGTTAGAGTCAGTTGGAGTATTATAACCACGATCGAGTGTGAATTTTCTGACTTGCTTCATAGACTCTGTGACGTTGACCATACAGACTGAGATACTTTTCTAGTGTTATGTGACACAGCTTACTGAGTAGAAAATAGGGAACCTCACCTAGCTAGATAGCTATTTTGTGGTAGAACTATCCAGTTAATTGTGGACCAAGATGACATTTTATCATCTAGCACGTGACATATAGCTAGAGTTTTACCACGCTTCTTCCATGCTTCTTCCAAGGTGATTTTTTTGATAAAGAGTGTGGTGCTACAGAACTAAAGCATAGTGAAACATGTTGCAAGACTAACACCACGTGCTGGTGAAGCTGGAAATAAAATAAAGTGAAGTGAAGTATGTACAAAGGTTAGTATAAAAATAAAAATTTGTAGTGACTGTAGTAGGTTAAATGGCATGTTGAGCAAGGACAGCATATATGATATGTACATAGCCTGGCTTGATTAAAGTTGTTCATGAAATGTGCCATGAAAACTGTAAAAGTTGAATGACTTTTCAAGATTCACTTGAGGCATTGAGTTCCACAGCCATGATATTCTGCTGAAATAGAAGTGGCGGCCCACGTAGGTGCGATTAAACTTGTACTCCAGTTGTTCAATGCTTCCCTAGTTGCATTTGTAGAGAAGCAGATGTAGTCTGAGATGTCTAGCTAGACTGGAGAAAACTACCAATCTCTCTCTCGCATCCATGCAGTAACAATTCTTCAGCCTTGAGGATTTCATTATTCACTGAGGGGGACAGTGAATTATGGACATTATTCACTGTGAAAATTGTCCACTGGGACAAATTTTGGGAGGACAATATTCAGACACCATAAGCTTTTATTTTGTTAGGAAGCTTGGAAAACTGAGGGAGCCCCATATCACTGACAGCTTTTATTTTGCTAGGAAGCTTGGAAAATTCAGAGAGCCCCATATCACTGACTGGTCCCTATAGCTTATTTTGCTAGGAAGCTTGGAAAATTGGGGGAGCCCCATATCACTGACTGGTCCCTATAGCTTATTTTGCTAGGAAGCTTGGAAGATTGAGGGAGCCCCATATCACTGACTGGTCCCTATAGCAAAAGCTTTTATTTTGAAAATTGAGGGGGCCCCATATCACTGACTGGTCCCTATAGCAAAAGCTTTTATTTGCTAGGAGGCTTGGAAAATTGAGGGGGCCCCATATCACTGACTGGTCCCTATAGCTTTTATTTTGCTAGGAAGCTTGGAAAATTGAGGGAGCCCCATATCACTGACTGGTCCCTATAGCAAAAGCTTTTATTTTGCTAGGAAGCTTGGAAAATTGAGGGGGCCCCATATCACTGACTGGTCCCTATAGCAAACACTTTTATTTTGCTAGGAAGCTTGGAAAATTGAGGGAGCCCCATATCACTGACTGGTCCCTATAGCAAAAGCTTTTATTTTGCTAGGAAGCTTGGAAAATTGAGGGAGCCCCATATCACTGACTGTCCCTATAGCTTTTATTTTGCTAGGAAAATTAAGGGAGCCCCATATCACTGATGGTCCCTATAGCAAAAGCTTTTATTTTGAAAATTGAGGGGGCCCCATATCACTGACTGGTCCCCATAGCAAAAGCTTTTATTTTGCTAGGAAGCTTGGAAAATTGAGGGAGCCCCATATCACTGACTGTCCCTATAGCTTTTATTTTGCTAGGAAAATTGAGGGAGCCCTATATCACTGATGGTCCCTATAGCAAAAGCTTTTATTTCGAAAATTGAGGGGGCCCCATATCACTGACTGGTCCCTATAGCAAAAGCTTTTATTTTGCTAGGAAGCTTTGGAAAATTGAGGGGGCCCCATATCACTGACTGGTCCCTATAGCATGCAAAAGCTTTTATTTTGCTAGGAAGCTTGGAAAATTGAGGGGGCCCCATATCACTGACTGGTCCCTATAGCAAAAGCTTTTATTTTGCTAGGAAGCTTGGAAAATTGAGGGAGCCCCATATCACTGACTGTCCCTATAGCTTTTATTTTGCTAGGAAAATTGAGGGAGCCCCATATCACTGATGGTCCCTATAGCAAAAGCTTTTTGGAAAAGTTATTTGACTTTTCATACAATGGATCAAGACGTACTGCCTCAGGTGACAATGTACAGGAGTATGCCATCCAGCTCCTTAGTCAGGGGTTATTTTACCTGGAACTATCCGATTGTATAAGGGAAGGAGACTTTATTTTGAAAATTGAGGGGGCCCCATATCACTGACTGGTCCCCATAGCAAAAGCTTTTATTTTGCTAGGAAGCTTGGAAAATTGAGGGAGCCCCATATCACTGACTGTCCCTATAGCTTTTATTTTGCTAGGAAAATTGAGGGAGCCCTATATCACTGATGGTCCCTATAGCAAAAGCTTTTATTTTGAAAATTGAGGGGGCCCCATATCACTGACTGGTCCCTATAGCAAAAGCTTTTATTTTGCTAGGAAGCTTTGGAAAATTGAGGGGGCCCCATATCACTGACTGGTCCCTATAGCAAAAGCTTTTATTTTGCTAGGAAGCTTGGAAAATTGAGGGAGCCCCATATCACTGACTGTCCCTATAGCTTTTATTTTGCTAGGAAAATTGAGGGAGCCCCATATCACTGATGGTCCCTATAGCAAAAGCTTTTATTTTGAAAATTGAGGGGGCCCCATATCACTGACTGGTCCCTATAGCAAAACCTTTTATTTTGCTAGGAAGCTTGGAAAATTGAGGGGGCCCCATATCACTGACTGGTCCCTATAGCAAAAGCTTTTATTTTGCTAGGAAACTTGGAAAATTGAGGGAGCCCCATATCACTCTGGTCCCTATAGCATGCAAAAGCTTTTATTTTGCTAGGAAGCTTGGAAAATTGAGGGGGCCCCATATCACTGACTGGTCCCTATAGCCCTAGGAATATGGGGACTACGGGGTCCCCATAACCCTAGTTGTATGGGGCCCCCCAGCCCTAAATCTCTAGTGATTTGGGGATGGGGGGCCCCATTTCACTACTACACCGGCTCGAAGGACCAATGTTTACGGTGAGCTCTTCCTTGTGGTATAACTAGAAATCTAGACAGGTTAGACTAAAGCGAAACAAGTGAGTAGCTAGAGGCAGGCTCTTAGCTAGCTATGCAACAACTATATTTCACAGTAGGTTTAGCTATCAATTATTAGACTTAACGACACAGGTATAACATTAGTTAAGTGAGGCAAAAATTACAGAACATTAGTGAAATACATAGCGCAGGGCGTATGGCCCACCACAAAGAGGAAATAACATGACCAAGGGAGGAGCATACTTCAAATTGGGTCAAAGTACAATAAAGTGAGTGAACACCGAATCCAGCCTTATCCACAGCTGACTTGAGAGCTGACAGAGTAGCATAAGATGTGCTGCCTCTGGCATCCCCAGGGGCCCATTGCAGCCAAGATGCAAGCATGTCGCTGAGGTAACTCTTTGGTGCTCCAGCAAGGAGTAATGGCTTTGGTTGTATGGTATTCAGCTCTCCGGGGAGAAAGCCAAGGTGCTGTCCAATGGCTTGCCATTGTGATGCATGGGGGTTCAACTGCTCGCATATTTTGCCATGGTCTGTGGGAGATATTTCTTGACTAGCACTGTTGGATTCTGCATAATCAGTTGTTATATATAAAGTAATCTGATGTGTAGGTTAGGTATTCTATTTCTCAGATATATAGTACTGACCTTTACTAGTGGGCTTATCCATAACCATCATGAAGTAATCATGTGGTTCTATTGCTCCAATGAGCTTCAACTCGTAACGTAAATCAGATGATTCTTCACTTTGCATTCACTCGAGACGAAGTTTGCAGAGAGGTGGCCATCCACTGGCAAATTCATCGACTTCACACTCTTTATCTACAATTGTGTGGAACAACAGTAACAATAAGACGTGATCATAAATTTAAATGGTGCTCTACCCCAGGATGTGCTAATTGTAGTAAGGTCCATCCACAGGTTGTATTTCTACACCTTCTTTTAGAAGTTGCTCTGGAAGATTGCAGGGGTGTCTTGATTCGGTGGAATGGACTAGTGGAATGGAATAGTGGAATGGAATACTGGAATGGTGGAATGCTTCAGAGGGCATACCTTATCAAGATCATTATTCAGCTTTGGTGTCTAGATTCAGTGGATTTATGGAATGGGAATATACTGGAATCTAAGATTTAGATTATTAAACACGTTCTGACTTCTATAATTATTGCATGGGTATTAAATCTGTGCAACAATTGTACCAATTCAGATGCAGGAATCTATAGCATACATCAGTGTGATGCAGTTAAAGGTGGATGTAGCAGCTTTGTGTCAAACATAGCCATGAAAAAAATTGCTTTTGCAGAAGGTTGGAGTGCACAAGAGGAGACATGATCATGTTGATCATCTGTTACTACTATGGATTTTTGCTGAGTAACATATCTACATATCACTTGAAGGTAGCTAGTAGGCCCGTGGAACAGAGGAATGGAATACAGTGCACAAGAGGAGATGTGATCATGTTGATTACCTGTTACTATTACTATGGATGTCTACTATGGATGTTTGCTAATGCTTCTAGATATATACTCAAAAAATGATGCCAGTATTATTTATCCGGGCCTACTAGCTACCTTCAAGTGATATGTAGATATGTATTTTCATTACTCAGCAAACATCCTCAGGGAACTATAGTGATCAACAAGCTGCTATATCCACTTTTAACTGCATCACACCGATGCATGTTATGGACTGGTACAATTGTTGCTAGCAATCACAGATTTAATACCTATGGAAGCCGAGAAGGGCAATTTCCGCGCAGAATCTCCGCAGTGAAAGTTCCGCACTGAAGACTCCGCACTGAAGGATCCGCACTGAAAAAGTTCCGCACTGAAGATTCCGCACTGAAAAATTTCCGCACTGAAGAGATTCCGCACTGAAAAATCTCCCGCAGTGAAATCTCCGCAGGAAAAAAATCATTAAATTTTGTCTCTTGCGCATGATAATGGTTTATTAACAACTTTAAAAAGATATTTTAGTCAAGCTATTTCAAAGTTGGAGGCCATATAAAGTGTTACGTGAAATATTGAAGGCCAAGTATGGCATCAATAAAACTTAAAGGTATAATATATTATAGTTTGCTAGTTATTATAGTTTGCTAGAGCCTACTTTCTAGCTTACTAGCTACATCTTTTCAGTGTAAGATGGCTGAAGTATCAGTTTAAGAGATTAGGCTCAAACAGAAGAAAGCCTGACCCTCCAGAGCAGCTGATAAAAAGAATAATTCAGGTCTATAATACTGTAGCTATAATATAACAACATAATTATTGCTAGTTTGTCTTTTGAATTGTAGGATGAACTGAAAACTTCCAACTCACTATTAGGCTACAGAGCTATGTGGAAGCTTTTAAGAGATAAGTATGGATTTGAAGCTAGGAGGTGTGTCAAGTACTGAGCTTAACTAGTATAATTAGTAGCTAACTAGATGCTTCAGGGACACAGTAATGAAAATTTTGAAATCAGTGGATGCAATTGGCATGCAATGAGCGAAGAAAGAAAAATAAGCTTAAACGAAGGATATACAAGAGTAAAGTAACGTTTTGTTATTGACTATGATATTATCAGTAGCTAGCTATTATAATAATACTTAGGGACCAAATCACATCTGGCACATCGATGGGTATGATAAATTGACACCTTATGGAGTCACTATTCATGGCTGCATTGACGGGTATGTGCATGATATCACTGGTTTATGGTGCAGCTTAACGTTTTTAATTGTGGCAGATTTTCAAGGAAAATAATGTGGCTGAAGGTCGCACCTTCAAACAGTAATCCAAAACAAATTTGCTACTATTTTTTGGAGAATTATCTGGTATAGAAATCATGCTAGCATGTAGTAAGCTAGAGAGAGAACTTAATAATTATTGTGATTACTTTCTGTATAGGGTGTCCAGCTGTTGTAAGGTCTGATTATGGCACTGAAAACTGTAATATAGCTGCAGTGCAAATTGGCCTACGGTATCATCATGATGATGATTTAGCAGGAGGAAAAAGCTACATCTACGGGCCATCAAAGCATAATATTGTAAACTAATTAATAGCTGTGATTAGCTACCAAAATATATACCGGTAATTATAGAGAATAGAAGGGTGGTGGTCTCAGCTAAGAAGAGGAAAAACAGAGTGGTGGATCAAGTTGTTCAAAGTACATAGCTTCAGTTTCTAGTGTTAGCTATATTTACTATTCTTGCATGCAGACTCTTGAAGATGGAGAACTAGACCACAGAGACCCTTTTCAAAGGTGCAGCTGCATGTGGATACATAGCTAATACCGATAATATTATGATGTATCATTATGTACAGGTATTGCTTACTCTATTCAAGTGTACCGCTAATCAAGAGAGAATTAGCTGAATTTATTGAATACTGGAACTCTCACTTGATTCGCAAGAATAAAATGAGCCAATCACCTAGTGGTGTTCCTAATGAAATGCATGAACTTCCTTCTTTATATGGTAATTAGCTAACAACATAATTATAACGAAATAAGCCTTTTGTATCACCTAGGTGCATCTGACCAGCTAAAACTGTTCGATAGTAGACTTTGGATAGAGGCAATGACCCATGAAAGTGAACCACCTACTGAATTCTTACCAAATGGGTTTGAGGAGTGGGCAGATTATATTCTACGCCATGATTTCAACATAACAAGAAATGCTATTGCTGCTCCTATTGTTCGAGACATTTACCGCTACCTTAGCCACCAGGACCCCCCTTCACTTTCAAGCAATTCATCATCAGAGACTGAGTAATGGCAATGTTGTAAAGATATAGAATAACTATAGTCACAGCTAAAATTAATGTCTTCAAGGATTCATCGTATCACCATCAAAATAACAGAACATTGAAACCACCTGAAATGAAATAATGTGCATGTAGCTATAGCTAGGTAAGACTCCAAATAGTACAGCATACCTCTGCAGAAGAGGGTCTCTTACTATGGCAACGTAGACATTCTTTCATAATATCATAGAAATTTAGGCAATCTTTGTCATCCACTTCACACCTTGGATCTTGGATTTTCTTTAACCCATCGAAACAGCTTATATCATCTTGAACATGATCAATCTGTGGGCAAATGCTATGCTAATAAACATGTACTGCCAGTAATCATACTATAGTACTCACTAATTTCTTATCAGCTCTGCTATCATCGTATGCATGCTGTGAAGTAAATGTCTCCAGCATCACCTTAGTGGATAATAACAGTATGAACAGTTAAGTGAAGTTCTATGATGTTCTTAAGGGAACTTACAATACCATAGCTATATACATCACTTCTATCACTGAAATGCCCACATGTTACCTCTGAAGGAAAGTACCCCTATTGATTTGGAAGAGAACAATGTTAAACCATGTGAAAGTGTAGGCAACTCAATAGAGAAACCAAAATCAGCAAGCTTGGCTTCCAGTGACCCATCAAGCAGAATGTTTGCCCTATGTGGTATTATTGTTTACTATATACTGCATGCATGACTAAGTTGCAACTAACGATTTAATATCTTGGTGCACCATCGGTGGTGTGGCACCATGAAGATAAGCCATGCCCATAGAAGTACCCCTCAAAATCTTAATCTTCTGCTTCCATGTAAGTGGATCATCCACACTCTATAAATTATAATAATGCATGATAATTATAGCTACAATAATATACCATTTATACAACAAACTTTGAGCTTGTGTAGTCTATCATGTAGGCTTCCATTGGGCATTAACTCATACACTAGGGCCATTGGCTTAGGATAAAAACCACATAACTGCAGAATATTAGGATGGCGGAATCTACAAGTCAATTATAATATGTGACAGTCGAGGGTAGAAATCAAACTTTATTCACGCTTCTACTTTTGAAAAAAAAAAGTTCGAAAGGCAGAAAATTTTATTTTAAAGCATCAGTCATGACAAAAGTAAACTTTGAAAAAAACGTGAATAAAGTTTGATTTCTACCCTCGACTGTCACATATGCAAATAGCTTAATGATGATCATTCTAGGTATAGCTACCGTGTAAGAGCCTTGATTTCAGATTGCAGTTGTTCAGCTGGGTTGGAACGCATCAAAGCATTTTTTCCCTCCTATATACATACATACATACATAAAAAAATTTTTTTTCTATCATTATTGCAAGTATAGCTATCTGTGTTAAAATCTTGACTGCAACATCAAGACACCCTCTCACAGTACCTTTATAGACGGTTCCAAAACCACCATGGCCAATACGATTAGCTTTACGGTAGTTATTACATGCATTAGCCAATTCATCAGGCCCAAACTTCATACAACCACCTACAAGACAATGCAATAATTATTACAGCCCATGCAATAATGGCCTGTAATCACCAGCTTCAATTTCAGGTCCTGGATTCCTTGATGCCCTAGCTGCAGTATCTTTACTTCCACTTGTCTTTTCTATAATAAATTGTAGCTAGGTATAATGTCAAAGTTGATTAAAATCGTGAATTATAATAACCTTGTTCAATCTTTCTAAATTTTAACCTGGGTCGAAGATAATCACTATCATCTAATGAAATCGCATCATTTCCATGGCCAAGGTCTAATTCAGAGTTGGCTTCAAATTGTATAATAATTATACTTACACTCATGACATAATAGCTAAGCTACAAGAATTTACCGGATTCAGAAGAGCAAAGATCAATTGCTGGTGATGAAATAGTCGACTGTTGCATAATACTTGAATATCCACTACCTTAGTATTATGTTCAATAATAATCATTACAATAAAATAAAGCGATCATTACTTTTGGTCATTACACTGATCTCATCTTCCTGAAACACATAAAAACAAATCAATAAGAAACACAAGCAGTCATGTATTGTGCAGTCATGTATTGTATTGTATCACTTTATACTTACATCTATGTAACCAATTCCAATACGTGCTTCACTTCTATGACTCTTCTTTAAGTACGACCCCAAAGACCAATCATCACTGGCGGGAATCACTGCTCCAGATAATGTGAATAACTTTAAAACCTTCATGTCCATTTCTGATGAAAAGCCAAAAGTTTTATGAGCTTGTTCCAATATATCAGTGTGTATTAGATGAGCTTGCCATCATTTCTACAGAAACTCCATCTCGTACATATCCTCCACTCCTGCCTTATTTCATCTTACACACACATACCTATTTGAAGTACTAGTTAATTACATACTATAGGCTAAAGGTTGAATATACACACGGGAATAGGATGCTCTTTGGTTCCTTTATCAGACTTTGAAGCTGATTTTTTTTTGATTTCGCTGAATTGCTTTTCCCCTTTCAATAAGAGCAGATGAAGACAAGGAGCTGGCAGATGAAGACAAGGAGCTGGCCCACCTTGGCGGTGTCCTTGATGCCACTGACTGCGACAGTGTGGATCCTGCTCTGAATGTGGGGGCTATGAAAATACACAATATTCTATATAAAGCCCAGCACACATAAGTGTAATAGCTTACAAGATTCGCTAGCATATATATAACTGTCATCTGCTTGATCTGGGCTGTTCAATGCTGCCTCAAGTTCGGATGTAAACTTTCTGCTAATTTCCAAGAGCTTCTTCTTTTTGGCTTTTTTATATGACTTCATCATCAATAGCTAGAGGAATTGCCAACTAGTCACCTACTAAACCATAGACTAAACCAACCATAAAATAAAGCAACTGCTCGTGTACACGTGCCAGAACTGCACAGTGGGCACTATTTAGAAAGGTGGCTCTATCAAGAAAAAGAAGTTCTGCAATGCGGGAGTCTTTAGTGCGGAGATTTTTCAGTGCGGAATCTCTTCAGTGCGGAAATTTTTCAGTGCGGAATCTTCAGTGCGGAACTTTTTCAGTGAGAACACATTATCAGAGAGTGCGGTAGCACTCTCTAAGTAGGGATGGCAGGTCAAAGTCTATAGGACAGTATAAACTAAAAACTCTTCTTTCTCTTCTACCCTTACTCTACAGGTTCTCAGAAGGCTACAGTGAATTATTATATCTACAAAGAAGAGAGGAGAATGTTCAAAAGCCAAAAATTCATTCGCCAACATAAGAAAAAAACGAGTTCTAAAATTGACTTTTCGTTCTTTTTCTTTATAATAATAATAATAATCAGAGAGTGCGGTAGCACTCTCTATGTAGGGATGACTCGGACGGCCGCGCGCGCCGCCTATAGACTAATACAAAAGTGAAATTCCAGTTCCCCCACTTAGACCTAACAAAAGCTACTGTGAATGATTATCCAGCCTACTAGAGCCTACTACAGCCTACTACAATGTGCAGACCAAGTTTCAGGACCAGGAAGCTTACCGTTTCAGAAATACGGCAAGCAGGTAAATCGCTATATTCTTCTTCTTCTCTATTATTATTATTATTATTATTATTATTCTTCTTCTTATTATTATTCTTCTTAGACAACCATATCTCTCGAACCACTCAAGCTACAGCTATGATTTCTGGACAAATCCACTCCAAATTCTACGAACTACGATCTTTTCTACTCGTTGATCCTCGAAAGAGTCGATGAAAAAGGAGACACTATGGAGCACAGCACTCGACTAATTCAATTAGGAAGCCATCTTTTCTATAATACGCATGCGCATGTATTTCAATATCCAATTATTCGAAATCATAATATTACTCAGCTGTCTCTAGCTAGCTAGCTAGCTAGCTCTAGCTGATGATAGACTACTGTATCGATTCGGGGATTTAGATTCACCACGGTAGACTCTATTTCAGCATCTTCGACCTCCAAGTATGGCTCAACAACACAACACCTTGACTCGATAAATGATTGGGCTGGTATGCTATTGGAGAACTTCTTTCATCTGTCCCTGCATACACATAGAAGAATGAACTCTAATCATAGCTAAAACCATAAAAGAGAGGAAAAAAGACCAGGAACAAGTAAGGGAAAAAGCATTTCGTGAAATGAAAAAAAGATGTAGGGATGACCACTGCTCAAAAAAGTAAGGAAACAAGAAGGATGGAAATGGGATCAATCTTTGTTCTGTATATCCAGCCAACAATCCCTACATATACGTCAGGTAACTTCAGATTATAGTGTAGTAATGTGTGTATATGTAGGGATTGTTGGCTGGATATACAGAACAAAGATTGATCCCATTTCCATCCTTCTTGTTTCCTTACTTTTTTGAGCAGTGGTCATCCCTACATCTTTTTTTCATTTCACGAAATGCTTTTTCCCTTATAATAATAAGGATAATAATAATAATAAGATCGACGTACCGACTTACTGGCTATAGTCATCAAAATTCTGCTTTGGCCATCTGTTAGAGCGGCACCTAGAGGCTGATCTTTTGCTATTAGTTTTGACTAAGGCTCTACTTCACTATTCGATAGCACTCGGAACACAGCTGCTAATCTTTCTACGCCATTTTGAAGGGGGCGGGGCTTATGGGCGGAGCCACGTAAGCTTAAGTTTAGCTATAGCCAAGGTCTTCATTCATTATCTGATGATGTTCCAGTCACTCCTTGCTGAATTACAGTACAGATGCTCATCCTATAGTAGCATTATAGCCAGTACTTGGCTGTAGTGTGGTCAGCTCACTTCACCATGCCGTGTACATGTCATTTACATTGCTGTTGCTGTAAAGTTTTATATCAACAAAACTTAAATAGCTAAACAAATTCTTCAACCAGAGACACTGTATGTACAAAAGAGGTTTATGTAGAGCTGGCTTTGTATAGTACTGTACTGTAGCCTCCCTCATTCAACTTCAAGCACTAAGAAAAAGGATAGAAACAAGTGAGCGTAAAAAATAAAAAGGTTAAGTAGGGATAGCCTAAAATCTAGCTGGGCTATCTATAATGTGCTGCAGCCTCGTATGAAAAAAATCTTCACGATATTACCTCATAAAAGGGGTGGGGCAATTAATAGCAGTTCTCCTCATATAACACCTGCACAGGATGTGGCCATTTGATGGCATCCACTATTATGATCACTACACCAAATGCATAAACTCCCCATACTCCTCCCTCAAGCAAGACATACGTACCATCTCAATAATTATTTCAGTGATCACATATGTAACAATTAGCTAATGCTGTTCACTTTTTAAAATGTTCACTCCTTTCAGTACTCCATTACACTGCAGATGATCATCCCTCAAACTCTCCTCCCTGAACAGAATGAAATACTGATCATTAAATAAATTTAGTTCAATCAAGGAAGCCTTTAGTGTCTATCAATTTTCATAATCACAAAGAAAAAGAATGCAAACAAGTGAATGCAAAAAATTTCTTCGAAATAAAAATGTGAAGTAGGGATGCTATTATAACTGCAGCTTCATTATGAAAACCAAGTACTGCAGCATCGAAGCAGTATGGCCCAAAAATCTAGCTGGAATATGTATTATAACTGCATGCAAGAGAGTGAACTTAGTGAAGTGACCCTTACCCATCATCAAGTACGAGATACTATTCCTACTTCACTCCCTTGGCCCTTGATCATGGGAGTGAAGTAGGAATAGTATCTTGTACTTGATGATGGGTAAGGGTCACTTCACTAAGTTCACTCTCTTGCATGCAGTTATAATACATATTCCAGCTAGATTTTTGGGCCATACTGCTTCGATGCTGCAGTACTTGGTTTTCATAATGAAGCTGCAGTTATAATAGCATCCCTACTTCACATTTTTATTTCGAAGAAATTTTTTGCATTCATGCACTTACGTTTGACCTTTAATTTTATCACAAAGGCTAGACTAGCTAGCAACAGTAATAAATATTGGATATATTTTCAGTGCGGATCCTTCAGTGCGGAGTCTTCAGTGCGGAACTTTCACTGCGGAGATTCTGCGCGGAAATTGCCCTTCTCGGCTTCCATAAATACCAGAACATGGAAGCCCACTGTCAATAATGATAGGAGAGTCAGCATTACCAGTTACTAGCCTCGAATCCAGCCTCTCTTTTCCTTTTTTTGGAAAAAAGAGGCTGGGTTCGAGGCTATACCAGTTACATGATCAGCCCAGATACACCATGATTAACCTTATAAAAAAAAACTGCCAAACTTCCACACAACAACCAAATGCCACGTGCTTAAATTTTCTCTTCCTCCCATGGCCATGCGTCATATTTTACCTTTTTCGATCCACCTGCAAAGTGCATGCATGTACGTGCCAGGGAACGGGGCTAGGCAGTCAGCACATGCAAATCAAGCAAGCCATTGAAGTCTGTCACTGTTAGTGTACATCCAAAGTTGAACATGCTGGACGATCATGATGAAATAATCCTTTAAGTTTTAGAGCATTCCACCATTCCAGTATTCCATTCCACTATTCCATTCCACTAGTCCATTCCACTAGTCCATTCCACCGAATCAAGACACCCAGATTGAGTTTGATCTCCCTGCCAGAAAATTTCACACTCTGGTGAGCAAGTGATGTAACTGAAACTCCATCATCTGAAAAGTATTTCTTCAAGTGCTATATATAAAGAAGAAATCATGTGCTAGCTAGCTATATCCATTTTCTTACTTAGCCAAACTATGCTACAAAGTGAGGGAACTGCATCTGGAGAAACCTCCAGTGGAACATATTACAATTAGAGATAATAGATACAGCTATGAAAATTACCGTTCTGAAAAGTTCAGAATCTTTCAAGACTGCAAAGTAGATGTTCCAGTTATAGTGGGAAGAAACTCCATGATAAAGAGAAGCACAGTATCTGTTTTCCACAGGTAAAAGGCGTAGCTTTCTTCTGAGAATAGCAAATATCGAGAAGTACTACACGTTTATTTCCCCGAATTTTTCACCAGCAGGAAAAATACCACCATGTATTTCTCGGAAGGTATAAGGAGGTTTGTAATCAGAATTAACAGCGAATACGAGATCATCCATGTGACCTTCAGATGAGAAGTGTTCTATTCCCACTGTGACAGGTTTCTCAAAGTGAGAAGAGGAGCTCTTGATACTGTATACTCCGCTCACCAGCTCAGTGGCAGCAGGGAATACAAATTGACCAGAAATAGCAGCTTTGACTTGTAAAACACACTCACTCTTGTCCAGAGGTAAAGCGTTTCCTGGAAAGCTAATCTTGAAACCATGGTCTTCCCAGACATGTGTGATGGGTTCTTCCTTGTAAGGAATTGATGTCTCTCCAAGAATATCAAGTCCAGAAAGATCTGTTCTTCCAATAAAAATATTAATTTAAATAGCTATAGTGAGCTTACCATAAGATGCAGATTCTGAGACTCTTGGTGGCACCTACATTATGTTGGTAGATGATATAATTTTAGAGTTATCGAGTGAAATCATTAGTTGATATTTTAATATTCCACACATATTAAATGATGCATAAGAGATTGATGCTGATATGTAAATTCCTGACAATAGGACTGTGCAGTAAAGAGGTTTAGTGAATATAGATGGGAAATTATAGAGAACTTACAGGCTAAAGGAATTACATCATTGTGTTCATTGGAGTTGAAGTTCATGAAGAAATAATCATAAAATAAAGATAGATGACAGAGAATAATTTACTTTCCTAAAGGAAAAAATATTTTAATGAATAATGTAGAGGTTACTTTAAGTGAGTAACTTACACTCTGAATCTGAAGAATCACATTTTGAATATACAAAATTAACTTACGTGCTGAGGAAATCACATTCAGTACACCATAACCATAATAGAGATCAAGTTAAAGTGTATGAGTCAGGAAATATAGAGTAACTTACAACCTGAGGAAATCACATTCAGTACACATTGGATATGCATAATAGAGGTCAAGTTCAAGTGTATGAGTGATAAACAAAACTTACTTCCTGAGGATATACGTATCACATTCATATGCATAATAGAGGTCAAGTTCAATTTATGAGTCAGAAAATGTATAATAATTATATAGAACTTACTCGCTGATGAAACAATCAGCACATATTGATTAGAGATCAAGTCAAGTTTATGAGTCAGGAATTGAATATGCATAAGAGAGGTCAAGTTAAAGTGTATGAACTAGGAAATATAGTGTAACTTACCATCTGAGGAAATCACATCAGCACACATTGAATATGCAATATATAGAGGTCAAGTTAAAGCTAGTGTAATATACAGAAACTTACGTGCTGAGGGAATCATATTCAGCACACATTGAACATGCATAATAGAAGTCAAGTTTAAGTGTATGAGTCAGGAAATGATAAATAGAAACTTACAGGCTGAGGAAATCACATTCAACACACATTGATTGAAGATGCAATGTGGTCAAGTTAAAGTGTATGATTCAGGAAATATACAGAAACTTACTTCCTGAGGAAATCACATTCAGCACTCATAGAGTATTAGGAAATACAGAGTAACTTACAGACTGAGGAAATCATATTCAGCACACATTGAATATGCATAATAGAGGTCAAGTTAAAGTGTATATGAGTCAGGAAATATACAGAAACTTACTCCCTAATAAATCACATTCAGCACACATTGAATATGCATAATAGAGGTCAAGTTAAAGTGTATATGAGTCAGGAAATATACAGAAACTTACTCCCTAATAAATCACATTCAGCACACATTGAATTTGCATAATAGAGGTCAAGTTAAAGTGTATTAGGAAATATAGAGTAACTTACAGACTGAGGAAACAACATTCAGCACACATCAGAACACATTGAATATGCATAATAGAGGTCAAGTTAAATTGTATTAAGAAATACAGAGTAACTTACAGACTGAGGAAATCGTATTCAACACACATTGAATATAAATAATAGAGGTTATATTAAAGTGTATGAGTCAGGGAAGATACAGAAACTTACTCCCTGAGGAAATCACATTCAGCAAACTTTGAATTATAGAGGTCAAGTTAAAAGTGTATGAGTCAGTAAATACCGGCAGAGTAACTTACATACCATGATAGAGATCAAGTTAAAACATGAACTAGCAAAATATAGAGTCTGACATTTAGCACACATTGAATATGCATAATAGAAGTCAAGTTAAAGTGTATGAGTCAGGAAATGTATAGAAACTTACTCATTGAGGAAATCACATTCAGTACACATTGAATATGTATAATAAAAAGTGTATACGAGTCAGGAAATATAAAGAAACTTACATACTTAGGAAATCACATTCAGTACATATAGAACATGCATAATAGAGGTCAAGTTAAACGTTTGTATGAAATAATTATAGAGTAACTTACATACTTAAGAAATCATATTAAGCACACATTGAATATGCATAATAGAAGTCAAGTTAAAGTTTATGAGTCAGGAAATGTATAAAAACTTACTCGCTGAGGATATCATATTAAGCACACATTGAAGATGCAATGGAGGTCAAGTTAAAGTGTATGAATCAGGAAATATACAGAAACTTACATCCTGAGGGAATCACATTCAGCACACATTGAATATGCATAATAGATGTCAAATTAAAGTGCGTGAACTACATTGAGTAACTTACAGGCTGAGAAATCACATTCAGCACACATTGAAGATGCAATAGAGGTCAAGTTAAAGTGTATGATTCAGAAAAAAATACAGAAACTTACAGTCTGAGGAGATCACATTCAGCACACATTGAATATGAATAATAGAGGTTGAGTTCAAGTGTATGAGTCAGGAAATTTGAGAGGAAATCACATTCAGCACACATTGAACATAATTATGACTTACATACTGAGGAAATCACACATTATATATGCAATAGAGGTATAAAGTTTATGAGTCAGGAATGCATCGAAAGAGGAAATTACATTCAGCACACATTGAATATGCATAATAGAGGTCAAGTTAAAGCGTGCGTATATATGAGTCAGGAAATGATAAACAGAAACTTAACAGTCTGAGGCACGTAATCACATTCAGCACATTGAATTATGGATATAAGATGTTTTTAAGTGTATGAGCTCAGAAAATATAGAGCAACTTACAGCCTGAAGAAATGGAATAAAAGTTCATAAATATGATTATAGTAAAGTCATGAATACTGTGTATATATAAAGTACATAATTGCTTATTAATTTTAGTGTTGTCTTTAATCAAGTTAACTAGATTAGTGTGACACCCAACACCACTTATGATTAGTATACACTGCATAATTATTCAAAATCAGCTGCTGCTAATTTAAAATCATTGCAATGAGCGAGCGCAGTGAGCGAGGTCATGACTCATTAAAATGCCCCCAGGTGTATGGTATGTACATGTGGTGCAATAGTAGCACCCTGCAGTGCATATAATTGAACTAAATAATAGTTTTCTACAGCCATTTATCATAGAGGATTAGGCTTATCTAAGTGGATTGTAGGCACTTGGCCTTGTGGCAAGTATTTAATGCATGGAACTTCCCACCACTTACATGACTATCAGCTAGCTACTTCCTCACTTGGTCACTTTCAAATGCTGCACATTGTAGTTGTAGAGCCTCTAGGCTTATCTAAGTGCTTTGTTACATATAAACTCGCAGCAAAATAGTTGTAGCACTAAAGAATACTTGCTTGCTCATTTGCTGTCAACTGAATGTTGAACATTGCCTTAGTTATGGTGAAATGTAGCATGGAGTTTTACAGACTGCATGGGCCTATAGTATAATTTCAAAATGTTCTCAGCTTTGGAATATCTCAAGATCTTTATTTCATTGATTTGTTTCGGTATGCAAGTACTTATTATTGTTAAAGTAGTTGAATGAAATTTTCATAACAGCTTTATAAATACTGACAGAAAAATAAAGTTTAAAAACTCGTGGGTGGCATAGGAAATGTACATAAGTGTAACCATGCACTTCATGGAGAACCCTTTTAACTCACCAGGCTAATTAAAGCCTCTAAGGTCAGGTCCCAACAGATTCCACAGTACACATCAAGTGCTTCTATAACTGTCAGGCTGGGCATTAGGAAATGTATGGCTTCTGGAATTGTTATACCTAAAGGCCTATGCTTCAAACTCTTAGAGCTTAGGCCATGCAAACTAAATTCACTGTTTATCGTCACCACCCGCATCAAAAAAAAATTATCTTAAAAAAATTCAGAGTTCAGAGTTCACATTATGATACAGCATGTGCACTGCAAACAGATCTGATCAGAGAGTCAGGCTCAATGCAGTTGCTTGCTAGTTTTATGGCAGAGAAACAGTTGGCAAGTATGGGATGATTCCTACAGAACCATTGCTTGACTGTGCTGTCAGTATTGAAACTGTTTTTGCCGGCAATATCAAACTATCTTTGTCCATTGTAGGCAAAGACATGAATGTTGTTAGAATTGGAAAGAAATGGTGCAGTGGAGAAGTGCAGTCTGGAAAGTTTTTTCTAACCACTTTAGCTAATGTGATTTTGTAGATGGACATCATGAGAGCATTGAGATCCGAGCTTGTGGAGTACCAGAGCTTTTTATACTGTGTATACACTGGAGGCACTGAATTTTGAAGATATGGTGTTTATCCTATTTAGTACGTAATACATGCACATGTATAAGAGAGGAGCTTGAGAGAAAAAAATTTTATTACTAACTTTTTTGTCAGCCATAGCTAGCTAGTGTGTTGTTTTTGATCATAATTATATCGAATATTGAATATTGACCTCCCTCCTTCATGCAAATTTATAATCTTGTGACGATAAACAGTGAATTTAGTTTGCAGTCTGCTTCAATCTTGATAGTTTCACGCTCCCACCCCCTACTAGCTAATGCTTGAGCATGTACTGCAGATTGCGCACGCAGCGCCTATCTCTAAGGCTGGCTTACGCCCACTTTTTTCTTAAACCGAGCCCTATCAACTTCATAATAGCTAGCTACGCTGAAATGTAGGGTTTATTTTTTAAGGCTATCCCTAGCTACACATAACACATTTTGTGCTCTGTCACGAAAAATTCTTCAAGAAGAAAAAGAAGAGTGGGGTAGCTATATATATTATATCTATTGGGGGAAAATATTAATGACCATGGGTTTTTCCTCTCCTATACGGTTAGTGGACATACTGGTGCATGAGATCATACCTGTGTGTGGTGTTCCAGAAAGTCTACTATCGGACAGGGGAACCAATCTGCTATCCTACCTGATGACCGATGTATGCAGTCTTCTTGGAATTAGCTGTGGAATTGAATACTACAGCATCAGGGGTGTAGATAACCTTGATGGGGTGAGGGGGCTAAGGGTTATAGTATGCATGCCGATATAGCAGCAAAAGCAGCTGTAGGAGGTGGATGTGCCTCCTCCCACAGAGTGAGGAGAATGTAGCAATTCATTCATTTATGTAGAATGTTATGAATTCATTTGTCATAAAAGTTACTGTAGTAGAATGTATATATAGTGCTGCACTGCATTTCAGATATATATGATATCAAATCCACACAACCTTGCATTTCAGGATTGGCAGGTACACAAAAGATCGTAAAAAATGTTTTATAGAAATGTTTTATTTTGTATAAGATTATAACTAGCTACGTATCATGATAACTTAAAGAGTTAATAAACTTGCTGTGAGTCCGAATCCAGCCTTATTCACAGCTGACTTGAGAGCTGACAAAGTGGCATAAGATGTGCTGCCCCTGGCATCCCCAGGGGCCCATTGCAGCCAAGATGCAAGCATAGCACTGAGGTAGCTCTGTGGTGCTCCATTCATGAGACTTGGATTTGCTCTTGTATTGCATCCAGTTCTCCAGGTTGAAAGCCAAGGTGCTGTCCAATTGCTCGCCATGCAGATGAATGGGGATTCAACTGCTCGCATATTCTGCCATGGTCAGGTCATGTAGTGTGAGATATTTCTTGACTAGCACTGTTGGATTCTGCATTTAGCACAGTACGTTGTATACAATAGTTGTTTGAAATCCAGTACCGTAATCTGATGTGCATGATATACTTAGCCTTGTTATAAGGTCTGGGTATATTATACTGACCTTTATTAGGCTTATCCATAACCATCATGAAGTAATCATGTGGTTGTTTTGCTCCAATGAGCTTTAGTTCATAATGTAAATCTGATGATTCTTCACTTTGCATCCACTTGAGACAAATTGCAAAGAGGTGGCCATCCCCCAGCAAATTCGTTGACTTCACTTCTCTTGTCTATAAATTGTGTGGAGTAATGACAACAATAACATCATAGATAGCTAATAGTGCATATGACATGATCAAAACTGATGATGCCCTACCCAGGGGCCCATTGAAGCCAAGATGCAAGCATGGCACTGAGGTAACTCTTTGGTGCTCCAGCAAGGAGTAATGGCTTTGCTTGTACGTATGGGATTCAGCTCTTCAGAGAGAAAGCCAGGTGCTGTCCAATGGCTTGCCATTGTGATGCATGGGGATTCAACTGCTCGCATATTTTGCCATGGTCTGGTTGTGTAGTGGGAGATATTTCTTGAATATATAGCACTGTTGGATTCTGCATAATCAGTTATTATAAAGTAATCTGAATTATCTGATGTGTAGGTTAGTCTCAGATAGTACTGACCTTTATTATACGTAGGCCATCATGAAGTGGTTCTTTTTACCCCAGTGATTTAGTTCATAATGTGACTCTTCACTTTGTTGAGGTCAAGTTTGCGGAGAAGTGCATGGCCATCATCAGTAATTGCATGGACTTAATAGAAACTAGTTACCAAATGATAGAGCAGGGGATTGAGTGAGTAAAGTGTATGCAATTTGTGACTGACATGTCTCTAATAATTTTATTAGGTAATTGTATCCATTGTTTTTTAAAAAAAGTTCCACCTTTTCCACTGGACCTTTTGACCTAGTTCAGTAGTGTAATGGACCTTTGGGCCTCTGTCAGACTATGATCAAATTGCAGTGTCTGCGGAGCTGGTACTGGTTCCGTATAATTATTCTTGAGCTTAAAGCACCAGTCTTTAAATTTGAACTCTGCCCAATCTTCCGCCCTGTCTATCATCTACGGTTATGCATTCTAGAGTATTAAAGTGGGTCTTAGTTGACTTCAAACTGATATGGTATTCCTCGATAATTCATTGAAAGTTCGAAGTTAACTAGCAAATTATTCCTGCTGCCCTTGATAGTAGCTAAGTCACAAGTTCACATATTACTATACACACACACAGTTGCCAATGAAGCATAATAATTATAATTAAGTTAATATTAGTAGTAAGAAAGGATATACATAACTAGTTGAGTCATAACTCGCTTGCAGTGAGTCCAAATCCAGCCTTATCAACAGCTAAAGAGAGAGCTGGCAGAGTAGCATAAGATGTGCTGCCCCTTGCATCCCCAGGGGCCCATTGCAGCCAAGATGCAAGCATGGCACTGAGGAAACTCTGTGGTGCTCCATCCATGAGACTTGGATTTCCTCGTATTGCATCCAGTTCTCCAGGTTGAAAGCCAAGATGCTGTCCAATGGCTCGCCATGCAGATGAATGGGGATTCAACTGCTCACATATTCTGCAATGGTCTGGTCGTGTAGTGCGAGATATTTTTTGAGGTTCTGCATCCAGAGTTTACATGTTTGGAATCCAGTAATCTGATGTGTAGGCTATACTGACCTTTATTAGGCTTATCCATAACCATCATGAAGTAATCATGTGGTTGTTTTGCTCCAATGAGCTTCAACTCGTAATGTAAATCAGATGATTCTTCATTTTGCATCCACTTGAGACGAAGTTTGCAGAGAGGTGGCCATCCACCGGCAAATTCATCGACTTCACTTCTCTTTATCTATAAAATTGTGTGGAGTAATGGCAACAAAAATAAAATCATAGATAGCTAATAATTATGACATGATTAAAACTTTAAATGATGCCCTACCCCAGGATGTGCTAAGGGTAGTAAGGTCCATCCAGGTTGTATTTCTACTCCTTCTTTTAGAAGTTGCTCTGGAAGATCGAGTTTGATTTCCCTGCCAGAAAATTTCACACTCTGGTGAGCAAGTGATGTAACTGAAACTCCATCATCTGAAAAGTATTTCTTCAAGTGCTATAATTATACAAAGAAGAAATTATATGCTAGCTAGCTATATGTATAATCTATTTTCTTTCTTAGCCGAGTACCTACAAAGTGAAGGAAATGCATCTGGAGAGATCGACCTCCAGTGGAACATTACAATTAGAGGCAGCTATAGCAATTACCGTTCTGAAAAGTTCAGCATCTTTCAAAATCGCAAAGTAGATATCCCAGTTATAGTGGGAAGAAACGCCATGATGGAGAGAAGCACAGTATCTGTTCGGAAGAAAAAGATGTAGCTTTCTTCTGAGAATAGTAAATATCGAGAAGTGCTGCACATTTATTTCCCCAATTTTTTTACCAGCAGGAAAAATACCACCACGCATTTCTTGGAAGGTATAAGGAGGTTTGTAATCAGAATTAATAGCAAATACGAGATCATCCATGTGACCATTAGATGAGAAGTGTTCTATTTCCACTGTGACACGTTTCTCAAAGTAAGAAGAAGAGCTCTTGATACTGTATACTCCGCTCACCAGCTCAGTGGCAGCAGGGAATAAAAATTGACCAGAAATAGCAGCTTTGACTTGTAAAACACACTCACTCTCGTCCAGAGGTAAAGCGTTTCCTGGAAAGCTGATCTTGAAACCATGGTCTTCCCAGACATGTGTGATGGGTTCCTGCTTATAAGGAATTGATGTTTCTCCAAGAACATCAAGTCCAGAAAGATCTGTTCTTCCAATAAAATAGTAATTAAAATAGCTATAGTGAGCTTACTACATACAAGATGCAAGTTCTGGGACTCTTGGTGGCATCTACATTATGTTGATAATGGTTGGCATTGGTATTATATGAAAGACTTACTTCCTGATGGTATAACTGTGTTCATTTGAGTTGAAGTTCATGAGCAAGGAAATAATGATAAACGACAGAGAATAACTTACTTCCTAAAGAAATTAATAGTGGTCAATTAATTATAGAGTAACTTACAGGCTGAGGAAATAGAATATGGTTGAAAATAAGTATAAGAGTCAGGTAACTTACTCCCTGAGGAAATCACATTCACACACATTGATGGATGTTGATTTACAAATCAGGAAATATAGAGTAACTTACAGGCTGAGGAAATAAAAGATTGGTTAAAGTAATAGAGGTTGAGTTAAAGTGTATATGAGTTAGAAAGTAACTTACTTTCCAATGAAATCCCTATCATTCAGCACATTGAATATGTAATGAGTGAATGAAGCATGCACATTAAGCACACATAGAAAATACATAATAGAGATATAAACTTACTTGCTGAGGAAATCACATTCGGCACACATTGAATATACATGATAAAGAGTTGAAGTGTATGTATACAGGAAATTTGAGTAACTTACTTCCTAATGAACTCGCATTAAATATATATCATAGAGGTCAAGTTAAAGTGTATGAGTCAGGGAATATGGAGTAACTTACTTCCTGAGGGAATCACAAATTAAAAGTGTATGAGTCAGGAAATATAGAGTAACTTACATTCTGATGAAATCACATTGAATGCATAATAGAGGTCAAATTATAAGTCAGCAAAAGTAGAACAACTTACATACTGAATAAATCACATTCAGCACATTGAATATGAGGTTAAGTGTATATGTGTCAGGAAATATAGAGTAACTTACAACCTGAAGAAATCACATTCAGTACACATTGAATATGCATAATAGAGGTTGAGTTAAAGTGTGAGTCAGGAAATATAGAGTAACTTACGATCTGAGGAAATCACATTCAGCACACATTGAATATACATAATAGAGGTTGAGTTAAAGTGCGAGTCAGGAAATATAGAGCAACTTACACACTGAGGAAATCACATTCAGCACACATTGAATATGCATAATAAAGTGTGAGTCAGGAAATATAGATTAACTTACAGCCTGAGGAAATCACATTCAGCACACATTGAATATGCATAATAGAGGTTAAGTTCAAGTGTATGAGTCAGGAAATATAGAGTAACTTACACTATTCTGAGGAAATCAGATTTAGCAGACATTGAATGAAATCAGATTTAGCACACATTGAATGTAAATTGAGGTAACTTACAAGCTAAAAAAGTCACATTCAGCACATGAATATGTATGATAGAGGTTGAATAAGAGTGTATGAGTCAGGAAACTGAGTGACTTACGCGCTGGAAATCACACATTCAATATACATAATGGAAAAGATCAAGTTGAAGTGTATGCATATTATGTCATTGAGTCAGGAATAATAGGGTAGATGAAATCACATTTAGTACACATTGAATATGCATAATAGAGGTGAAGTTAAAGTGTGTGAGTCAGGAAATGATAAACAGAAACTTACTTCCTGAAGAAATCATGTTCAGCACACATTGAAGATGCATAATAGAGGTCAAATTAAAGTGTATGAGTCAGAAAACAATAAACAGAAACTTACAGACTGAGGAAATCACATTCAGCACACATTGAATACACATAATAGAGGCTTCAAGTTAAAGTGTATGAGTCAGGGAATATAGAGTAACTTACAACCTGAAGAAATCACATTCAGCACACATTGAAGATGCAATAGAGGTCAAGTTAAAGAGTGTTTGAGTCAGGAAATGTATAGAAACTTACTATCTGAGGAAATCACATTCAACACACACAAAATAGAGGTTAAGTTCAAGTGTATGATAAACAGAAACTTACTTGCTGAGGAAATCACATTCAGCACACATTCAGGGAATCACATTCAGCACATTGAATATGCATAATAGAGTTTGAGTGTTTGAGTCAGGGTATAGAAACTTACTAGCTGTCACATTCAGCATATATTGAATATGCATTATAGAGAGGTCACATTAAAGTGTATGAGTCAGGAAATGATACTTACTTCCTGGGGAAATCACATTCAGCACACATTGAATACGCATAATAGAGGTCAAGTTAAAGTGTATGAGTCAGGAAATGATAAACTGAAACTTACTTGCTGAGGTAATCACATTCAGCACACATTGAATAGGTCAAGTTAAAGTGTATGAGTCAGGGAATATAGAGTAACTTACAACCTGAGGAAATTGAATTATGTATAGAGGTTGAGTTAAAAGTGTCGGGAGTCAGGAAAATATAAAATAGATTATTACATTGTGGCATGAGTGTGAATACCAGCCAATCAGATAAGTGATATTTCACAGTATCTATGTAATAATCAATTTATTATGTAACTACTGAGCATGTGTGGTGCCTTCAGGCTGTTGGATTCGGTTTATTTATTGGGTGAGTAAGCTTGACTTGTTACAGTTGTAATTGATTTCTACAGCATTTTTACAACATTTCTAATCTGAAACACTATACTTGTCTCTATTGTAAGCTCTAAGTGCTTTGTGGCTAGCATTACAGCTTCCTTTGTATGCAGCTGCCAGGCTGAACTGCCACTTACTACAGCAGCTAGCTAAGGAGTTGAGGCACATATGAAAGGTACGTATAGCTGTACTTGCTTCACTTGCTGTCAAATGTTTTTACTTGCTTTACTTGTTGTCAAAATTTAATGTTGCACGTTGCCATAGTATAATTAGCTACTGGATTTTTTTCCCTAAGAGTTCAGCAGAATGTTTTCTTATTTCTTATCTTTAAACTCTTGTAAAGGAAGTCAAGTCTAGTCATACATTATATATATTATCATGGCTATAAAATAAAATCATTATGCAAAGATTGCCCAGGGGGACGTACGTAATATGACTACACGATATGGTAAAATATCACCCTAGTTGTGATACTACTATTCTCTATGAGTAGCTACATAATACAGACTGAGTGTATTCGTCAGGAAATAGAGAGGAACTCACAGCCTGAGGAAATCACATTTAGCTCAGATTGAACATGCATAATACGTACATAGAGGTTTTATTGAAGTCCATTAGTCAGGAAATACAGATACAGCTTATGGTATATAATATATATATAAACTCTGCTTATTCTCAGCTAACATGATAAAAATTCACCAAAGCTAATTTTATGAGAACTAATTCTATTGAATATATATATATATATATATATATATATAGGTTAATTGTGTTGAAGTGTATGAGTCAGGGATCAATGCATAGAATAACTTACTTGCTGAAGAAATTGCATTCAGCACACATTGAATATTGTATGAAGTATGGAAGTCAGAGTCACACAAGACAGTAATTAACTTACATCTTTAGGTGGCTAGGGGAATTAATGTGTAAGAGAAAAGATAGGTAGTAGAAAAATATATCAGTGTAACTGACTTCCTGAAGTAATCATTCATCACACATCAGAAGGCATGATACAGATTGGTGAAATAGAAGATGGCAGGACAGTATGTTAACTTACATCTCCAGGTGGCTATGGAGATAAGGAGCCATGCAGTTTTGATTATTAGAAAAAAACAAAAAAAAACAACTTAATAAATCAAGTTAACTTGAATAAGTTTCATTCTAAGGTTGAAGTATTACAAAATTAATTAATTTTTGAGTCAGAGAAACTTACTTTCTGCAAAGATAATAGGTGAACATTATAACAGATACATAGACGGTAGAAGGTAACTCACTTCCTGTTCATCACACATTATAAGGCATGGTATAAGTAGTAAAACAGAAAGTTGTGAGATAGTATATAAACTAACTTACATCCTTAGGTAGCTACAGAAAAGGAGCCACATAGAAGAGAGTTTTGATGATTAGGTTAATAGCAGTAAAATGAAAGAGTTTCATTCAAAGCCATTAAGTATAAATTTGAGTCATAGGAACTTACTTCCTGCAGAGATAACAGAGAGGCAAAATATAAAACAGATACATAGACGGTAGAAGGTAACTTACTTCCTGTTCATCACACATTATAAGGCATGGTACAAGAAGTAAAACAGAAAGTGGTGAGACAGTATATGAACTAAGTTACTTACATCCTTAGGTGGCTACAGAAAAGGAGCCACATAGAAGAGAGTTTTGATGATTAGGTTAATTGCAGTAAAAATAAAAGAGATTCATTCAGTGGTTTTGCACCATTAAGTATTGTCATAGGAACTTACTTCCTGCAGGGAAAACAGAGAGATGAAAGTCATCAAATTTTACGTAAAATAGATACATAGAAAGTAACTTACTTCCTAAAAATAATGATGATTACGTAGAAGACATGATAATATAAGAGGTAAACAAAAAATGGCAAGAAAGTGTACAAACTAACTTACATCTTTAGGTGGCTAGCATGAGAAGTTTTGATGATCGGGTACAGAGATAATATATACGAAAAAAAAATGGTTCTTTGAGCATAATAATGAATATTGAAACCATACAGTGGGTTATTTTCGAGGGGTGAAAATTTTGTAGTTTTCATGAGTAGCAAAAATTTAACCCATTGATAATAATTAATAGAAATCAACCATGCCCCGCAGTGAGTTATGCAGTGTCAAAAAATCAAAGACAATAACAACAACAAACAAACAAACAAAAACCAAACAACAGCAACTGATATTTAAAATACACACAAAAAAATTGTCTTCCAAGGCTCCCTATCAAGGATTCTACCATCTTCCTCTACAGTTTCAGCTAATTCACTGGTGAAAGTTGCTATGAAAGATTGTCTATCAGGCAGAAGGCAGATCGTACTCTAAGTACGATCACTAGCTTCTACCTCAAATGAGCTAGTCATAGTCACAACTTCTATACCTCTATGCTGCACAGGCATGGCAGCATCTGCCACTAGTAGGAATGGCTCGGTGGACTAATACATATACTGTATTTTCATGGTCATATTCAACAATGAAAAATTACATGAAAATAATATGCTGGTATAAAAGATAATTACAGGCAAGAAAATAAATAAGCATGAACAAGAAAATTAGTAGAGACTGCATGGATTTATAGTGTAGGAGCAAAATCAACCATGCCCCGCAGTGAGTTATGCAGTGTCAAAAAATCAAAGACAATAACAACAACAAACAAACAAACAAAAACCAAACAACAGCAACTGATATTTAAAATACACACAAAAAAATTGTCTTCCAAGGCTCCCTATCAAGGATTCTACCATCTTCCTCTACAGTTTCAGCTAATTCACTGGTGAAAGTTGCTATGAAAGATTGTCTATCAGGCAGAAGGCAGATCGTACTCTAAGTACGATCACTAGCTTCTACCTCAAATGAGCTAGTCATAGTCACAACTTCTATACCTCTATGCTGCACAGGCATGGCAGCATCTGCCACTAGTAGGAATGGCTCGGTGGACTAATACATATACTGTATTTTCATGGTCATATTCAACAATGAAAAATTACATGAAAATAATATGCTGGTATAAAAGATAATTACAGGCAAGAAAATAAATAAGCATGAACAAGAAAATTAGTAGAGACTGCATGGATTTATAGTGTAGGAGCAGATGCCATTTTATGTAGCGGAAATTCACATTATTCATGCAGAATATTTGAACATCTTATTTTGGAATAATGGTTGAATTACCATAGCTTCTGAGCAATTCATGTTAAAAACAATTCATTTAATATGTTAAATAATTAGTTTTGTACAATGTAATAATTAAGCTTTAAGAGACCAATAACACATTATATTGTATAATTTTCATACAGGAACAAGTGTACAAAAATATTATAACAACTGAAATAAAAGCAAATTAAGGTACCACTTATTGTTACGTAGATAATTCATCTATTTTGTTGTCATAGCTTACTTCTAATTTGTACAAGGTGATTAATTTCATGTGATTCATTTTCTTGTTGAACATGACCATGAAATAAATGAATATCGAAAATTTACGTAGATCATTATTTATGTATAATGGAATGTTCAAGCAATAAAGTGGTGACCATTTACCACTGTGGTGAATGATAGGGACATAATCACTGATCGTGGGTCTAGTGTTCTTGATTATTATCAGGAAGTACCTTCAAAATTATATGTAGAAGTAACTACTGTATAAGATAGCTACATAAACAACAACAACAACAACAACAATAACAACAAAAAAGACAGCCCAGGTCTGATGTTGGCTCATTTTCTGAGCTTTTGGACTTCCTTGTACCACACACCAATCAACCTTTGATCCCTAAACCGAGAAAGGCTGACTATGTACAATGTATAATTATCTTAACTCATTAAAACAACAAAACTGGATGAAAACTGGTGTCTTGGCATTGATAGCCAATCTTTCTATTTGGAGTATTACACAATTCCACTAACTCTATAATAAAAGCCATCATTGATATATTCTGGCTGGTAGGAAAAATGCAATTTTATGGCTATCCAACCACACTGAAGTAAGCTTACTTACCCGTGGTTCAGTCATAGTCAAAGCTCTTTAAGCTTTCCTAGATCCTAGGGATCTATACCTTTCGCAAGCACGATGTTTGAGTATGCGCACGCGCAGCCTCACTGGCCGGCTGATGCGCTGGTTTCTAATTATCCGTTCAAAAAAGAAAATTGAATTGGCGTTTCGACTCAGCTAGCTGACACTCCATCCCCGGTAAGTTCACTGTTAAGCCATAGACTATAGAGCCTTGTCCGAATGTTCATAGCCTTTAACACAGATGGCCCTATCGCAGTCAGAGGCGCAAATGGAGCACAGTGTTGGTAGCCCCCCAGCACCTGTGGCAGAGAGCTGGTGCTACACTCACCTCCGTGTCCACAAGTTCAGCTACATGTGGACCATAGAGAACTTCAGCTTCTGTAAGGAGGAGATTGGTGAAGTGGTGAAGAGCCATACCTTCTCCTCTGGTCCTGATGAGAGCTTAAAATGGTGAGTGTGGTTTCATAGCTAGCAGCAGAAAATGTGAATTCTGTTTGTGACAGAAATCCAAATGTGAGGTGATGTATGCCATTTACTTTGGAGTCTTGATTTCATCTGCTCATCTTAATACAGTGCCAAGCACAGTATGGGGGCGTGGCACTTCTTATATACACTTATGGATTTTTAAGTGGCTGTATGACTGGAAGGCCCATAATATTGTAGACTGTCCCTTAGAGAGAAAGAGGTGTATGTATTAGTTCTGCGATTAACATGTGATGGACATGTAACAAGTTGCTTCCTCATGTTGGAATAATGGTGCTCTGAGAGTTTATGAAAGTGACACATTGAATAATATAGCTTTGTCAGTTTAGCAACTTTATGATTTGGTCACTTAGTTACATTATTGAGAGTATGCTTAAAGGCTCTAAGTTATCAAACATCATGTATGAGTCAAGCAGCAAGTTTTGATTGGATGATATGTATGTATGTACAGGTGCCTCCGTGTCAACCCACGGGGTCTGGACGAAGAGAGTAGGGACTACATTTCTCTCTATTTGGTCCTGGTTGCAGGAACCAAGTCAGAAGTGAGGGCAAAGTTCAAGTTCTCCATACTGAACAAACAGAAGGAAGAGAGAAAGGCTATGGGTGAGTTCTTCACTTTCAAATCACCTTTGAGTTTATGGCATAAGGAACAGTGAAGAGCTCCTTGAATGGATTAATCCCAGGCATCTTAAGGCATAGCAGTCACTATGCCTTATGTCTTGTCACTATGCCTTCAGTTCTCCCTATGCCTCACTATGTCTTCAGTTCTTCTCCCTATGCCTCACTATGCCTTCAGTTCTTCCAGGGTTTCATTTAGGATTATACCCAAGGGAAGGGGGCTGTCTTCCCCTTATGCCTTATCATTACTATGCCTCACTATGCCTTCAGTTCTTCTCCCTATGCCTCACTATGCCTTCAGATCTTCCCTTATGCCTTATTCATTACTGGTGACTGGCTTCTACACCAGGAGCCATTTTAGAACGCTCATAATCATCCCCTCTCCTTCATGGTGCATTATTCCTTCAATAATTCCTGAGTCCTCATCACTACGTATTAGTTTTGGTCATGGTACAATCAGTTATCAGCCAACTTTGGTCTCTATGTGATTTATACACTTTTGAGTCCACAGCCCTTGGTCTATAAATATATCACATAGAAACCTGTATGTGGTACCTCGATACTGATGATCGTTCTCCTACATAATTGCTAGTCTCATGTTACAATTGTTTATGACCTCTTTAATTTGATGACCTGTTTGATTGGTTGGTTGCTGGAGTCTGTTTCTCCTGACGTACCTGTTATATTAGTGTATTGTATTGATGTTCCGGTACATTTATTTTTTTGCTGCATGTAGAGAGTCAACGTGCCTACAAGTTTGTGAAAGGCAAGGACTGGGGATTCAAGAAGTTCATTCGACGAGACTTCCTTTTCGAGGAATCAAATGGTCTCTTGCCTGATGATAAACTCACCATCTACTGTGAGGTAAGAAATGGTGGGCACTAAATGGAATAAAGTATGATGACACTAGTGATGGGCTATAGTTGAATAATAGTGGTGGGCTCTAATTAAAGTTGAATGTGAAGATAGGCTCTAGTTAAATTTTGAATGTGGATGAGAGAATGGGCTTTATTGTATGACTGATCTATGAAGATTTGACTGTCATTCGAGATTATTATTAACATAGGTAGGCGTGGTTGCAGATGCCTTAACTTTGACTGGGTCCATCCATGACTATCCTGTTGTCCCGGAGTGTGATCTTAACGTGAATCTGAGCAAACTTCTGGAGACGGGCAACTTGAGTGATGTCACACTGACAGCTGGAGAGAAAGAATTCAAAGCACACAAGGCCATTCTAGCAGGTCTCTTTGTTGTTAGGCACTCTAGGGGAAAACCCCTATCAATCTTGACGATCATAGCATGGTAGAGCCCATAGCAACTAAATTTGACTACCACCTTATAATGTACATAACTATACCTTGATGTAAAACATCTGCATGGCAGAACTCATAGCAATGAAAGTAAGCTTAACTTGACATTATGTCTTCTTCACAAGTACAGCGACTATTAATGATGTATGTGTCTTCCTCTTTTAGCTCGATCACCTGTTTTCAGTGCTATGTTTGAACACAGTATGGAAGAAAGTTTGAAAGTAAGTTAGTCAGAACCTGATGTACATATTATGTTGTGATCACATGAGGTAGCAGAGCAGGTCACATTATACCACCAATCAAGAAGAAAAATCCTAAGGACAGAATCTTACATATTATTAGTGGTCATTGTTGACTCTGTGATCACTTTATTAGTGGTCACAGTTTAAAAGGCTGACTCTTGAGTCCCAAAGTTGCAAAGGTCCTATATTAAGATGTGAGATATTATAGAACGTATTATCATCTGTCATAGTGGTCATGCAATTCATAATTATTACAACTCCAGCTTGCCTAGATTTCAGAAATGGATTCACTCATTGAAAAGAACAACAACCAAAAACAACAAAAAAAATTCCCTCTCTACATTTAAAACACACCGAGACAGTGGATAGCTTCTACTCCAAGTGTTCTATCATAACAGGACAATGTTGTATTTGTAGTTCAGCAGTTGTACTAACTCAAGAATGAAAACAATGGCACTTTGCTCCTCCTTGGAGGCTGCAATCATTTAATTATCGCCTTGCAGAATCGTGTGGAGATCAATGACTTGGAGCAGGACGTCTTACAAGAAGTGTTGACCTATATCTATACGGGGAAGGCACCCAACCTACCTACAATGGCAGATGTGCTTTTGTCAGCTGCTGATAAGGTACATATGGATAGTGTATTTGATACAAGGCTCCTACACCAGGTTTCTTCAGGGTTTCCCCCAGTGAGACTAATTTTTGTTGCTATGCAGTACAATCTCGAGCGTTTAAAGGTGATGTGTGAGGAGGCGCTATGTAACAATCTGACAGAGGAAAATGCTGCAGACACTCTCATTCTAGCCGACCTGCACAGTGCTCAGAAACTCAAGGAGATCACAATTGTCTATATCAATCAGTGAGTGTCAATACATTTCCATGATTACTAATATGATTTGGTAAAGGTTGGCATCGGAAATGTACGTATATTATTATGGCACTGACTTAAATGTTTAACAGTGAGGATTATAAATGTCAGACCATGAGAAGAGTTGATCGATATGGTCTTTAAATAAATACATTCCTAAGTGTGATGGGATGTATTATGTCAATTATCATGATGTCAGTCCTTGACCAGACATTTGACCTTTTGACCCGGTATAATCCTCACTGATTAGAACACTGTCATTGTAAGAGTTTTACTAATGTTCTACTCATTTTTTATGGTTACCATCCCCACTTATTGATTATGACACATGTACACATGCCTGCAATCACAGTAGTTCAACCAAGCTAGCATTGTAGGATACAGAGAAGTGGTTGCATTAAAATTTAATAGTAACTTACATATGCTGCCGAATTATACTGCTATGATCAGATATGGCAGAGTGGCAGTCTTATTTCAGGGCAGACTTGTATTTGTTGTGTTCCTTAACTGCAGCAATGCCTCAGAAGTGATGGAGACGTCAGGATGGAACAACTTGGTTAACAACCACCCAAGTCTGGTGGCAGACGCATTCAAGGCCCTCGCCCTCACTGTGGTGCCCCGTAAACGAATACGCCTTGCAACAGACCAGACCAGCACGAACCTGACCAGCAGTAGCACCAGCACCACCACAACCATCAGCTCAGGACCCTCTGGTTCACACTAAGTCATCAGTAGCTGTTTTGCTACAAAACTGCTCTGTCTCTAAACTCTGCTTCAATTTCTTTACTTGATTTGTAATTGTAATACTGAACTATTATAATCTCAGGTGGCATTACTTTCTCTTCAATTTATCATATTGTGACTATCTTACTCTATTTCATTATTGTACACACTTTCCCCAATCATTATGCTATTAGCTACAGCTAGCTAATTTTGTCACTCGCGCGCGCGACAGCTACAGGTTATGTTTCTGGTGACCCTTTACCATAATTCACTAGAACAACGGTATGGCATCTCTCCATCGGATTTTTGTGTACGGAACCCTCAAGCGTGGGCAGCCCAACTACTTCCGTTTGCAGGATCTGAAGAACGGCCTTGCAAAGTTCTTAGGAGAAGCTAAACTGACAAAGAATTATCCATTGGTCGTGGCCAGTAGGTATAACGTCCCTGTACTGCTCAACAAAGAAGGAGAAGGCAAGGTAAGGCTATAATTGGTAATTCCAAACAGCAAGGAATTCTGAATACTTTTATTGGATGCTGAATATTGTGCAAGTAAGGTCAGGGTAATTCTGAATGACGGTGTAGGAGTGATATTGAGGGTCCCCATAATATAACGGGCCCTTAATCATTAGGGATATGGGGATGAGCATAGTGATTTAGGGACCCTCAGATTATTGTTATTTTTCGTTATTTTTGTTGTTTAAAGGTGTTATCATGTAATGAGATGGTAGCTGTATAAATAATACAATAATGGCTTCTGGAGCGGTGCCAACGGTGGTTGACCACTGGCCTTAGTTACTAACTACTTATAATCATAGAAGAATGTCCAAATCAAATGTAGTTGGTATTCGTTCACAACTTTTGTGATACCGGACAAAATGCCGTATCTTCTTGGCCACTCCACTCTTGCATTTTTATACATTTACATCCCCTTTGTTAATGCAATGTAGGCCTATGTCTCCGTACTCTGATTAGCATGCATTGTAAAATAGCTAATGCATTTTGAATTCTCAATTAACTTCAGCTGCCCAACTCCACTAGCCTTGGTTTCTTCTTTTCGATAATGAAGGTGACCAGCATCAACGGTAATTAAAATATTTGCATAAACCGTGCTTTGTTCATTTATCTGCGCCTTAGCAGATTCAAGAAGTCAAGTAACTAGTCCTTGATAGCAGAGTAGGAATACTGAGAAGCCAGTGCTACAAACATTGTTACAAACCAGGTGGATCTACACGCTATTTTTAGTAGGCTATGCGCGCATGCGATCTATGAGTATGCGGCCCTATATCACTAGGGAAGCCCCTAATCACTAATACTTATGGACCCCCAGTTCACTAGTGATGAGGATGGGGGTACTGATAATTCTGACCTCAAAGTTGGAGGACATAGCTAATCTACTAATAACTATGAGAGTAGAATAATACATTGAGCTCATAAGCTCAAGGAGTTTTGAACTGTTTGGAATTATCCCATTGTAGGACGTGATATGAGGACCCCCTAGACTGTAATAGTGGGTCACTATACATTTTCCTATGGAGCTATGCCCTGTTTATTTCTGTGGACTCATAAACTTCTATAGCTAGCTAATAGACTTAGACTTTGAGCTCAGAATTTCAAAGTGATAATACAAACTATTGTTTTTCACTTCCTAAGCTATCATATATACTGCCAGACACTGTTAACTACACTATTGCTTGAGACTGCAATTTCATTATCAATTTTGAGACCAATTGGTGTTATGGCTATACACTCACATTTAATGTGCATATTATCAGTCATTTTTATCTCCAGAACTCACTGAGTGCCTTGCCCCTTGGGGCTGAATCTTAGTGTAGAGATAGTCCAACCATTATGGTATAAATCAGGACAATAACTCTTACTACCTGGGATATTATGTATTTCAAGGAGCCTATAGCTAATAATTTCCAGTTAGAACATTTCATTCTTGTTTCCCACTAACAGACTATACTGGGAGAATTGTATGAAGTGGACGCGAAAATGCTCCAGCATCTAGACTGGCTCGAAGATCACCCACAAACCTACCAGAGAATTCCTACCCAGTGTGTCATGTTACCGGAAAACTCAAGTCCAGAAGACTCTGAACAGTCGGCAGTGGACTGTGAAGTGTACATGGTATTTGGATTCAAGCCACACCTCCTAACACTGCCTTTCCTGAGTTCCTATGACAGTGGCGATGATGATGATACAAGGTACAAGTGCAGAGATGAAAGAGAGGATGGATCTAATTTAGCACATGATATCAAGGAGCAATAGTGATTATTGCATGTTCATGTTAGCTACTTTAGCTACCAGATATTTATGGCTTCAAATTAATTATAACTATGACTAGCTATTTTTAGCAGCAAGCACACATTTTATATGGAGTGGCTACGTATAATGTGCTCTTACTATTCGAGGTCAAACGAACGTGCGCATGTGTATTATTAACTATGCCTGCTAGCTATTGATGTACATATATATATAAATATATATCTCAAGCTCCCACTGACATGACCAGAGAGTGGCTCGCTTCGCTCGCCAATTATTCTGGACTAGCTAATCCACCGCAACTTTTCCACAAATGGCGATAATTATTGTTACTTATGTATAATGGATGTTACACACAAAGATACACACGTGTTCCTCTTGACTCTGACAAATTGCTCATCCTCCTCCTTCATGTTTCTATCGACTCTGACAAATTGCTCACCCTTCTTCACGTTTCTCTTGACTAATTGCTCATTATCTTTCAGTTTATTCTTCTTCATAAGTTTATTCTCAATGGAAAATGGAATACCTGTGTCAACTTCAGCTGATAGCTGTTTTTCTACCTCTGCTGTAGTCTTTTGCTTGTAATGTTGCTCTTTCTGTTTTGTGTAATTTTCCTCTGCCCTAAATGGAAGCAAGATCGGTACATTTTTAAAAATTGGGGAACTCTTTACACTTGATGCTTGAAATGCATGGAGAAGCTTGTCACCTTGCTTCTTACGATAATTTGAATGCTGCCTAGTAGTGCCAGCTTCATATGACAGAGGTTCAAGAGAAGAATCTGTTCGGTACTGATCTGAAATTGACTTTAAAGGGAATTGATGAACACCATTGCTATCCATCCTAGGAAGCACCTTCATCCATTGATCAGTTTCCTCTGGTGTTATCTCTAAAGAGGTCTTTAACAGTTTAGGTGAAGGTTCCTTATCAGGATAAAAGATTTCAGACAAAAAAGCAAATGGGCTGCTTTTTTCATTCTCTTTATGTTCGTCATCTTCCATTTCATCGCTTTGCAGTTTACCACCAATATTGTCACTGTCATCATCGTCAAAATCGTCACAGTCATCAGTAGCATCACTATCATCAATATTATCACTGTCATCATCATCATCAAAATTATCATCACTGTCGTCTATGTCATCACTATCATCACTGTCATCATCATCATCGTCATCACTGTCATCATCATCATCCTCTTCCTCCTCTACCCCCTCTTTGCCTTCTTCCGAAAAAGATTCTTCATGATCTTGTCTCAACCTCCTTTCAATGGGGTATTTAGCTATCTTTACCTCCATTAGTAATTCTGATTCTTCAGGTAATTCAGAAAAGGAGTCCTCAATCTCCAAACATTGATCTTTCTTAGGTTTCTCTGTTCCAAACTCATCAAAAAATGCAGAGTCTTTGATCATTTCAATGTCTTCTGTAGAGCTTTCAATTTGAATTGCGATGTGATCCACTTCACTCAAGTAGCGAGAGGGAAAAACATCCTCTGAACAGTTTTGAATCTGGAGTGGAATTTGATCTGCTTCACTCGAGTAATGAGGCAGAAGTACATTTTCTAAGTTCACCATGTTCTGGTCAACATGTTCTATGGGTAGGGGTGGTAATATGTCTAATTCAGTAAGACTTGGACATTTTTCCTTTTCTGTTTCTGAATGTTGTTTCTCAACATCGACTTTAAGTAATGGCACCTCTGCTGCTGATGAAGGAAAGTCTTTTAGAGGTAAGATTGGATGTTGACTTTCCTTATCTAAGGCACTTGTCTCAACATCCATATGTTGCTGACATGTTTCCTTAAAAGGTGGTGGTGTATTGGAGAGAGATACTTTTGGTTCAAGAGAAAGGATTGATTTTGTATCATATTTTACGTCATCAATCCAATAGTTTTTCTTTGTATCAGCCATACAAAATAAAGATTCTGAAAGAGATTCTTCTGCAATGTTGTGAGTCAGAGGTAAGGAAAATGCATTTTCTTCTTCTAAGGGTAGAACTAAATTAATGTCAAGGACTGTATCCTCGTGTGTCGCTCCATGATACGGTTTCTTTTCTGATGATGTTGGTTCCTTTTCTTGCGATGTTGGTATAGTCTCTATCTTACGATAATGTTTCTTGTCTTCCACTACAACTGAAGATTTTTTGTCTTTTGGTATGATTTCTTTCACATGATAAGGTTTTTTATCTTTTGATGATGTTAGCAGTTTCTTATTTGATGATGTCGGCATAGTCTCTTCTCTAAGGTAACGTTTCTTGTCTACCACTGCATTTGATGCTGTTGGTTCCTTGTCTTCCATTTTTTTATTTGATGATGTTGGTATAGGTTTCTTGTCTTCTGACGATGTTGGTTTCCTATCTCCAGCTTTATTCGGTATAGTCTCTTTATTATGATAAGGTTTCTTGTATACCACTGGATTCGATGATGTTGGTATAGGTTTTTTGTCTTCTGACGATATTGGTTTCCTACCTCCTACTTTATTTGATGATGTTGGTATAACCTCTTTTTTATGATAATGTTTCTTGTATACCACTGCATTCGATGATGTTAGTTCCTTGTCTTCCACTCTATTTGATGATGTTTCTTTCTTACAATACAGTTTCTTATCTTCTGGTGATGTTGGTCTCCTATCTCCAGCTTTATTTGATGATGTTGGTAAAATCTCTTTTTTACAACAAGTTTTCTTGTCTTCTGACGATGTTGGTTTCTTATCTTCCACTTTATTTGATGATGTTGGTATAGTCTTTTCCTTAAAATATGGTTTCTTGTCTTCTGGTGATGTTGGTCTCCTATCTCCGGCTTTATTTGATGATGTTGGTAAAATCTCTTTCTTACAACAAGTTTTCTTGTCTTCTGACAATGTTGGTTTCTTGTCTTCCACTTTATTTTTTTTTGATGATGTTGGTATAGTGTCTTCTGGTGATGTTGGTCTCCTATCTCCTGCTTTATTAAATGATGGTAAAGTCTCTTTTTTACAAGTTTTCTTGTCTTCTGACGATGGTGGTTTCTTGTCTTCCACTTTATTCGATGATGTTGGTATAGTTTCTTTCTTACGATAAGTTTTCTTGTCTTCTGGTGATGTTGGTCTCCTATCTCCTACTTTATTTGACGATGTTGGTAAAGTCTCTTTCCTACAATAAGTTTTCTTGTCTTCTGACGATGATAGTTTCTTGTCTTCCACTTTATTTGATGATGTTGGTATAGTTTCTTTCTTACGATAAGTTTTCTTGTCTTCTGGTGATGTTGGTTTCCTATCTCCTACTTTATTTGATGTTGGTAAAGTCTCTTTCCTATAATAAGTTTTCTTGTCTTCTGACGATGGTGGTTTCTTATCTTCCACTTTATTTGATGATGTTGATAACTTCCGATAAGGTTTCTTGTCTTTATTTGATGATGTTGATCTTTCTTTATTTGATGATGCTGGTCTTGGTCTCTCTCTATTTGATGATGCTGGTCCCTCTTTGTTTGATGATGCTGGTCTCTCTTTGTTTGATGATGCTGGTCTCTCTTTATTTGATGTTGCTAAAGTCTCTTTCTTATGATAAGGTTTCTTGTCATTATTTGGTTTCTTATCTTCCACTTCACTTGATGATAATGGCATAGTCTCTTCCTTACAATGGTAAGATTTCTTATCTTCTATTTGATGATGTATTTCATCTTTTATAAATAATGACAATGTAGTCCCTTTCTTATAAGAGTCTTGGGAATCCACTGATGATTCCCTCTGTGTCTGAATGTCAAGGCTTTCGTGGGGCTGAAGTTTTGATGCAGAGCTAGAGGGAAGCTTAGCATCTGGAATGACCTTTAGTGATGTAGTTCTAGATACTGAAGGGGTACTATTTTCAATGGCTTCATTAAAATCACATGAAGGACCTAAAATTGATTGAAAAGACATGTATTTCTGCAAAACTGCAATCATGACTTCTAGCTACTTTTGTACCATATTTGAGCATCATCCTTTTGCTAATGAAGTAGAATGAAATTGGTACGGCAACTAGCAAAACTGGAAAAGGAAACATCTTTGTAGCTGTAGCACATTATGTAGCGTTCTTTTGATGACGTCATAATGGCGCGCGCATGAACGTGAGCGAGCATGCGCATAACACTTTTTGCTACATGGTGAATTGCCTTGCTTTGTAAATATACATTGGGCAGACCATGAAACCCTCACTTGTTCTCTCTCCGCCATTGGTTGATCAAACATCTCCTGATGGCATGCTAACCTAATGTTGGGAATGGTTCTTAATTCCACTTTGCATTTCAACACTGAAGAACCTACGTAATGTAGCTTTATTGTTTACATGAGTTTATCAATTACTAGCTGCAATGCAACCACAAATAAACCATGTGATCAGATTAGCTTTACAATCTACTGAGACAAGTGTCATCCCAGTTGGAGTCCTGGATCCCAGTGAAGTCCTGGATCACACTTGGGTGCAATGTACAATGAGTAGTTACTAACACTAAGTGTGCAGAGACAGACTGTAGCTATATTGCTATACACATCACTATATTATAGGTGTGCATGGTGTACATTTTGATTAATCTGTCACAGGATTTGTATTCACAGCATGTAGTTATCATGCCCACTACATACCTAACTGCATTGCTGATCGATACTACTTAGAATCACAGTTTCATAATAAACTTCTTTCGATGGTCCATTTCTGTTCAAATACAAAAGGGAGTGTAAGTTCATAATAATAGCTACATGTGTTGCTATGGAAGTGTGAGGACGCTAAGTTGGAGGTTTTACTGCCTACTCTATAAAGCTAGCTACAAATATCACATCCAGCGTCATATCACTGGTGAGGCAATTACGAGGGTGGGGCAATTTCGACACAGTCGAAACAGTCGGCCTAGTCAGAGAAAGGAATTGCCCCACCCTCTAATTGCCCTGCTTTCCTCAACCTAACCCACATTATGATTTTGATATTGTGTGATGTAATTGTCTATAATAGTCTAGACTGTATACACTAATTCTTTTTTTCAGGTAGTAGTTTTGAACTGCCTAACATTTTGTCTGAACCGGCAGGCACATTATTGACATTGAGTTTTTGATCTCTCTTCCTTATGAGCCAAGTAGCTGGCTACCAGAATTAAAAAGAACAATGTCCAAATAATAGCTATCTTCTACTACCTAGTAACTAGTCAAACCATTGCTTTCACTAACTATTATCTCTGTCTGAATTATAATGAGAATCAGTTTTTTTGATTGGAAATGGTCTGGTGACGGTCACGTGCACTTTTATGATTGCGGAAGGGGCGGGGATAGTCTGAACCCATTACGGTCCTGGAAAACTTGGATTAGCATAAAAGTAGAGCATGAAAACAGTGTAGTTATCGCTTCTCGGCCTATTGGCTAAGATCAAGTAGAAATAACTGTTCTTTAGAGTGTAATAGCTCTAATAGAGGCATTGCCTCTACGCTATTACTTCAATTTTTGAAGCTCGGGGCGTGGAATGAAGCTTGCTTCGCCCGCCTCACGGGTTGCCCTGGTATTGCACTACTTCTAGGCGCGGCCCATTTCCCTCTTTATAGAGGGATTACTTCAATTCATAAACAGAATTCCTAGCTCAGAAGCCCGTGGTGTGCTTCAATTCGAAAAACCATTAGGCTTAGATGCGCATGCGCAAAGATAGTTGTAAGTACAGAAACGAGATGAATCACTGTTTGGTCAAAGATTGTCGTGAACTGGAGGATGGTTTTGGGTGGTCCTATACTGATGATTTATTGAGTGCAGCTGAGGATTTAAAGGTTGTAGGAGAGGAGATCAAGAAGAAGGAGAGATGTGTTGAGATGACGGTCGAGATTGCTTGTGAAGGTGGAGAGGGGAGTTGGGTGGTTGAGACTGTGGGGCAGTGTGATGCGAGGACTACAAAATAATTATGTGCAGAATGATGACTGGGGGAATAAGCCATGCCCACTCTGCATTGAAGACCTGGAGGGCCCGCTGGTGACACATGTTCTATAATTATAGAGATCATCTGAAGTTGAATAGTGTGATAGAGAAGCTGAAACTGCTTGACTTGAACTTTGTATGTGTGTTTCATTGTTTTTTATTTGGTAACTTTTATTTTTTTGTTCACTGCTCCTAACTGGGTGTTCATACATGAACCTTTGAACCTTTGGAAGTTTGGAATAGGCCAAGACACTTTCCTTGATTCTTCTGGCTGGTTGGCTATTTAGGAGGCCCCTCCCAGATGGGGAATGGTCTCAGTTTGTTGAGAAGACAGATGCTCTCCTCAGTGAACTTGAAGATGTGCCAACTACCACAAGACCTCACCATCCACTGGAGAAGAAGAACACACAGCAGGCCACTGACGATGATGACTCCACCATAGACAACACTGTCATTACCACCCCCTTCCTATGATCATTCTCATTCCACCCTCAATACATGGGCCAGTCAGAGTGGTAGAAGCCAAGAGAATCCAGAAGTGGTATGTGGCTGGACCTGAAGAATGCATTCAGGTCAGTTTCCCACAATTTACTATGGTTCCCAAATAGTGTAGCTATATTGGTGGACGTTCTCTACATCCCATGCTCTGAGGGATCCTATAACAAATGCGTGGATCAAAACTTCACTGTAGCATTCCACATCCATTCTTTTAGCAGGAGATCAGGAGACAAATCCTAAGGTTATGGTCATAGGATCTAGGAAGGGTTAGCTGTTATGTGACCCATGACCACTTGTTGATTGGCTCTCAGTATAATTATAGCTAATACCACTTTCTCGATTCTGTCAGCTTTTTCTTCTTGAGTCATAATAATTTTCATAATAAATAAAATGGCAATGCATCACATCACACTGAACAGTTGTAAACTCAGCTACTCTTCAGTATACAGTTATTGTAGTTTCTACCACACAAAATCTGGCAGTACTTCAAAAGCTTCCTTCACATTATTATCTGTTGATGATGCAGCCAAATCATCTATACGACCATCAAACAACCCAAATATACCACCTGCATAACAAATTGAATAACGCTTAGTACAGAGGATAAAAAGGTGTGTTTATTATTAAGAGGTTCCAGTGTCAATGACATACAGGGTTATGCTTTAATAAGTCAAAATGCTAGCACAATCATGATACTGTGACTCATCATCACATGGGTCCTAAGGGTTATGTAATTAATTAATGAGAAAGGGAGTTATACTATACCTGTGTGAATGAATAGGATTCTTTTGCCTTTGAATATGTGGGGTCTTTCTTTCATTTCTGTCAGCATTCCTCTAACAGCCTTCACTGTAAAGTCAGGATCAAGTGACAGTCCAGTTTTCGACATGACTTCAATGATGAATCCTGCATGCAATAATGGTGCAGAAATAGTCAGATAGAGGGAGTGAGGGAGGGAAAGACTTTTCACTTACTTAAATCATCTTCAGTACACTTTCCATAGCTTTCTCCAATGTAATCACCTATTATATTCAGCAAGTCTCTTGCAGTAACTTTCATTCCAAAGACTTCCAGTTCCTTCTGAATCATAGAGTAACACGCATCAGCAGGAAAGGCTACAGTAATCCCATGAATCCTAGTACAGTATAAGAGACAAATGTTTTACCCCAAGAAAATCTCCCACTTGTAATTATTACGATCAATGTGAAAGAAACAAGAAAGCTATACAGGGATAATAATAATGCAGGCAAAGTTTGTTGTTGTTGTTTTTGTTTTTTTTTGTTGTTTTTTTTTGGGGGGGGGGGGGGGGGTGAGAGAAGGGAATAAGAGCACCCACTTTCTACTTCATCTTTCCATTATCTGTAATTTGTAGGAGGAAATCAAGCATTACAGTAAGATACAATCATTTTGGCCACTTTTTCATACTTTATGGTTGCTAGGACTGGAATTAATGTCATTCAATTATTGACTGGGATTAATAACACTTTAAGCTAAACTTTACCTGAGCTTGGAGCCAGTTAAATGATTGGCTATGGCCAGTCCACACACAGTCCCTATGGAGCCAGCTGCTACCACAACATCATCATAGTTATCCAAAACTCCCTAAAGGGTGAAATTAATAGGTAGCTAAAAGATTAGTCCCAGGTGGCCAGTTTTGAAAAGACTTAGTCTTTAGATGCAATTATTATTATGTACCTGCTCCATCATTTCCTGCCAAGCATCTATGTACCCCCATGTCCCAATTGCAGAGGCCCCTCCAGGTGGAATGATGTAAGGACTATGACCTTCAGACCTGCCATAAGTAATTAAGTGTAGTTAGAGTTGCATGTCCCAGCTAGGTAATCTAATAGACAACAACTAAAACCAAATCAAACAACAACATCAGATGTCATCATTACATCACTCTTTTTTTTTTAATTTTAGTATAGACATAATAGCTCTTGGGCTATGTCTTAATATTTGCATTTAATTGATATGTACCTTTGATCACTCACTCTATCTGCTCTAACATTCTCAATTCTTAACCAAATTTCATGTTTAAAATATCGTCAGAGAGCTGATCATCCACTCTATTGTTTTTTGTTGTTTTTTAAAATTTGGTTCAGAATTGGGAAAGTTATAGCAGTTATAACGAACGATCAAGGACTACATTATAGTGGTAAATCTGGTTTAGTATCACAGCCAGGCAGGCTTCACCAGTTAGTTAGGTGTTCCAAAGCTTATCAAGGTATGGCACCACTCATAATTATGCCCAATGAAGCTAATTACATTTCTATCAAGGACTGTATTAATGTACATACTTGAATTTTTCATGGAAGTACTCCAACAACCGTTTCTGTTCTTCCATAGGTTTTAGAACGGGAGGAAGAAGGTAAATATTAGCTCCCGACAAGCGGTGAAGCAAGTAGTTTCCCTTACATGGCACATCCTGAAACAATAAGTTTATGTGTCAGTAACTGTTATAGTACACTGCACATGATGGTTGACAAATGAGGAGTTAAAGTGGTGGCAATGTTTGTGTGATCAAATGATCTGCAGCCCTTATTATATGTAATCACTATTCCTACGGAGGATCAAAGGTCATGGAGTCTTGGAGTAGAAAAGATATTTCTGTTAGTGGCTGAGGAAGCTGTTATGAATTGCTCAGGCTAAGTTTCCCCTGCTAATAATTATAATACAGACATCACTCTATATAGCCAATACTTTCACTCATTATTTAATGTTTTCAAACTTTTTTTCAGGAACGGGTGCATGTGGATACTATTTTGGTCTGAAATAATATTGGTCAGGCATTTGCCTGGCTGCCTCCCCCCGCCACAATACATTGATGATTGTAACATCACATACAAGCAGAACTATATAATTATAGTCATTATTATTATTATTGCAGATGTTCACACAAACAAATATTGTTATGGTTTTAAATACTGACAGTGAAAGTAACCATTTTTAGCTAGTAGCTGAAAATTAATCCTAATGACATAGTAAATCCTAGACTAAGTTCACTTTAGAAAGAAGTTAATTACTATTTTGTCTACAATATATTATCTATAAGCAGTGGTAAAAGGGAAACAGGTGCTTGGCATTATTTTGATGGGGGGGATTTTGCATGGTCATGCACGAATAGACCAGTGCAGTTATAAAGGGAGGATGATCAAGAGATATTCCAGATGATCGCTTATCAAGTTCTCATGCTGGGAAGAAAATGAAGACTATTTTCAGCATTATTATTGTGCTCATTGGAGCCTTGATGGTTGTCAATGGCAAACCATCAACAGAGCTCACCAACTTGCTCAAAGCTGCAAGTGAAAACTATGATAATGATGAAGATACCTTGGTTAAAATCATGAATGAAGTGGTGGCAAATGCAGCCGAAGCTGGTGATAACAATTATGAAGAAGAAGCCTTGGCAAAGATCATGATGAATGAGGTGATGTCAAATGTAGCTGGACCTGATGATGAAGATAGTGATGAAAATGACGATGACAAAGAATTAGCGAAGATTATGGTAGACGAGGCGATGTCAAGTGACGATGAAGAAGAAGATGAAGATGACTATGAAAATGATGCAGATAAGGAAGCCTTAGTGAATATCATGATGAATGAGGTAATGTCAAGTGTAGCCAAACCGGAAGATGATAACAGTGATAACTTGGTCGCCCTAATGGTGGGTGTTGGGGACATGGGAGGAGAGGAAAACGAAAAAGATCAAGCATTGGCCAAAGCCCAATTCTTCAAAAAGCTATTCAGGGGGGTTCGCAAGGGGATAAGAAGGATTACAAGGGGTCCTAGGAGGATCTTTCGGAGGATTCGCAGGAAGGTTGGCAGGGGAGTAAGAAGGATCACAAGGTTTCCCCGAAGGGTCATTCGCAGGGGAGCAAGGTTCCTCAGGGGTGTGCGCAGGGGAGTCAGAAGGATTCGTAGGGGAGTGAGAAGGTTCATACGGTTCCCCAGAAGGGTCTTTCGGACAGTTCGCAGGGGAGCGAGGTTCGTTAACAGGATCCGCAAAGGGATACGACGGTTTGGAAGATCCCGATTTGGAGGTTTCATCAGGTCTCGACTTAGGAGGCGATTCTGTCAATAAAGCCCTCAGGAAATATACTGGAACTGACTTTGTGTGTATGTAGCTAGATAGCTAGTTGTGATTTGTATCATAGAGTCAAGACTATAGCTTATGAACATGAACTTGTACCTTCATGCATGGATGAGTAGTTCTATAAAAAACAACTGTTGTGAATAAGAATAATTCATTATTCAACCAGCAAACGCAGAGAGTGAGCTGACTTTCAGGTCATGACTCATTAGATGTGCAGATCAGAGAGCACAATAGTGCTCTCTATTATGTAGGAATGACCTATGATCTTAATTCATAGGAATGAAGAATGAAGCTAGAAAACAGCAAGTTGTAGCTGGTATGACATTGTAAATTTTTATGCAGGAGAATCTTGGAGGCTGAAAGACTCAACACAGAAGAACATTAAAAGCACATTATTCATATCTTACTACATATGTACACCCAAGGGAATTTTGCTGTTATGGTTCGATCATACTTAAATTTTTCAAACCACGTTACAATGGCAGCATGCATACAATAATTGCATTGCAGCATGCTGGTAGCTATGGTACGCACGCTCATGTATGCATATCACAGTTTTCAGTACATGCAATATGGGGACAGGTTTGCAATTTCCAGTTATTTAGTCAGCTGTGTGAAGAAGGATAGAAAATGTGAGATCTTAGAGAAGATTATGTCATCTCACTGTTGGTTAGGGATTTCAGCTGCATCGGATTTTACAAAGTAGCTATTACTTTGAATAGTGATGATGTGGGCATGTGAATGCATATGAATGGATATTAATCCCCTGAAGTCATAAACACAGCAGCCAAAGATCACACTGCCACTAATGTAGCCACTTGTCTCTTACAATCTCTGGATGAAGACCTCTGCATGAGAATTTTTCCATTGAATAGGGCCTTGTGTGGTGTATAGTCTCTGTTTTGGAGAAGTTACTATCCGTGGTGTGCGAGTTGTTATTCAAGACCAAGTGTTGATATAATATGAAGAATAGGGAATAGGGTATACTATAGCAAAGTGCATGTACATTATAAGCAAGGTGGTCCACCATGCACCCATGTGTGCATATAAATTAAGAATCAAAACAGAAACAGATATTTTGGGTTGGGGCTTTCTTCTACTCCCTGCTTTTACTCTTAAAGAAAACACTGCTTGCATTCAGTGTGTATACATATACATGCTTAATGCTAAACCCAGTTAAACAGAAACATGACAAACTTCTTGCAGGTGTCCACACAAATAAGGTCCATTTTTGTTATTGTTATGCTTAAATGCTCAAAGTGAAACTATATAACAGTTTTGATATGTCTACAACTACTTGGGAAAGGAAGGGCTGTTAATAGGTTAATCAACTGATCAGTACTATACATTCTGGAGAAGCAGGTGGCTAAAGTAGAGTCTTTCCTGCCTTCTGCTGGTATAAAAGAAGGCAATCCACTTTAGAAAACTTCTCAGAACCAGTAAGTCTCCACTTACTCTATTTGCTGGTATTGTATTCCACGTTGGCAGATAGCTAACATGAAGAGTACTTTCGGCATTATCCTGCTCATTGGAGCCTTGATGGTAGTCAGTGCCAGACCATCTGACACATCAGCAGATTTCGCCGACTTGCTTAAGCAGTATAGCTCCTCTGAAAAAATTGAGGCTGCTTCCAAAAATGATGATCAAGAAGACTTGGCTAACCGTGTCATTGCTGAATTGGATGAAGACAGTGATGATGACGTCTTGGCTGGTGTAATGATGGGTACAGGAATCCAGGATATGTCAACTGATCTTGCTGACTTGCTTAAGCAGTATAGCTCCTCCGAAAATGCTGAAGCTGCAACTGAAAATGATATTGATAATCATGAAGCATTGGTTGAGGAAATGATGAAGCATGTGGCAGAAAGTATGGCTGAGGGAGACGATGAAGATGATGACTCAGATGATGCGATAATGGAAGCTGCTGACGAGGATGATGACGATGAAGCTTTGGTGAATGCAGTGATGAGTCATGTGAAGGCAAGTGTTGCTGAACTGGATGAAGAAGGAGATGAGGACTTGAATGCTCTTGCGATGAGTGTTCGTGATTTAGGAGACCTTGATGACGATGCATTGGCAAAGTCTCAATTTCTCAAAAAGCTCTTTAAGAAGGTCAAGAAGAAGGTCAAGAAGATCATCAAAAAGGGCAAAAAGATATTCAAGAAGGGGAGAAAAATCGTCAAAAAAGTTATCAAGAAGGGGAAGAAGATCTATAGAAAGGGGAAAAAGATTTATAGAAAAGGGAAGAAGATCTTTAAAAAAGGAAGAAAAATCTATAACAAGGTTCGTAAAGGAATAAGAAAGTTTACAAGGTCTCCCATTGGAAAGCTGATCAAGAAAGGAGTCAAGACCTATTTCTGTGGGAAAAAATAGACTGCTACTGGACAAAAAAAATGGAACAAAACTGTAATAAACTGTGTAGTTAGTTGTGATTAATCAGTATACATGTCAAACATTATTATGTGGTGACATAGCTACAATGCATGCATCCTTTAGTGTGTGATTTATTCATATTTATTATATCACATGACGATGTGGAACGTACTACCGTACAGAGGGGTTTTTTTTTTCGGAGTCGAAATATTTCGTTAATCATCAGAGGTGAAGAATTACGGTATACCCTATTCATTTTCGCGCATGCACAACAAATATACAGAGCAAGCACGCCGTAGAAATGGGGATTCTTTTCTGAGTAGATGTCATACTATCTCGCCATTCTTCACAACTGCAACAGCATTTCTGTCTCTGGTGTTAGTTGTCTCTCTCTGGCACTCCGATTACTCACCAACTGTAGCTGCCCAGGTAATTTTATAGATATGATAGCCACGAATCATGCTCTCCCTCTCAAACGTCCCATGTTTATTCATTATTTATCAGAAGAGGCAGTACAATAAAGTGCCTTGTTACAGGTACCAGAAGATACTCCTGGGATCTGCCTCAAGGGGGTTTGGAAATACCATGCCTGCTGAGATTCAAAGGCAAAGAGAAAGAAATTAATAAGCTAGTATAACTGACATGCATGAAAGTAGATGGGTGGATATTTAAATGATTGTAGCTAGCTATTTGATTGATGATCAAAATGATGATTGAAATTAAAACTAATTTTCTTTATCACTGAAGTCTGTTTCCTCTTCAGAAGAATCTTCCCCTTTAGATGAATCTTCCTCTTCGAGTGAGTTGATAGTTTATAAATCATCACCAAAAGGAATCAATTGCTTGTGGAATTCCTGCTTTAATAAAGCCATTCACAATAATTTGAGGGTTATCTTGAATGTACTTGAACATCTGCACAAGCCACTGACCTCCAATGGATCTCATTTCAGCTACTGGTTGAATACCACCCCCAGCTCTTAGCTGATCTGCTACTTTTTCCGAGTACCACTTATTGAATTTTTCACGGAGAAATTCTTTGACTGTCTTATTAACTGATATATCCAGTGGTTGAAGACGATCCATACAGTTAGCTGGAAGCCTTACAACATGGATACTGTTATCTTCTAGTTGTTTCAAGATATCATCTGTAGTTTGACCTTTGAAATTATCAAAAATACCAAGAGCAGGACTATCACTTGGAAGCTCATTGCGAGCCCGAGCTCTCTCCACATATGGGAAGATAACATTCTTCAGGTACTGATTCATGGTTTCTTCCGTTGACCAATGGTTTGAAGAATGAGTATAATGTCCCGGTGGCATCTTGGAGTTTTTCCTTTATATACCAGCTGAACTGGCAGAAAGTCACCTGAAAGTGTTCCACAAAGAACAGCTGTGATCATTCGTTTGTCTGTTAAGCCATTAAGTTCAACACGCTGTGCACCTTTTTCCTCCATCATCCATTTTGAAGAAGGGACAATAATAATGCCAGTTTGATCCCAATTAAGTATGAGTTCAGGGACATATTTCTTCCATTACTGCCACAGTTCTTACGTCTTCAAGAAAATCAGCCCTTACTTCATCAAAATGTTCAATAACTTTTTTACTTTTGCTAGTGGTCCCTCTTCTTTTAACAAAGTCCATTCTGTTCAGAAGGGACTTTGCCCAATCCTTAGATAATACAATATGGCCTCCATACTCAGCTAGCAATGTTCAGTTAACAGTATGATACCTCTAGCAGCACCCAAGACTATGGCAGAGTTCACTGCTCCACCTGACTCACGAATAGCTCTGAGGTACTTCTGAACCATTTGGTCCACCTCTTCTCCAACTAGCAGTGGACGACCACGCTTCTTTCTAGGAAGCGTTACTATATTCAAATTTTTTTTCGAGAGAGCTCATGGAGATAAGCCTTCTTGTAGTCATTCACAGTGCTTTGTTTGACATTCTTCTTGCAGTACTTCAGAAAAATTCTTCACCGCTGCTGCATCTCCATTCTCACTTGCATACTTGGCTTTCGTTTCTTCGTCCATTTTGAGGTATGGCCCTCTTTTTTTCACAGTGGCTTCTTGGTTGATACATCTCACAGCTGTATTGGCCGCTTCAACAGCTGAAGATCGAATAGAAGAAGAAAGTGTACCTAAAGGTTTTGGCAAACTATCAGCCGATTTAAAGTAGCGATAAAGTGCCATAGTGAACGTTGAGATCAATCGAGAACAGAACTGACTCTGTACACGTGGCTACACGGTGGTAAAAAATTTCAGAATAATAATTATTCGATAGAAAAATTTTCGAAAGATAGACTGATTACCGAATTTTTATCCCCACCGAAAAAAACCCGCTGTACGGTACTGTATAACTTGTGCTGAAGATTTTGTGATGGAAAGTAATGTATACTACGTAGAATAGGTGATGTCTAATCAGATCATGTGATGTCTAATCAGATCACCCTGCAATGACACTCTACACTAGATAAGCCTTCTCAACCCCCCTAAACACTATTAAGGCCTCTCCATCATGTAGCTAACAGAAACGATCATCCAGACCACTGTCCAAGCCAGTCACTCAGTTATTCAAGCCTACAAGATAGGGTATTATACAAACAATCTTTTGTGGGCGTAATGGTTTCATAAAAAGTGCATGTAATAACATAAGCAGGTGCAGATGGCATTACGTAGCTCAAAACCTGCTTACCTACTACTGCATAATAGCAGGAAATTTTCATGGTGTAAGCATTTTGTACCTTATTATGAATGAGCAATTTAGTTAAAATGCTGCTTTGCTTTGATGGAGACTAAATATCAATATTGAGAGTAATAGTTTCACTTGCAGGTGTCCACACACTGTCAAAATTTATGATGTACTATAATTATATCACTAAGGTTATCCATTATTCGGTGTCCTTTATTTAAAAAAAAGTGAAATTTGGTTGGCTGTGTTCCTTGAAATGGTCAGCGAATGACCAGTTAATATTTCTAGCTTTGTTTTACAAAATTGTTCGTTGTAAAAATGAAAGTGTTTACTGCACACCATTTTGTCCCGATACACACACTGTTTTTGTTTTTGTGTGCGTATTGGGACAATTTAGTGTGCAGTACACACTTTCATTTTTATTGTGTTTTGTCTGTACACAAGCTGTGTGGGTCAGTTGTGCTAGTCAATCAATCATGCATGCAGTCGGGCATGTTCCTGATCACTTCTGAACTCCAATACAGTCAAACGTCAGCTAAAAAAAATTCTGACCTCAGTTCACATGTACAATCATGCCTATTATGAATCACGAATGAAGACATTTACTGATGCATTGGTCAGGCTAAGTTCCCCCTGCTAATAACAGTCACTCTATGCTGAATGTATTTTCTCATGCAGTCTGTATTTTAATTCTTACTTGCTGAATGGAAGTAGCTAAGTACTGAATTTCCTGACTCATACACTTCAACATATCATTTATTACGTATGTGTAGCCATTTAATGTGTGCTGAATGTGATTTTCTCAATCTGTAATATTTCCTGATATATAAACCTCAACACAACTTATTTGTATAACACGTACGTACATGCTGTTATCTCACTGTGGGTTAGGCACTATAACTGTTACTTTGGATAGTGATGATGTGGGCATGGTGAATGCATTTAGCTAACTAACATCCTCCAGTGATGAATGGATATTATTCTAGTGATTTTAATCCCCCAAAGTCATACGTACATAAACATAGCAGCCAAAGATCATTGTGTGATTTTATACTGCCACTTATGTAGCCACTCATCTCTTAACCTCTGGATAAAGACCTCTGAGATTTACTAATAGCTAGATCCAGAAGTTTCCATTGAGTTATATAGGCCTTAATTGTTTGTGTCGAGTAGTCTCTGTTTCGGATAAGTTACTATCCTAACTTTCTTGTGTTGGTGTGTGAGTTCTTCATGTACTGTTATTTAAGACCAAAATGCTAGGTGGTCCACCATACATCCATGTGTGCATGCAAATAGGATTTGAGGTGGGGGCTTTCCACCATCCCTGCTTTAGAAAACACAACAGCATTCAGTGTGTACATACATACATGACTACACCCAGTTAAAAAGAAACTTCTTGCAGGTGTCCACACAAACAAGGTCCATTCTTATTACTGTTTATGCTTAAATGCTCAAAGTGAAAGTATTATAACATTTTATCAGTCTTCATGATTGACAAGTACTTGGGATAGACAAGCAGAGCACAAAATAACGAAACCGGCCAAATTGACTATTTATCATAACGAACACTGATTTGCACGGTCAACATGACTGTCCAACAAGAAACACATTAACTTACCCATTAGCTATAGCTGTTGATTGATGTTGTTAAACATTAATATAAACAGTATGACAATTATTACCTAATTTATAACTGCGTACAGTACAGCGCATGCAGTAGGAGTCAGCTGCACATGAGCCTGCGGTATGAAGAGAGCTAGCAGCTCATCAGATAGCACTGAAACAGAGTTGTCACTGGTCCCTAAGAAAAGAAGAGTGGACCTACATATGAAAGGTACGTGGCCAAGCGTCAGCATTCTGGACAATCATCAAACATGGAGACCTCCGAGGACACTTCAAGTGAAGAATCACCGGAAAGTTTCTTGTTGGCTGACTGGGATCAGTGGATGGATGCTGCAACATAACTTAGTTTCTTTTTAACAAACATGCAGGACACAATGATATAAATGAAATGGATTGGTAAAAAGATTTATATATCATTTAGCTACTCTTCTGCTGGTGACTCCTGTATCAAGTAAGATAATTATTATGCAAGCACATGTAGGGGTTATAATAATTACTGTGCACATAATTGCATAAAAATTATTATGGTGAAAACATGTCTGTGCAAATCTGTCTCATGACTGATCAAATCTAGATTTTTGATCTGACCCTTGATCAACCATGTTTGAAATGTTGGACTTAATGCTAATAAGGAAATCAACTGATTATTTTGGAGAAACAGGTGCATGGCTGAAGTACTATACATTCTGATGAACAGGAAGTATTGAGTACAACAGTCTATAAATTGGCATGTGCAGTGTCTGTCAGCTTAGTAGCTAGATAGACATAGAACTCACCTATAGATGACTGGGTAATGGTTGACAAACATACAATAGTGAGTGCACATGCACATTATATTATAGATAACAGGCTGCAAATCTTATCTTCTTTCAGAATAAAGCCTAAATTGGCTCAATTTAAACACTAAAGAGTATCGTCTAGATTGTCACATCATTAAGGCTGAAATTGAAGTGCTCTAATCACTATACTGGCTGCGTAGTCGACAGATACACACACACCAACCAAGTACTACAACCCTTGTGCATGCGCTGAGGGTTAGTATGGGAAGAATTGTTCAATAAACCATGTGGCCTATTGCAGTGGAACTTCTCGATAACTGTCAAGTTGGGACCAAGCATTTTGTCAATTGTAGAGAGATAGGAGAGAGATGATATTAAAGGTTTCTGGAGTGTTCTTAAACCAAGCAGAACACTTTTACACTGACACGAACGATTAAAGCAGCTTGGTGGGAGGCAGTGATGTAGGGATTATTATTGAAGGCAGCATAGTTTGATGTTTGTTCACAAAAACTGCTACAGGTAAAAGTACAGACTAACCCTACGTGGCCTTTTTATTTAGCTTAAATGTTTCCCCTTCACTTGTATAGCTATATGCAAGTCAAGTTACTATGAATCACAAGACACTTACAGACTACAAGGGGGGGGGGGGGGGGAAGTCCACTTGTTCAGGTGGTAAACAATGAATAGTTATACTGTCTTCTCACATAGTATAAGATAAAGGTCACCCTTTCATATAATGTGGTAAGTAGGACACCCTTTCGTACATGTGGTAAGTGAGGCACCCTCATACATGTGGTAAGTGGACATTGTAATCATAAACACATTATGGAAAGAAACCATGGCAACAGCTACATATACAATATAGCTACTGACTAGTCTATGAGTCTTGAACTCAAGCATTATAAAAATGCAGGCCTCCTGGAAGAAAGTTGGTAAATATAATTATAGGGTTCGTACTCATGGTGTAAGCTTTGATTATGTCTGATGGTGTAAGCTTTAGAAGTGCTTAAGGTACGTATGATTAACCTTGACTGGATATTTCTTGGTGAATAAGAAGAGGTGAGAATCCAACCCTAGTTGCCGAGAAGCCAGAGCAGTGGCCCGTGCATGGTTTGACCCCACTCCACCGAGTGTGATCACACAGTCACACTTTTTGCCGATAGCTTCACCAAAACAGAAGTCCAACTTGCGAATCTGAGAGGATACAAGTAGCTAAGGTCAAATACTGACAGTATAAAAGAAATCTGAAGAACAAATGAATGAATAAATATACTCCCGTATCGAACTTCGCGTGATATAGCGCGTAATAATGCGTTAATTCGCTGTCAAAATCGACGTGTAGTAACGTCATCTCACGTAAAAAGTCGCGGATTACGCATTATGGCCACGTAAATTCGCGTAAGAGTGCCGTTTAGCGCACATTAACGCGCAGTGCACGCTACGCTCGATCGCGCATTTTCGCGAAGTTTAGTTCAATAATTTGGTGAAAGAAATATTTTTGTCGCTCATGGTAAAGAGATTAGCCAAGGCCATATCAACAAAAATAAAATCCACCAAAAAGATGTAAAGCCACTGCGCGTACGCGTACAGATTTCCGCGATTTCGCACGTTTTTACGTTGATGCATTGCGCGTATTTTGTAGCGCGATAAAAGGAGTTGAAAGGAGTTGATATGCGTAATAACGCGATTATCGTTGGATTGTGCGCTATTTCGCGCTAAGTTCTACACGGGCTGTATAGCGTAATATTTTCGTGGGTAAAATTTTGCGTGGATTTCGTGTGGTTTTGAAAGAATAATAATTAGGGAATTTATAATGGTTCACATATCAATATTTGCAAAACCACGAAAATTTTCGCTAATGGGTATAGATCATTGATTTTTGTCAGACATGCAGTATGTAATAAAAATAAAACAGGCAAGTAGGGATGTGTGTGTACAAAGTTCAAAAAAAAATCAGAGTTTACCCCTCCTAATTTCAATAACCACACCCATATTACCCAACTATATACTCTATGCCTACTTCACTCCCCACAAGTGTTCTAGCTAGTGGGGAGTGAAGTAAGAATAGAGTAGTTGGGAAATATGGGTGTGGTATTGAAATTCTTGTTCATGAACCTTTACTCAGTTTGCATGTTTAGAATAATTCTTTTCCTTTACTTGTTCATACACCTTTTTTGATGTATTGCAGATTACAGATGAAAATATGGTGCATGTATCTAGAATTATTATAGAGTCAGAGATATTAATTACTTTTATTATAGGGAACTGGATGCTGTGATCCTAAAGCTCGTCCTAAACATGTATTGTACGCAGCTGTAGCTATGCAGTTCATCGGAGATTTCATTATTGCATGAGCCGAAATGAATCTGGAAGGAGAAATGCTGATGGAGCTCATATCTAAAGAAGATTCATTGATCAGATGCGACAAGGTCCAAGGATAATGTGCATGGGGGCAGGGCATATTTCTATATAGTGCACTGCAAAAATGTTTGGCATGTACAGGCATGTAGCAAGCAGTAGGGCCATTAGGAACATTCAGTGTGCAAAGCGCACCATCTAGGGGGTCTGGGGGCACCCTTCCCCCAGAAAAAAATTTGGATTTTTGGACCTCTTAGATTCAATTTGGCGCACTCTAGGAGAGACTTTAGATATGCATAAAGATTGCACTGATTTATTGAATGTGGCTAATGAATTTGTGGGTGACTCAGAGCACAGACTACGGCTGTTTGGAAAATTGAAATAACTTAATTAAAACATTGTGTAGCTGATATTTTTTTGTTATAATGTCACAAAATAATGTATTCAAAGGGTAACTTAAACCACATGCAAAATCATTAGGTTATTAAGTCCGGACACAGGGCTGAATCTACAGGCTAACACAGGGCTATGGTCAAGAAAGAAACGGTCTATGTATACACGACACATCCATTTTGGCTTGCACTTTCAAGGTCACACATTAGATAACTCAGTGCACTAACTGAGACTTCCTTAACAATCACACCTGTGACCTTATATGTGTCACTTTAGGAGTATAGGCAAAGGTGTGCATCATCGCTAGCTATAGCTATTACACTCAAACTGACACATGCAAGGTCACAGGTGTTCATGAAGGAAATCACAGTTAGTATGCACTGAGTTATCTAATGTGTGACCTTGAAAATGAAAGCCAAAGTGCTCCAAAAGATACCTTTGCTGTCATATAATGCACACAAATATGTGCTAGGGAGATTTGGGGAAAATTGATCCAATTATGAAGCAAAAATGCTAAATGCTCAAAAAGTGGTAGCCTGCAAGTGAAGCCAACATGGAGCCTCCAAATAACTTGCTCTTTCTTGCACCCTTCCCCATGGCCCAGTGTGTGTGCTCCTAGTCCTGCAACCCCACCTATCTAAATCGGCATAATTATAAGTTACTGTAATGCTCACAAAGTGGTAGGACCAGCCCTACCGCTTACTACGGGCCTGTTGTAGGTTGAAGAATGATACTGCTTTGTCTTCTGCTCTTCATACTTGAGTCTTAGCACACTGAAGGTGTTCTATCTTCAAGTTAGGAGTTGCTGACAGAAGGAGACAAAAGAAAGTACTGAGTATTAGTCCAATGGGGCAACCCGTGCCATCCCTTACTATCATACTCTCTGATACTAGTTGGCCACACCTTGAAAAATAGTCAGAAAGATCAGTGACAAATTTCGTAGATCCATGGACACATTCAGTGAGTATTTGAAGGGCCAGTATGCACCCTGAAAATACAAGAAGTGCTTTTGTAAGTATTATGAATCTAGTAAATTATTTGAAGGGTGGCGGTGAAGGGATAAAAACTTCAGTTATAGCTTGAGTGAAGATTAGCAAGTTTCAATTGTTGGGTTTGCCTGAAGCTGGTTTCAGAGAAGACGTATGCAAGGATAATAGCTATAGTTGTTCTTTTTTGACCCCCCAAAAAGATATGACTGTGAAGCAAATAAAGTACAAGCTTAAGCAGATAATTATAGCTAACTTCTTCTGTAGGTGAAAAAAATTATTAACAAAGAAGATGATTAAAGAAGTTGTAGATTTGATTATACCATGGATATATTGATGCCTGAGGTAAATTAAAATTTCAATAATACAGGCCTATAATCCTTTCTTTAATATTGCAGGTCAAGAATTGAGTCAATATCTATTGAATTAGCTATTATTACTTTGCCTTGTTGATGAACACAGTAATTCTGCCACGTAACTGGATGTCTGGCCTGTTGCTTAACTATCTGCGCAACAGAGCAATTGCATATAGCACAACGGCCCATGCATAACGGGTCAGTTATCCTGTTGCACAATGGGTCACCACTACCCTGTATAGTCTTACAAGCCAGAACGGGTCCGGCTGCCTGTCACCTCAATCACATTTGCATCCGGTTACATAACGGACGTCCCGTGTTAGCTAGGAATGCTGAATGCTTTTTGGAGAATACAGCATTTTAATTCAGAGGCTCAGAATTCTCAGCAAATCTTTTTATGAATTTATTTTGCATTTGCACTCTGATGATGAGATCACAGACTTGTTCACAGTCTATGAAATTCGAAATAGACTATTTATTTGCTGATTCAGCATTACATTATATTAGGGGGAGGGGCTGGACCTTGCTAAGTTATATCAGCTAGTTAAACAACCTTATTGCCTTAACTACCTTATTGCCACTGAAAAGGCATCCCGTGAGGTCTTCACGTTTCACAGCTACTTCAAATCCAGGAGGTATTCCAGGTAAATTCCATTTGTGTATGGGCGTCGGCTTCAGACAAAGCTGCACTCCATAACAACACAATATCATCATATCAACTTCGCAAAGCCAGCCATAACTGCTAGTACCAAACATCTGGCTGCTGGACACTACTTTATCACTAGCAAAACAGAGCTGGACCGACAGTGATAGTTACATGATGGGCCGTGGCTACTGTACTCATGCAGCTCAGCTATCTGATGTGATAGATCTCTCACCGTTGTTCTCCATTTCGGTTGTACCGCTAGTTCTTCAGCCCACAAAGGAGCCTCATAAGCCTCAACCACACCTTCACTTGAGGACATAGTAGCAGAATAAAATAGCCACCCACTACTAGCAGGCCATACTGCACTGCACTGCGCATGCTTCAACGGATAATTAGAAACTAGCTGGTTGCGCGCGCGTAAACTCTACATAGCAGATGCACAAGGAGCTAGGCACAGGCTGCATTCTGGGATCTCAGGAGGAAGTATGAGTGAACCAAGGGTAAGTATATCTTTATTTGGGGTCTGGCTGGTGCATGGGTTGCCTTGGAATTTTTGGTCATGCTGAAGCATTAGTGCACACATACGTAGGCACAAATTATTGTTAAATGTTTGTGTGTGTGAATTTTAATTTGGAGGTATTGTTGAGTCACATGCATTAAAAGATGACTAGGTAAACATATAGTGGCATAAAGTGCAGAAGCTTCAAATCAAGACTTCTGGAATTAAAATTATAAACACTGGAGAGCCAGTAGACCCTCACTTATCCGAACTCGATGGGACCAACCCAAATTTGGATATGTGATATGTGAAGCAGTATTTGAAATTGAATTTTAACATTTTACACACACTCAAGAACTGGTGGTAAATGATAGCAATATCATTTGCTCTAGGTTTCCAAATACTATATCTTTTAGAAGCAACAAGAAAGGCCAGGTGCAGGGTAGACTAGAGAGTCTCGAGATGATATACTTATCTGGCCCTCACTTATAAAACTGCTCAGGATTAATCATGTACATGCTATAAATTTATATGCATGTTTTGCAGCATCTACATCCTGCAAACCACTGACACTGCATGTAGCTATCTGTTTACTTGGACTGAAGTTAGAGCATTCTAATGGCTGCTGAGATGTAACAGATACATAGATACACACAGATACAACTGAGTACTGTAACCCTTGTGCATTATGCATGCTGCATTGAGGGTTAATATAACTAGGGAAATGTACAGCATTTGAGCCACAGCGAGCGAGTGAGCAAGTATTCCTTCTAGGCTTTTGTGCTGATATCCATTTCCTTAGAAGATTTTGCTGTGAATTATGTATGTGGCAGGCAGCTGCATACATAGAAAGCTATAATGCTTACCTCAAAGCACTTAGATAAGCCTAGTGCCTACAATCGGCTTAGATAAGCCTTGCCTGCTGCCCAAAAGGCTGTAGAATCAATCTTGCAATTACAATTTGAGTGTGGGGATTATGCACACACAGGGTGCTACTATTGCACTAGGTACGCCTGGGGCATTTTGGATATACACTTATCATTATTATATATGACCTGAGAGTCAGCTTGCTCGCTGAATAATATGGCATAAAATCAATGGTATGTCACTTATTCCCTCTGAATTATTCATGCTATACCAAGAGACCAATTTGTTTTTCATAGATGTAGGCGTAGGAAGGGGGTGCTAGAGGGGCTGGAGCCTCCCCCCCCTCCTCCACCCCAATAATTTTTATGAACCTGATTACATGTCATAAAATTATACTACTATATATGATCATGTATACAAAGTTAATGTCCAGTAGTGCCACAGGCCCTTGAATAATTTTCCTGCAGGAGGGACATGCCCCCAGACCCTAAATGGCACATTTCATGCACACTGTAGTAGTCAGCCCCCCCCCCCCCCCCAAAAAAAAAAAATAATGTATATATATATATATATACATGGCCTTTTTTGTTTGTCATTGTTTGTCATTGTTTGTTTGTTTGTTTGTTTGTTTGTTTGTTTCTTGTTGTTGTTGTTTTGCTTATTACTGAGTTATTCTTTCACGAGCAATGGAGATTTCCCCATAACCTCATGTGGTCACTCAATCTGACCATGATCAGAGATATATAAGTGGTAACTAAAGGTTACCTCTCCATGAATGCTAGAGCAATCAGATTTTACCTCCCTCCAACCCCACAGCACACAATATTTTAATAGCCATTAGTTAAATCTAAATGGATAGAATTGCTTCATTAGCATAATGTGCTGTGCAAGAGAGTTACATACATGCATTAATAAATTAAAACCACTCAGATGGATCCACTATGCTGCTGATCCCTAGAATTCCAAGCATTGTGGGTGAGTGTGATGTTCCAGCTTCTTTTCATTGCCATTTGACTAAACTGAGCAGTGTACTTGCCCCACAATGCATTCCTTTAGTATTATCAGGGATCAGCAGTGTAGTCTTAGACTTTATTGGAACCCATCAAAGAAGTTTTGATGACATACGTACAGCTTGGAATGCATCAACTGATGACCATCCTACTCCCCATGTTCAACAACTTTTTCCGTATTAATAAAGTTATATATGTATGGGGCAACTCTAGAATTTCCCCCTGACATACATACTTATACCTCTTTGCATTAGTATGAAGTGTTTTTGTTTTTTTGTATTTTCCCCCCATACACCCGATTATCAAAACCTCTCTTATGTATCTGCACGGCTCCTTATCTCTAGCCACCTAAGGATGTAAGTTAGTTTTGCATTCATTTTCCGTTTTACTTCACTGTTATCTATATCATGTGTGATGAATAATTACTTCAGGAAGTAAGTTATCTCTATCTAAATAATATATATGCAATTGATCTTCACCTCTTCTATTATCTCTGCAGAAAGTAAGTTCCTCTAGCTCATATTTATACCTCATGGCGGCATAAAGCCAATTCAAACTTGGATGAAACTCTTTATTATTTCCCAATCTAATCATCAAAACTTCTCTCTTCTATGTACATGGTTTCTTATTTCTAGCCACCTAAGGATGTAAGTTGGTTTGTATACTGTCTCACCACTTTCTGTTCTACTTCCTATGCAATTTGTATGCCTTCTAACATGTGATTGACTTCAGGAAGTAAGTTACTTTCTATCCATATGCAATTGATTTCACCTCTTCTATTTTGTATCTCTGCAGAAAGTGAGTTCCTCCAACTCATATTTTGTACTTTAGCCACTTCAAACTTTGAACTCTCATTATTTGATTTTCCAACCAAATCATCAATGGCTTCTTATCTCTAGCCACCTAAGGATGTAAGTTAGTTTGTATACTGTCTCACCACTTTCTGTTCCACTTCCTATTCAATTTGTATGCCTTCTAACATGTGAATGGATTCAGGAAGTAAGTTATTTTCTATCTATTATACACAATTGATTTCACCTCTTCTATTATCTCTGCAGGAAGTAAGTTCCTCTAACTCATAATTTGTACTTCGTAGCACACAGCCACTTCAAACTTTGAACTCTTATTTGATTTTCCAATCAAATCATCAATGGCTTCTTATCTCTAGCCACAAGTTAGTTTGTATACTGTCTCATCACTTTCTATTTACTTCCTATCATATGCAATCCATACAATATGCCTTCTAATGTGTGATGAATGATTACCTCAGGAAGTAAGTTACTTTCTCACGTTTTCTCAGCAGGTGCGTTACTCTAACTCATACACTTCAACATAACCTTTATCTTTATTATGTATATTCAATGTTTGCTGAATATGATTTCTCAGCTTGTAAGTTCCTAGCTCATACACTTTAACTAAAACTCTATTTATTGTGTGTTAAATGTGATTTCTTCAGCATTATAAGATACTTTATATTTTATACTAAAATATAACTTCTATACATGCTGAAGTGGTTTCATCAGCAAGTAAGTTACTGACTCATGCACTTCAACATAGCCTTTATTATGCATGTGCTGAATGTCATTTCCTCAGATCGTAAGTTACTCTACATTTCCTGACTCACACTTTAACTCAACCTCTATTATGCATATTCAATGTGTGCTGAATGTGATTTCCTCAGCATGTAAGTTACTCTATATTTCCTGACTCACACTTTAACTCGACCTCTATTATGCATATTCAATGTGTGCTGAATGTGATTTCCTCAGGATGTAAGTTACTCTATATTTCCTGACTCACACTTAACTCAACCTTTATTATGCATATTCAATGTGTGCTGAATGTGATTTCCTCAGCGTGTAAGTTACTCTATATTTCCTGACTCACACTTTAACTCAACCTCTATTATGCATATTCAATGTGTGCTGAATGTGATTTCCTCAGCGTGTAAGTTACTCTATATTTCCTGACTCACACTTTAACTCAACCTCTATTATGCATATTCAATGTGTGCTGAATGTGATTTCCTCAGCGTGTAAGTTACTCTATATTTCCTGACTCACAATTTAACTCGACCTCTATTATGCATATTCAATGTGTGTTGAATGTGATTTCCTCAGTCTGTAAGTTACTCTATATTTCCTGACTCACAATTTAACTCGACCTCTATTATGCATATTCAATGTGTGCTGAATGTGATTTCCTCAGTCTGTAAGTTACTCTATATTTCCTGACTCACACCTCTTTAACTCAACCTCTATTATGCATATTCAATGTGTGCTGAATGTGATTTCCTCAGGTTGTAAGTTACTCTACATTTCCTGATTCACACTTTAACTTAACCATATTCAATGTGTGCTGAATGTGATTTTATCAGGAAGTAAGTTACTCTATATTTCCTGACTCACACTTTAACTCAACCTCTATTATGCATATTCAATGTGTGCTGAATGTGATTTCCTCAGATTGTAAGTTACTCTATATTTCCTGACTCACACCTCTTTAACTCAACCTCTATTATGCATATTCAATGTGTGCTGAATGTGATTTTCTCAGGTTGTAAGTTACTCCATATTTCCTGACTCACACTTTAACTCGACCTCTATTATGCATATTCAATGTGTGCTGAATGTGATTTCCTCAGGCTGTAAGTTACTCTATATTTCCTGATTCACACTTTAACTCAACCATATTCAATGTGTGCTGAATGTGATTTCCTCAGTCTGTAAGTTACTCTATATTTCCTGACTCACAATTTAACTCGACCTCTATTATGCATATTCAATGTCTGCTGAATGTGATTTCCTCAGCATGTAAGTTACTTTATATTTCCTGACTCACACTTTAACTCGACCTCTATTATGCATATTCAATGTGTGCTGAATGTGATTTTATCAGGAAGTAAGTTACTCTATGTTTCCTGACTCACACTTTAACTCAACCTCTATTATGCATATTTCAATGTGTGCTGAATGTGATTTCCTCAGCGCGTAAGTTATTTCCTGACTCACACTTTAACTCGACCTCTATTATGCATATTCAATGTGTGCTGAATGTGATTTCCTCAGCCTGTAAGTTACTTTATATTTCCTGACTCACACTTTAACTCGACCTCTATTATGCATATTCAATGTGTGCTGAATGTGATTTCCTCAGCCTGTAAGTTACTTTATATTTCCTGACTCACACTTTAACTCGACCTCTATTATGCATATTCAATGTGTGCTGAATGTGATTTCCTCAGCATGTAAGTTACTTTATATTTCCTGACTCACACTTTAACTCGACCTCTATTATGTATATTCAATGTGTGCTGAATGTGATTTCCTCAGCATGTAAGTTACTTTATATTTCCTGACTCACACTTTAACTCAACCTCTATTATGCATATTCAATGTGTGCTGAATGTGATTTCCTCAGTCTGTAAGTTACTCTATATTTCCTGACTCACACCTCTTTAACTCAACCTCTATTATGCATATTCAATGTGTGCTGAATGTGATTTCCTCAGGTTGTAAGTTACTCTACATTTCCTGATTCACACTTTAACTTAACCATATTCAATGTGTGCTGAATGTGATTTTATCAGGAAGTAAGTTACTCTATATTTCCTGACTCACACTTTAACTCAACCTCTATTATGCATATTCAATGTGTGCTGAATGTGATTTCCTCAGATTGTAAGTTACTCTATATTTCCTGACTCACACCTCTTTAACTCAACCTCTATTATGCATATTCAATGTGTGCTGAATGTGATTTTCTCAGGTTGTAAGTTACTCCATATTTCCTGACTCACACTTTAACTCGACCTCTATTATGCATATTCAATGTGTGCTGAATGTGATTTCCTCAGGCTGTAAGTTACTCTATATTTCCTGATTCACACTTTAACTCAACCATATTCAATGTGTGCTGAATGTGATTTCCTCAGTCTGTAAGTTACTCTATATTTCCTGACTCACAATTTAACTCGACCTCTATTATGCATATTCAATGTCTGCTGAATGTGATTTCCTCAGATTGTAAGTTACTCTATATTTCCTGACTCACACTTTAACTCGACCTCTATTATGCATATTCAATGTGTGCTGAATGTGATTTCCTCAGCATGTAAGTTACTTTATATTTCCTGACTCACACTTTAACTCAACCTCTATTATGCATATTCAATGTGTGCTGAATGTGATTTTCTCAGGTTGTAAGTTACTCTATATTTCCTGACTCACACTTTAACTCGACCTCTATTATGCATATTCAATGTGTGCTGAATGTGATTTCCTCAGCATGTAAGTTACTTTATATTTCCTGACTCACACTTTAACTCAACCTCTATTATGCATATTCAATGTGTGCTGAATGTGATTTCCTCAGCGTGTAAGTTAGCCTGACTCATACACTTCAACTTGACCTCTATTATGCATATAAAATGTGTGCTGAATGTGATTTCCTCAGCCTGTAAGTTACTCTATATTTCCTGATTCACATTTTAACTCAACCATATTCAATGTGTGCTGAATGTGATTTCCTCAGTCTGTAAGTTACTCTATATTTCCTGACTCACAATTTAACTCGACCTCTATTATGCATATTCAATGTGTGCTGAATGTGATTTCCTCAGCTTGTAAGTTACTCTATATTTCCTGACTCACACTTTAACTCGACCTCTATTATGCATATTCAATGTGTGTTGAATGTGATTTCCTCAGTCTGTAAGTTACTCTATATTTCCTGACTCACAATTAAACTCGACCTCTATTATGCATATTCAATGTGTGCTGAATGTGATTTCCTCAGTCTGTAAGTTACCCTATATTTCCTGACTCACACCTCTTTAACTCAACCTCTATTATGCATATTCAATGTGTGCTGAATGTGATTTTCTCAGGTTGTAAGTTACTCTATATTTCCTGACTCACACTTTAACTCGACCTCTATTATGCATATTCAATGTGTGCTGAATGTGATTTCCTCAGGCTGTAAGTTACTCTATATTTCCTGATTCACACTTTAACTCAACCATATTCAATGTGTGCTGAATGTGATTTCCTCAGTCTGTAAGTTACTCTATATTTCCTGACTCACAATTTAACTCGACCTCTATTATGCATATTCAATGTGTGCTGAATATGATTTCCTCAGCTTGTAAGTTACTCTATATTTCCTGACTCACACTTTAACTCGACCTCTATTATGCATATTCAATGTGTGCTGAATGTGATTTCCTCAGCGTGTAAGTTACTCTATATTTCCTGACTTACACTTTAACTCGACCTCTATTATGCATATTCAATGTGTGCTGAATGTGATTTCCTCAGCATGTAAGTTACTTTATATTTCCTGACTCACACTTTAACACAACCTCTATTATGCATATTCAATGTGTGCTGAATGTGATTTTCTCAGGTTGTAAGTTACTCTATATTTCCTGACTTACACTTTAACTCGACCTCTATTATGCATATTCAATGTGTACTGAATGTGATTTCCTCAGCGTGTAAGTTAACCTGACTCATACACTTCAACTTGACCTCTATTATGCATATAAAATGTGTGCTGAATGTGATTTCCTCAGCCTGTAAGTTACTCTATATTTCCTGACTCACACTTAACTCAACCTTTATCATGCATATTCAATGTGTGCTGAATGTGATTTCCTCAGCGTGTAAGTTACTCTATATTTCCTGACTCACACTTTAACTCGACCTCTATTATGCATATTCAATGTGTGCTGAATGTGATTTCCTCAGCATGTAAGTTACTTTATATTTCCTGACTCATACTTTAACACAACCTCTATTATGCATATTCAATGTGTGCTGAATGTGATTTTCTCAGGTTGTAAGTTACTCTATATTTCCTGACTTACACTTTAACTCGACCTCTATTATGCATATTCAATGTGTACTGAATGTGATTTCCTCAGCGTGTAAGTTAACCTGACTCATACACTTCAACTTGACCTCTATTATGCATATAAAATGTGTGCTGAATGTGATTTCCTCAGCCTGTAAGTTACTCTATATTTCCTGATTCACACTTTAACTCAACCATATTCAATGTGTGCTGAATGTGATTTCCTCAGTCTGTAAGTTACTCTATATTTCCTGACTCACAATTTAACTCGACCTCTATTATGCATATTCAATGTGTGCTGAATGTGATTTCCTCAGCTTGTAAGTTACTCTATATTTCCTGACTCACACTTTAACTCGACCTCTATTATGCATATTCAATGTGTGTTGAATGTGATTTCCTCAGTCTGTAAGTTACTCTATATTTCCTGACTCACAATTAAACTCGACCTCTATTATGCATATTCAATGTGTGCTGAATGTGATTTCCTCAGTCTGTAAGTTACCCTATATTTCCTGACTCACACATCTTTAACTCAACCTCTATTATGCATATTCAATGTGTGCTGAATGTGATTTTCTCAGGTTGTAAGTTACTCTATATTTCCTGACTCACACTTTAACTCGACCTCTATTATGCATATTCGATGTGTGCTGAATGTGATTTCCTCAGGCTGCAAGTTACTCTATATTTCCTGATTCACACTTTAACTCAACCATATTCAATGTGTGCTGAATGTGATTTCCTCAGTCTGTAAGTTACTCTATATTTCCTGACTCACAATTAAACTCGACCTCTATTATGCATATTCAATGTGTGCTGAATGTGATTTCCTCAGTCTGTAAGTTACCCTATATTTCCTGACTCACACATCTTTAACTCAACCTCTATTATGCATATTCAATGTGTGCTGAATGTGATTTTCTCAGGTTGTAAGTTACTCTATATTTCCTGACTCACACTTTAACTCGACCTCTATTATGCATATTCAATGTGTGCTGAATGTGATTTCCTCAGGCTGTAAGTTACTCTATATTTCCTGATTCACACTTTAACTCAACCATATTCAATGTGTGCTGAATGTGATTTCCTCAGTCTGTAAGTTACTCTATATTTCCTGACTCACAATTTAATTGGACCTCTATTATGCATATTCCATGTGTGCTGAATGTGATTTCCTCAGCGTGTAAGTTACTCTATATTTCCTGACTCACAATTTAACTCGACCAATATTATGCATATTCAATGTGTGCTGAATGTGATTTCCTCAGATTGTAAGTTACTCTATATTTCCTGACTCACAATTTAATTGGACCTCTATTATGCATATTCAATGTGTGCTGAATGTGATTTCCTCAGCTTGTAAGTTACTCTATATTTCCTGACTCACAATTTAACTCGACTTCTATTATGCATATTCAATGTGTGTTGAATGTGATTTCCTCAGTCTGTAAGTTACTCTATATTTCCTGACTCACAATTTAACTCGACCTCTATTATGCATATTCAATGTGTGCTGAATGTGATTTCCTCAGGCTGTAAGTTACTCTATATTTCCCGATTCACACTTTAACTCAACCATATTCAATGTGTGCTGAATGTGATTTCCTCAGTCTGTAAGTTACTCTATATTTCCTGACTCACACTTTAACTCGACCTCTATTATGCATATTCAATGTGTGCTGAATGTGATTTCCTCAGCTTGTAAGTTACTCTATATTTCCTGACTCACACTTTAACTCGACCTCTATTATGCATATTCAATGTGTGTTGAATGTGATTTCCTCAGCATGTAAGTTACTTTATATTTCCTGACTCACACTTTAACTCAACCTCTATTATGCATATTCAATGTGTGCTGGATGTGATTTTCTCAGGTTGTAAGTTACTCTATATTTCCTGACTCACACTTTAACTCGACCTCTATTATGCATATTCAATGTGTGCTGAATGTGATTTCCTCAGGCTGTAAGTTACTCTATATTTCCTGATTCACATTTTAACTCAACCATATTCAATGTGTGCTGAATGTGATTTCCTCAGTCTGTAAGTTACTCTATATTTCCTGACTCACAATTTAACTCGACCTCTATTATGCATATTCAATGTGTGCTGAATGTGATTTCCTCAGTCTGTAAGTTACTCTATATTTCCTGACTCACACTTTAACTCGACCTCTATTATGCATATTCAATGTGTGCTGAATGTGATTTCCTCAGTCTGTAAGTTACTATATATTTCCTGACTCACACCTCTTTAACTCAACCTCTATTATGCATATTCAATGTGTGCTGAATGTGATTTTCTCAGGTTGTAAGTTACTCCATATTTCCTGACTCACACTTTAACTCGACCTCTATTATGCATATTCAATGTGTGCTGAATGTGATTTCCTCAGGCTGTAAGTTACTCTATATTTCCTGATTCACACTTTAACTCAACCATATTCAATGTGTGCTGAATGTGATTTCCTCAGTCTGTAAGTTACTCTATATTTCCTGACTCACAATTTAACTCGACCTCTATTATGCATATTCAATGTGTGCTGAATGTGATTTCCTCAGCTTGTAAGTTACTCTATATTTCCTGACTCACACTTTAACTCGACCTCTATTATGCATATTCAATGTGTGCTGAATGTGATTTCCTCAGCGTGTAAGTTACTCTATATCTCCTGACTCACAATTTAACTCAACCTCTATTATGCATATTCAATGTGTGTTGAATATGATTTCCTCAGTCTGTAAGTTACTCTATATTTCCTGACTCACACTTTAACTCAACCTCTATTATGCATATTCAATGTGTGCTGAATGTGATTTCCTCAGTCTGTAAGTTACTCTATATTTCCTGACTCACACTTTAACTCAACCTTTATTATGTATATTCAATGTGTGCTGAATGTGATTTCCTCAGATTGTAAGTTACTCTATATTTCCTGACTCACACTTTAACTCAACCTCTATTATGCATATTCAATATGTGCTGAATGTGATTTCCTCAGGATGTAAGTTACTCTATATTTCCTTACTCACAATTTAACTCGACCTCTGTTATACATATTCAATGTGTGCTGAATGTGATTTTATCAGGAAGTAAGTTACTCTGTTTCCTGACTCACACTTTAACTCAACCTCTATTATGCATATTTACAATGTGTGCTGAATATGATTTCCTCAGATTGTAAGTTACTCTGTTTCCTGACTCACACTTTAACTCAACCTCTATTATGCATATTCAACGTGTGCTGAATGTGATTTCCTCAGCCTGTAAGTTACTTTATCATACACTTCAACAGAACCTCTCTAGCTTTCTCTAGCTTCCTCTAGCTATTGTATGCTTTATTCTATGTTTATTTCCTCATTCATGAACTTCAACTCGTGTGCTTATGTGATTTCTTTAGCCTGTAAGTGGCTTTCTAATTTCCAAATCAATTTAATTTCTTTAATCTATATTCCTTAGGAAATAAGTTGCTATATAATTAAACAAGCTTATAATATACATTAAATTTTAAATTTAATGTTTGTGAAATATTATTATCCTCCATACTAACTTGTGATGTCCTTATAATTATAAATTAATGCACTTTTGTCTACAGGAAGTGAGTATCTCTATAGTTCATCAACCAATGACTTTTACCTTTTCATCAATAAACTAATATGATTGCTTTAGGAAGTAAGTTAGTATTAGCTTGTGGTATTTATTAATTAGCTGACTCATGATATCATCCACCAAATTCTAAATGGCTCAAGCAAGTAACTCAATATTATGGATAGAGTGCAGTTAACTTTTACATAATTATAGATGCTTCCAAGAGTCTCAGAGCCTATATCTTATGGTGGGCTTGATGTTCTCGGAGAAACATCAGTTTCTTACAAGCAAGAACCCATCACACATGTCTGGGAAGACCATGGTTTCAGGATGAGCTTTCCAGGAAACGCCTTACCTCTGGACAAGAGTAAGTGTATTTTACAAGTCAAAGCTGCTATTTCTGGTCGATTTGTATTCCCTGCTGCCACTGAGCTGATAAGTGGAGTCTACAGTATTGAGAGCTCTTCTCTTTTTGAGAAACCTGTCACTGTTGGAATAGAACACTTCTCGTCTGATGGTCACATGGATGATCTCATATTCGCTATTAATTCTGATTACAAACCTCCTTATACCTTCCGAGAAATGCAGGGTGGTATTTTTCCTGCTGGTGAAAATTTTGGGGAAATAAATGTGCAGTACTTCTCGATATTTGCTATTCTCAGAAGAAAGCTACGCCTTTTACTTGTGGAAAATAGATACTGTGCTTCTCTCCATCATGGAGTTTCTTCCCCCTATAACTGGGATATCTACTTTGCAATTTTGAAAGATGCTGAACTTTTTAAAACGGTAATTATGCAATTAGGTATAATGTGTACCACTGAAACTCTTCTCTTTTTGATTCTTTCTTTCATTGCAGCTTCTGAAGAAATACTTTTTAGATGAAGGAGTTCTGGCTACATCACTCGTTCACCAGATTGTGAAATTTTCTGGCAGAGAGATCAGACTTGGAATTCCCAATCGAAAGGTAGAAATACAGGTTGGATGGACTTTACAACCATTAGTACATCCTGTGGTAAGTATATGTAACGTACATGAAGCTATGATTTGCTTCATTTAATTGTTTTGATCATCTCATGATGTGTTCACTGTACTATCTCGGTCATTAGATAAAGAGAAGTGAAGTGGATGAATTTGTCGGTGGATGGCCACCTCTACGTAAACTTCATCTCAAGTGGATGGAAAGTGAAGAATCATCAGATTTAAATTATGAACTCAAGCTAATTGGAGCAAGGCAACCATGTGATTTCTTCATGATGGTTATGGATAAGCCTAATAAAGGTCAGTCATGTTTTAGTGGAATCTCAATGTGAACTCACTTATTGTATCCCATGTAGTAGCTATTAAATTATACACATGCACTTACGGGTATACCACTCTAATCAGTAGTCTAATGATATTTTGAGCTAACAATAGCTATAACCAACAAAAATATCATTATGCAGAAACCGCTAGTACTGGTCCAGAATCCCCTCGCACCACACCACTGGACCATGGCAAGATATGTGAGCAGTTGTATCCCCATGCATCACAATGGCAAGCCATTGGACAGTACCTTGGGTTTCTCCCCGAAGAGCTGAATGCCATACAAGTGAAGCCATTACTCCTTGCTGGAGCACCAAAGAGTTACCTTAGTGACATGCTTGCCTCTTGGCTGCAATGGGCCCCTGGAGATGCCAGGGGAAGCACATCTTATGCCACTCTACCAGCTCTCAAGTCAGCTGTGGATAAGACAGGATTGGGACGTACAGCAATTGAGTTGTCTTAACTTTTAATTTGGTCAGAGTTATTAATAATTTGTGATTTTTCCCCCCTTTTTGCTAACTTATCAGAGATAGCTATCTACATTAAGAAACCCTGTATTTGAGTAAGAATCATGTATTATTCATTGAGTCTGTTGGCCAGTATTATAGCACAAGTGCAAATACAGTAACCTCAGTAGTAAGACACCTACAGCTATAATGTAGCTAGTAGGACTGCCCAAAACTGGTCTATCAAGTTCTGAATGTATTTTAATTAGCTACTGTATTATATTAATGCAAATTATTTGGGAATAAGTATTGGTGATCTTTGTATATATTGAGGTGGTCCTACATTATTATTAATGAGGTGATCTCATTAGAGGTGAGCTTCCACTAGCCAACCGTGAGTGTAGCTATCAAATTTATCACAAAGATGGCTATAGCTCTAGCTACTCTTTCTCATTACTGAGTGGTCACCCTGAGGAGGGGATGCAATAATCCAGTGAATATAATGCAGCTAGCCCAATTCCTGTTGAATTTCCATTTTATTACATTATTGTAATTATGAACACCAGGAGCATTTAATGATATAGCTATCTGTTGCTATACCATATTCATACCTACGTAAGAGAGTTTGTATGAAAAGCAGCTACAATGGAAAGTTTAGTCTGAATTATTATTTTTGAAAGTAGTCCTTTTCTCTTTGACCTATCAACCACCCTGGGTGACAGCAAATTAAGGCAGACTATCGAGATTTGCTAGTCAGATATGAGGTCAAGGTCCAAGAACCAAAGGAGCAGGCATATTTCTATAATATTATACTGCACTGCCATTCCTGAAATAATGAAAATGAAGATGAAAGACCAGATGAAAATGCTGATTTTTAAGTTGCTGTAAATAATGACACTGCTTTGTTTTCTGCTCTTCATACCTTGAGTCCTAGCACATGCACTGAAGGTGTTCTGTCTTGCTGACATATAGAAGAGAAAAGTATTTCTGGAGTTATGAAAGAACAAGTTTTGTACTATTCCAATGCCATCCCTTAAAATACAAGTAGCAGTAAAACTGATACTGAATATTGACCTCCCTCCCTCCCTCATGGAAATGTGTCGACCTAAATATAAAATGATCACGAATCTAATTAGTGAGTATATCACCAACAGTTATTATAGTTTCTACCACACAAAATCTGGCAGTACTTCAGAAGCTTCCTTCACATTATTATTAGTTGATGATGCAGCCAAATCATCTATACGACCATCAAACAACCCAAATATGCCACCTGCATAACAAATTGAATAATGCTTAGTTAAACATAGCAGCTACATTAGGCCAGGCAAAATTAATTATTAGTTTCTCATCCTTCCATTTCCTCTTTTCTATGAGGCATGTAGCAATTTATAATTTACTATGTAAACCGTTTGTACTAGGACATACTGTTGTAATGAATGAAGCAAGTACTACAGTAGTTTGCAGAACAGTTGTCATGCATAATAAGGCAGAGATAGGCAGCGGCTCTGGAGTAGCTAGTGGCTAAGAACAATAGGGCTATGAAAACATTTTATTGTTCCCCAGCCACAAATACTTCAAGGCCACCACCTATCCCTGCCTGATGCATGACAACTGTTCTGCAAACTACTGTATACAAACTGCATTGTACAAACACCATCTTGAACCGTTTCCCACTTTTTGCTGCCTCTTTGTATCATATCATGTGATCAAGTAACGCAATCACACTTTGACTATAGCTGGATTATAAATTATTGATGCGGGTTGAAAAATGTGGTTAGGGATGATAAACTAGTAAATAATTTTATCTGGCCTTAGCTATTTATGTAGCTACAATGGAAAATTTTAAAGTATCATTGTAATGAATGACTCAATCAACTTGTGAATAACTCAACAGCTACTTGAAATTGACAACTATAGCTATGCATAAGAGCCCTCTCAAAAAGAGACAATCTAGAAGTATATACCTTTTGTATACATAATAGTTAGACAACGAGACCAAGGGATCTACGGTCTATTTAGAAACCTGAGAGCCCTGGGCTGTAGCGTCCCGAGCGCAGCGAGGGCGCTACTAAGGGCCCGAAGGTTTCTAACCAGACCGTAGATCCCGTTGGTCGAGGTGTCTAACTTATTTAGACTATAGCCAATCACTGGAGTTGTTTAACTTACCTCAACACGCACTTGGAAACAATAACCATGGTTTTTAAATGCAACAAACATGAACCAGAGCGCACCTAGAAACAATAACCGTGGCCACTGCGATGCGTTGCTAGAATTAGACCAATTGGAATGACCATCTTTACCGGGTTTACCTAGGGCAAGTGAATTCTAAGTGCTATAAGGCGTGATTCTAAGTGCCATGAGGCGTGATTCTAAGTGAATAGAATTCATCAAATGGACCAATCAGATTCCTTGATTGTGACTAGCTATAGTCTAAATCTATATAGATGATGTACATAGTCATGTCATTGCCATTTTGAGGGGCAAAAAGAACGGAACATGGTGAAGAGTTGTTGTGTAGTACCTTATGCCCATCACCAATACTAGTTATGTGCTCGTAGCATAGAAAGTCGAGCGAAGTAACACAACTTGCTTTTGCAAAACCTTAAATGTTGCATTATGAGTTGCATACCCTCTTCTCATAGAGTCTATAAGCCCTATCCCTTTCATTTCTTTTATCAAGCCTTGACCGTCTCTGTTCCGCTGATTCAGAGCTTCTTCTGGCTCTATCCTTTGCATTCCTTCGGTCTAACCTTGCTGCTCAGTTTTGGAGCAGTGCTTCACTTTCCATCATTAGCTATTTTGCGCATGCTACGCAAACTACGAGCTAACTATTCCTACTTCACTCCCTTTATACCATCTTGGCCTATCATGGGAGTGAAGTAGGAATAGTTAGCTCGTAGTTTGGTAATATTGGTGATGGGTAAGGGGTTACTTGACTGATGTTCACTCCCTTGTTGCTGAACTATTTTGAACCGCAAACAGCCATCCCTACTTCCGTTTTATCAGAGAGTGCTTCAGAGAGTGCGGTAGCACTCTCTAAGTAGGGATGGCAGGTCAAAGTCCATAGGACAGTATAAACTAAAAACTTCTTTCTCTTCTACTCTCACTCTACAGGTTCTCAGAAGGCTACAGTGAATTATTATATCTACAAAGAAGAGAGGAGAATGTTCAAAAGCCGAAAATTCATTCGCCAACATAAGAAAAAAACGAGTTCTAAAATTGACTTTTCGTTCTTTTTCTTTATCAGAGAGTGCGCTAGCACTCTCTAAGTAGGGATGGCGGGTCAAAGGTCATAAGACTGTATAAACTAAAAACTCTTCTTTCTCTTCTACCCTTGCTCTACAGGTTCTCAGAAGGCTACAGTGAGATACTACTTCTACAAAGAAGAGAGGAGAGTGTTCAAAAATCAAAAATTCATTCGCTAACATAAGAAGAAAACGAGTTCTAAAATTGACTTTTGTTCATTTTCTTTATCAGAGAGTGCGGTAGCACTCTCTAAGTAGGGATGGCAGGTCAAAGTCCATAGGACAGTATAAACAAAAAACTCTTCTTTCTCTTCTACCCTTACTCTACAGGTTCTCAGAAGGCTACAGTGAATTATTATATCTACAAAGAAGAGAGGAGAATGTTCAAAAGCCAAAAATTCATTCGCCAACATAAGAAAAAAACGAGTTCTAAAATTGACTTTTCGTTCTTTTTCTTTATAATAATAAGGATAATAATAATAATAAGATCGACGTACCGACTTACTGGCTATAGTCATCAAAATTCTGCTTTGGCCATCTGTTAGAGCGGCACCTAGAGGCTGATCTTTTGCTATTAGTTTTGACTAAGGCTCTACTTCACTATTCGATAGCACTCGGAACACAGCTGCTAATCTTTCTACGCCATTTTGAAGGGGGCGGGGCTTATGGGCGGAGCCACGTAAGCTTAAGTTTAGCTATAGCCAAGGTCTTCATTCATTATCTGATGATGTTCCAGTCACTCCTTGCTGAATTACAGTACAGATGCTCATCCTATATAGTAGCATTATAGCCAGTACTTGGCTGTAGTGTAGTCAGCTCACTTCACCATGCCGTGTACATGTCATTTACATTGCTGTTGCTGTAAAGTTTTATATCAACAAAACTTAAATAGCTAAACAAATTCTTCAACCAGAGACACTGTATGTACCTACAAAAGAGGTTTATGTAGAGCTGGCTTTGTATAGTACTGTACTGTAGCCTCCCTCATTCAACTTCAAGCACTAAGAAAAAGGATAGAAACAAGTGAGCGTAAAAAATTTCTTCAAATAAAAAGGTTAAGTAGGGATAGCCTAAAATCTAGCTGGGCTATCTATAATGTGCTGCAGCCTCGTATGAAAAAAATCTTCGCGATATTACCTCATAAAAGGGGTGGGGCAATTAATAGCAGTTCTCCTCATATAACACCTGCACAGGATGTGGCCATTTGATGGCATCCACTATTATGATCACTACACCAAATGCATAAACTCCCCATACTCCTCCCTCAAGCAAGACATACGTACCATCTCAATAATTATTTCAGTGATCACATATGTAACAATTAGCTAATGCTGTTCACTTTTTAAAATGTTCACTCCTTTCAGTACTCCATTACACTGCAGATGATCATCCTTCAAACTCTCCTCCCTGAACAGAATGAAATACTGATCATTAAATAAATTTAGTTCAATCAAGGAAGCCTTTAGTGTCTATCAATTTTCATAATCACAAAGAAAAAGAATGCAAACAAGTGAATGCAAAAAATTTCTTCGAAATAAAAATGTGAAGTAGGGATGCTATTATAACTGCAGCTTCATTATGAAAACCAAGTACTGCAGCATCGAAGCAGTATGGCCCAAAAATCTAGCTGGAATATGTATTATAACTGCATGCAAGAGAGTGAACTTAGTGAAGTGACCCTTACCCATCATCAATTACAAGATACTATTCCTACTTCACTCCCATGATCAAGGGCCAAGGGAGTGAAGTAGGAATAGTATCTCGTACTTGATGATGGGTAAGGGTCACTTCACTAAGTTCACTCTCTTGCATGCAGTTATAATACATATTCCAGCTAGATTTTTGGGCCATACTGCTTCGATGCTGCAGTACTTGGTTTTCATAATGAAGCTGCAGTTATAATAGCATCCCTACTTCACATTTTTATTTCGAAGAAATTTTTTGCATTCACTTGTAATAATAATAATAAGGATAATAAATATCAGATCAACGCCCCGACTTACTGGCTATAGTCATCAAAATCCTGCTTTGGCCATCTGTTAGAGCGGCACCTAGAGGCTGATCTTTTGCTATTAGTTTTGACTAAGGCTCTACTTCACTATTCGATAGCACTCGGCACTAGCTAATCTTTCTACGCCATTTTGAAGCGCACGTCGGTAGGGGGCGGGGCCTGTGGGCGGAGCCACGAAAACTTCAAACTGTTCAGTAGCTCTGCTAGCTAGGCTTAGGTCTTCAGTTTAATCGTTTAGCTAGCTATTTATTCTTATCTGATGATGTTCCAGTCACTCCTTACTGAATTACAGTACAGATGCTCATCCTATAGTAGTATTATAGCCAGTACTTGGCTGTAGTGTAGTCACCATGCTCATTTACATTGTTATTGCTGATATTCAATAGCTAATAGACAAAACTGAATAGCTAAACAAATTCTTTAACCAGTGACCCTACAAAAGAAAAAGATAAGGTTTATGTAGAGCTGGCTTTGTACTGTACTGTAGCTTCATCACTGCATACTCTCAGTTGAAGTGACAGTCAATGCAAGCACTAAGAAAAAGGATGGAAACAAGTGAGCACAAAAAATTTCTTCTAAATAAAAAGGTTAAGTAGGGATAGCCTAAAATCTAGCTGGGCTATGTAATGTACTGCAGCCTAGCTCGTATGAAAACAATCCCTACTTTTACAACTGCCGTAGCTAGCTATAGGTAGTGGATGTAAATGTAGGGATTGTTTTCATACGAGCTAGGCTGCAGTACATTACATAGCCCAGCTAGATTTTAGGCTATCCCTACTTAACCTTTTTATTTAGAAGAAATTTTTTGTGCTCACTTGTAATAATAATAATAATAATAATAATGTATAAGATCGACGTACCGACTTACTGGCTATAGTCATCAAAATTCTGCTTTGGCCATCTGTTAGAGCGGCACCTAGAGGCTGATCTTTTGCTATTAGTTTTGACTAAGGCTCTACTTCACTATTCGATAGCACTCGGAACACAGCTGCTAATCTTTCTACGCCATTTTGAAGGGGGCGGGGCTTATGGGCGGAGCCACGTAAGCTTAAGTTTAGCTATAGCCAAGGTCTTCATTCATTATCTGATGATGTTCCAGTCACTCCTTGCTGAATTACAGTACAGATGCTCATCCTATATAGTAGCATTATAGCCAGTACTTGGCTGTAGTGTAGTCAGCTCACTTCACCATGCCGTGTACATGTCATTTACATTGCTGTTGCTGTAAAGTTTTATATCAACAAAACTTAAATAGCTAAACAAATTCTTCAACCAGAGACACTGTATGTACCTACAAAAGAGGTTTATGTAGAGCTGGCTTTGTATAGTACTGTACTGTAGCCTCCCTCATTCAACTTCAAGCACTAAGAAAAAGGATAGAAACAAGTGAGCGTAAAAAATTTCTTCAAATAAAAAGGTTAAGTAGGGATAGCCTAAAATCTAGCTGGGCTATCTATAATGTGCTGCAGCCTCGTATGAAAAAAATCTTCGCGATATTACCTCATAAAAGGGGTGGGGCAATTAATAGCAGTTCTCCTCATATAACACCTGCACAGGATGTGGCCATTTGATGGCATCCACTATTATGATCACTACACCAAATGCATAAACTCCCCATACTCCTCCCTCAAGCAAGACATACGTACCATCTCAATAATTATTTCAGTGATCACATATGTAACAATTAGCTAATGCTGTTCACTTTTTAAAATGTTCACTCCTTTCAGTACTCCATTACACTGCAGATGATCATCCTTCAAACTCTCCTCCCTGAACAGAATGAAATACTGATCATTAGTTCAATCAAGGAAGCCTTTAGTGTCTATCAATTTTCATAATCACAAAGAAAAAGAATGCAAACAAGTGAATGCAAAAAATTTCTTTGAAATAAAAATGTGAAGTAGGGATGCTATTATAACTGCAGCTTCATTATGAAAACCAAGTACTGCAGCATCGAAGCAGTATGGCCCAAAAATCTAGCTGGAATATGTATTATAACTGCATGCAAGAGAGTGAACTTAGTGAAGCGACCCTTACCCATCATCAAGTACAAGATACTATTCCTACTTCACTCCATGATCAAGGGCCAAGGGAGTGAAGTAGGAATAGTATCTCATACTTGATGATGGGTAAGGGTCACTTCACTAAGTTTACTCTCTTGCATGCAGTTATAATACATATTCCAGCTAGATTTTTGGGCCATACTGCTTCGATGCTGCAGTACTTGGTTTTCATAATGAAGCTGCAGTTATAATAGCATCCCTACTTCACATTTTTATTTCAAAGAAATTTTTTGCATTCACTTGTTTAAAATATAATTATTATGGACTAGGTGAGTTGGTCAGATGTCTGGATATTCTATCTCGATGTCCTATGGTTTTATGGCATTAGCTAGTTAGCTAATTCTGCATGTATATTATAATTTGAGAAAGGCAGTCATACCTGTGTGAATGAAAAGGATTCTTTTGCCTTTGAATATGTGAGGTCTTTCTTTCATTTCTGTCAGCATTCCTCTAACGGCCTTCACTGTAAAGTCAGGATCCAGTGACAGTCCAGTTTTCGACATGACTTCAATGATGAATCCTGCATGCAGTCAGATAGAGATAGAGGGAGATGGAAAGACTTTTCACTTACTTAAATCATCTTCAGTACACTTTCCATAGCTTTCTCCAATGTAATCACCTATTATATTCAGCAAGTCTCTTGCAGTAACTTTCATTCCAAACACTTCCAGTTCTCTCTGAATGACAGAATAACACGCATCAGCAGAATAGCCTATAGTAATCCCATGAATCCTAGTACAGTATAAGAGACAAAATTAATGTGGTACGTATTGTACAGTGGGAAATTTTTGGTGGATTTCGTGGCTTTGTTTTTACCCCAAGAAATTTTCCCGCTAAGAAACAATTAGCTACACAGGGATATGCAGGCTCAAGTTTCAAGGGAGGGTAGGAGAAGGGAATAATGTGTCTGACTCTACTGCTGCCTAAAAAATTACAAGGACCAATGGCAAGATGAAGTAGAAAGTTATTCCTTTCTCCCACCCTCCCTTGAAACTTAGCCTGCATATCCCTGTGGAATTGTTTCTTCACATTGGGTCATTGGCCACTTCTTCATAGCGTAAGCTACTAATTATCGATCAGCATCCGTTGCAGCACCTATTATCGACTACTGAGTATATGGAAAGTAAACAAATATAAACAGAGTCTAAGAAAATGGCTGCATTGAAAAGAAAACTTACAAGCTTTAGAGAGAAAACAGGACTTCAACTATCAACTCCAGTATGAAAGTAAGTTACGTACTACTAGCTCACATTACCCATCGCCATGGCTTCGGAAGATCGCTTAAAAGCTATGAAAGCTATCGACTTAAAGTCGAATTTGGTGCTTGTTTAGTGAGGACTGTATGGATAGATTATGACTGGATTCTGTAGGAATGTGAAACACAGACCAATGAAGACTGTCTGAAAAGTATCATCTGAATCGAACGAAAAGGAGAGCTTCTGCAGCAGTTCCATTCCACTGTTAAGTTGTGAAGCAGTTTATGATAGAAATGCTTCATTCATTTTTTGTTATGATGATGTATTTTATAGCATAAAATAGTATAAAAATATCTTCTTAAGGGCCCTAACATGTAGTGGAACAAAACTGAAAGAAAGAATGGAACGGACGATGATTTTTTCAATGGGTGGTCGATTAATGATTTTTTAATTGACATAGTAGAGTCAGCATAGCAAAATTATCTTTCTAATGGTTGTTTGAGACTTTGACGACCATCGGCGAGGGAGATATTGTGCGAGGGGTAAAGTATGGTCAATAATCGGTGGCTTACTCTACTTCATGGTTGCTAGTACAGTGGACCCTTGCTAATCCACAAATCTGAATAGCCAATTTAATGATATTCATGCCTTTTTTGAGGTGCATTTAATGGAAACTAGACAGTGTTCCATTCAAACTTTCACTCCAAATGGGTTCTGGTCCCAAGCTATTCGGATTAGTGAGGTCCATTGTAGTAGCTTTGGGGCTGAAATTAGGTGATACCAGGGATATTTTCATCAAATTAATTTTGAGAAATGATTTTATGTTGTCTGGGATTTATAATTAACCCTCTGCGCATGTGCAAGGGTTATATAGTAGTCAGTTTGTCCTTCTGTCTATCTGTCTGTCTGTTACAACTATTCCAGAGCCAGTGGCACTTACCATGTTTCAACTTCAGTGTCAACGATGTCTAGACGATACTCTCGAGTTTTAAATTGAGCAGATTTTTCAATAAAGGCTTAGTTTCGGAGAAAATGGCAAGAATTTCTATACAATGGTGAACATTAATTAGAAAAGTGGGCAGGTAGGTATGGAAGGGCAGCCTGCCACCTTTCAGGGAGTTTCCTACCTTGAATCTGCTAGTGTTCCAGCTGTTGCAGCAACTCTGTGTGAGCATCGTGCACTGCCTCAGGCACAAAATTAGTTCTTGCCATTAGGATTCTGTAGCTACTTTTGTTGGTGAATCAAAGTGGCTACCTCTCAGAATCAGGTCTGCATGCAGAAAATGCACAGAGGGTTTGCACTATACAGTGCCTTTCATTAGCTACACAAGTTTTTGTTTTTGTTTTACTATTGCTAAATTTATATTTTTACCTGAGCTTGGAGCCAGTTAAATGATTGGCTATGGCCAGTCCACACACAGTCCCTTGGGAGCCAGCTGCTACCACAACATCATCATAGTCATCCAAAACTCCCTAAGATTAAATAGGGTAAAATTGAGAAGTAAATGATCAGTCTCAGGTGGAAATTGAATATCATCCAGGTTTAATGATTACGTATGTACCTGCTCCATCATTTCCTGCCAAGCATCTATGTACCCCCACGTCCCAATTGCAGAGGCCCCTCCAGCTGGAATGATATAAGGACTATGATCTTCAGACCTGCCATAAGTAATTAAGCATAATATAGTTAAGTAAAAGAGTAAGAACCGCATGCCCCAGCTAGGTAGGAATAAATAAATAAATAAAAAAGGATATTATCTCAAAAAACATGACTATAGCTAATTGTTTAATTATTTAGAGTGTAGTTATAATAGCTCTGGGTTATGTCTATTTTGTGTTCACTTGATATGTACCTTGATCATTCACTTTAACGTTCTCAATTTTCTTAACCAAATTTCATGCTTAAAACATCAGCAGAGAGCTGATCACCCACTCTATGAACTGGTTTTTTGAAATTTGAAGAATTGAGAAAGTTATAGCATCTATATTTGACAATAATTTAAGGGGGCTCCGACATGACTACGCGCACGCAAGTAAGGATAAGCACTAATAACAGGATCATTATTGTGGAAAACGAGCTGAAAAACCACAAAAAAGTTAGGAATGCAACTTTGTGCAGGCAGTACATGAACCATACAAGCAGGAAAAGTAATAATAGTAAATAATTCATTCAATTGCATGTAGCTATAATAGCTAGTATAGGTAGCACTCCTGAAGAATAATAATGTAGGCTATCTATAATTATTTCCAGCGCCAGATTCAGAGCCTATTCCAGAGCCAGTGTCACCGGAAGAGTCCGGCCCGAGCGAGACTAACTCCAGAGCTAGTCTGGGCTAGCAGACCTCCGATACAAAGAGGTGTTGAGATCCAGACGAGTCCGACCCGAAATGCAGTGTTGAAGAGAGAGAGCCAGATTCTCCCGAGTCTGGCCAGGATCAGGGCCGCCTCACCGTGGGATGAGCGATCACTCGACTAACGGACAGAAAGACTCAGCATCCTACCGGATATAGTGGGTGGGGCTGGGGTGGGGCTGTGTACGTGTATCGGTATACTTGCAGATGCCAGAAGAGTCCGTACTTGGCATGTTGTTTCCTCATGGTCTGGGGTAGACAGCTACGGATGGGATTAGGAAATCTTCAAAAACTGAAGTGATCAGCGCTTTCAGCAGTTCATTCTAAAGCTAGAAATTCGTGTATCTAGGAAGCTAGATTATAATAGACAATTCGATCCGTAGTTGTCTTATAAGCATGCAAAGGAAGGATGTGAAACTATTTTCAACATTGTACAAGTTTAGCACAAAAAAAGAAGTATTAATTTTAGTCCTTTTAGCTTCAAGCGGTGCTAGCCTCTCGGTAACTGCCTAGTTCTTGGGAGATCAGCAACCGTAGGTAAGTCCTCCACTGTGGTCTTTGTAGCTTATCTCTGCAAGTGTTGGTAGTCTCGATATCAGTCCCTAGCAACCTGCAAAACAAGCACGTGGGCGGGATGTTGGAGCCCCCTTAATAATCAAATGAATGATCCATGTATCAAGTAATTAAACACAGATATACTTTTAAGTGAGAAATCTGGTTCAGTATCACAGCGAGGCACCAGTTACATGCATAGGTGTTCCAAGGCTTATCAGGAAGGTGCAGCATGTACCACTCAAATGCCCAAATAAAAGCTAAAAATATTACAAAGGACAACCATGAATAGCATACTTACTTCAGTTTTTCATAGAAATGGTCCAACACCTGTATCAGTTCTTTGAAAGGCTTATGATCGGGAGGAATAAGGTAAATATTAGCTCCTGACAAGCGGTGAAGCAAGTAGTTTCCTTTGCATGGCACATCCTAAAACAATAAAATTTATGTGTGAGCAGTAGCCGATGTTTGTGTGGTCAATTTTTTTTAAACCGACATACCAAGCAGAGCAGCATGCAGCGCATGTTACTTGTAACGACCATTAACCGACATACCAAGTAGAGCAGCATGCAGCGCATGTTACTTGTAATGACCATTAAGTAAGGAGCTCCAATTTTGTGTCATGAATAATTAAGTGAGTTAGTTATGATAATATCAGGGTTCACCCCAAAGGGTGTTAGAGAGGTGGGCCCATTTTTCTTTCATGTGGTTAAAACATTAATATCCACAAGAATATCAAAATCCTTGCACCGCTCTGATCAGTTTCACTGGGGAGAACCCTGAATATAGTTAGGGTAGGATGTGAAAGTATCTTTACAGTAGGGGATGTGGTTGCAGGGGACATTGTACAATTGATAGATTAAGGTACGTATATGATTAACAATAACCTTGACTGGATGTTTCTTGGTCATTAGGAAGAGGTGAGAGTCCAACCCCAGCTGCCGAGAAGCCAAAGCAGTGACCCGTGCATGGTTTGACCCCACTCCACCAAGTGTAATCACACAGTCACACTTTTTGCTGATAGCTTCACCAAAACAGAAATCCAACTTGCGAATCTGAGAACATAAACAGTTGGTCATCACAAAATTAATATTGACTAGTGTAAATAATAAGGGTATAGATAGATAGTTTTAATCTGGGATTAATTTTGATAATGGTTGGTCATAAGAATAATTGCTCAGACATGCAGTATGCAATGGCTATACTCCTTGAAATAGTCAGAATGACCAGTTGATAAGAGAGCAGAATAAGGGGAAATCAGATGCATCTTAGACTTAGTCTATTTATTTTGTAGCAATTACTATTTTTCCTCCTTTCAAAGCCCTAGTATATAGCTTCTGAATGTTACCATTGTCACTCTTAGTCAAACTGAACTTGGCACTAACAAGCTCAGCTAAATACACTAATTCCATGCATGGATCCAGACATTCGTAGCCCCTCACCATGTCACCAACAACTTAACTAGCTTACTGCTAGCTGCTTTTTCAAGCATCAGCTGGACTGTTCTGCCTGCTCGATAAGAAGCTGGATTTTAACTTTTGAATCCTTCTGGAAGATGCATTATGTATGGGGAAATTCCATCATCATGTTATAATTATCAGACAAGGGTAAATGCAAAGTAAATTCATAGAAATTTCTGCAGAAAATTCTGAACTCTGAATCTGAGCCTCTGACTTAAATATGCCACAGTAAGTTTGGAAGCATTCTATCTGTGAAATAGCTTCAGCGTTACGACCCCACAAGGGGGGAGGGGCTAAACCTTACTAGCCAGTTAACTACGTACCTTATTGCCACTGAAAAGGCATCCCGTGAGGTCATCACGCTTCACAGCCACTTCAAATCCAGGAGGTATTCCAGGCAAATTCCATTTGTGTATGGGCGTCGGCTTCAGACAAAGCTGGAACACAATATCAAAATATTAATATTACTAGCAAAGTCAGCCATAAATAAGCAGCTGTGAGACTTTTAGCTAGTACTAAACATCTGACTGCGAGATTAGATAGACGCCACTTTATCACTAGCAAACAGAGCTGCACTAATCATAGATAGAGGGGGAAGGGATGGAAGCTGAAGTACAAATTGCAAATGATCTGCAGATGCATTGACATGATGTTATCGCACATGAGCGCTTATGATGTACCATCTAGCAGTTTAATGATGGCATTGATATAGAACTATGGTAATGGCTAGTGGTATTGTAAGAGGAGTGATTTCTGTTGTGTTGGAAGATGAGAAGTTAGTGCAGTTCACAAGAACTGATGCTATGACCTTCTAATTTCACATTACTGGAATCCGTGCTATTAATCAATACGCACATCTATCCGGTGAGGTGCATCTGAATCGCATGAGCTGAGCTGATGTTACAGCTGCAACTTTTGTGTCAGAGAGAGCTAGCTATATATATATATAGTACCTTGGAAGCTGGAAAGACTTCCTTGACTCGGGTTAGAAGCCCTATAGTCTCAATAACCACCTGCCCTGCTTGACTTGACATGGCCTTAGGGCTGACCAGTCTATTATGCCGGCATAATTTCAGGTATAATAGGTACTCCCAAACATCAGGCATAATGGGTGCATAAGTATGCAAAGTGTTAGGATCAAGGAAGTTTAGTCGTTTCATGAACTACGAGGCGTGACGACCCCTGGTGAAAATAGGGGTCTGGTGACACCGCTATACTGAACCAGTTTTTACCCCACGATTCTGGGGGGAAGTTGCGGTATCGTGAATATCATTAGTAAAGAGCGACTTCCATGCATGGCTAAATCTTTGGAAGGTTGCTGCAATTGAGTTGGCTAGGGCACCATAGATCTTCCATGCATGGAACCCGAGACTGAATCTTTGAAGGTTGCTACAATTGAGTCAGCTAAGCGCCTGGGATAAGACAGCCTGAACAGTTGCAGGTTTTGCAGATGCTTTCGGGATCTTGCCTATGGGGTATGGGAAGAGCCTTTACTATGCAGCTCTGGATCCCCTGAACCATCATTAATTGAAGAACAAGTATGTGCATTGCACAGGCAGCTGACCGTCCATGACCGTGATGACATCGTCAATTTGTGCTGATCACATTCCATTTAGAACTGGTCCGGTATAGTGGTGTCACCAGACCCTTATTTTTTGTCGTGCCTCCAGACTATGGAATGCATGTAATAATGGCATTTTATCAGTGCATTATAGCTAGCTACAACACGGCTGAACAACCTTTAATCTGAGTACATGAAGAAAACTTTGATTTCTCAGTATTAAACAATTGAGAGCATAGCTAATGGGGTGAAACACTTTTAAGGCGCGGGCATGACTACTTACTGTACTAATTATCACACCTTTGTTCTCCATTTCGGTTGTACCGCCAGTTTTTCAGCCCACGAAGGAGCCTCATAGGCTTCAACCACACCTTCACTAGAGGACATAGCACCCTAGATCTCTGCGCAGGCTTCAAGTTTGCGCGCGCGTAAACTCTGCACATGTGCACAAGACACAGTCCAGGAAGAATGAGTAAACCAAGGGTAAGTGTATTTTCTCTGGAGTGTGGTTGGTGCATGGTCTCATTTTTTGAAGCTAGCTACAATATTTAATGAAAAATACTGAAGTCTGTGCTAACCCACACGTATTAAGGCACAGCTAATGGTTAAAAGGTCTGCAGATCTGCTGCTGCACAAGCTATAGTAGCTAGGTAATTATCAAGTCACTGGCTAAGAATGCATACAAGTGGAGGTAGCATAATTATTGAGTCACATCACATGCATTAAAAGATGGGTTGGTAATGATCAATGAACATAATTATTACAGTGAGTGGCATAAAGTATAGGTTGTGTAGAAGATATCAATCAAGCTTTCTGGGAGCATTCTAATGGCAGCTAGATGTAACAGATACATAGATACACACACAGAGAGAGCACATGTATGTGCACTGCACTGAGGGTTAATCATAAAATCAATGGTATCACTTATACAGTGGAATCCTTGATGCTAGTGCCAATTTCAAGTTGTTATTCATAAGCGTAGAGAAGGGGGTGCTAGAGGGGCTGGAGCCCCCCCCCCCTAATATTTTCAAGATGGGGTAGAGCACCCCAGACCCCTAAATGGCACATTGTAGTCAGCCCCTTTGTTGGTGTTTTGCTTATTACTGAGCCAGTCTTTCACAATCGCAGAGCAATGGTGATTTCCCCATAACCTCATGTGGTCACTCCATCAGACCATGATCAGAGATAACTCTCCCTATCAGTGTAATCAAGTGGTAGCTAAAAGTTACCACTACATTATAGGATGCCATGAAATGCTAGAGCAATTAGATTTCACTCCCCCCAGCACACAATAACACAGTATAAAATTAATGGTTGAACCTATACGTAATTTTAATATAAATCTAAATGACTACGTAGGTCTAATTGCAGAACTAAATAGCTACGTAATACTCATAGTTATCTTCAGAATTGAAAATGAATTTCATTAGCATAATGTGCTGAGACAATTACATGCATTAAAAATAAGGCATTCCAAATTAAAAGCTCTTTGGTGGGTCCAATACACTGTTGATAGCTACTAGGGGAATTATTACAAAGTACTGTGGGGTGAGTGCACATGGCATGCTAACGTAATGTTGCAGCTTCTTTTCATGACAACTTTGGGTAAACTGAGCATGTGCACTTGCCTCACAATGCTTGATTTGCATTTCCCTAGGGATCAATCAGCTGTGTAGTCTTAGACTTATTGGACCCATCAAAGAGATACTGCATCTCTCCCTAAAGTTCCTTCCTAGCCTTAAGAACATAAGATTTTGGTAACTAATAAATAATCATCCTATTCAGATTGATGCTCCTACACTATAATGTGAATTCTGGATTAATCTTTACAATTTTTTTTTTCCCCATACACCCGATCATCAAAACCTATCTCATGGCTCCTTATCTCTAGCCACCTAAAGATGTAAGTTAGTTTTGCATATATTATTATAATACTCTCTTGTCATTTTCCATTTTTATGTACTTCTATGTTATCTACATATATCATGTGTGATGAATAATAACTTCAGGAAGTAAGTTATCTCTATCAATTGATTTTTCACTTCTTCTATTATTATCTCTGCAGGAAGTAAGTTCCTCTAACTCATATTTATACCTCATGGCACAATTAAAGCCACACTTCAAACTTGGATTTGCTATAAATAACCTAACATAGTTTCTTATCTCTAGCCACCTAAGGATGTAAGTTAGTTTGTATACTGTCTCACCACTTTCTGTTCCACTTCATATGCAATTTGTATGCCTTCTAACATGTGATCGACTTCAGGAAGTAAGTTACTTTCTATCTTATTATACTCAATTGATTTCACCTCTTCTATTATCTCTGCAGAAAGTAAGTTCCTCTAACTCATGTACTTTGTGGCACACAACCACTTCAAACTTTGAACTCTCATTATTTGATTTTCTAACCAAATCATCAATGGCTTCTTATCTCTAGCCACCTAAGGATGTAAGTTAGTTTGTATACTGTCTCACCACTTTCTGTTCCACTTCCTATGCAATTTGTATGCCTTCTTATATGTTAAGGAAGTAAGTTATTATATATACGGAATTGATTTTCATCTCTCTGCAGAAAGTAAGTTCTCTAATTTTGTACTTCATGGTACAAAGGCACATCAAACTTTGATTTTCCAACCAAATTATCAATGGCTTCTAAATAATCTCTAGCCACCTAAGGATGTAAGTTAGTTATAGTATAATGTCTCACCACTTTCTGTTCTACTTCCTATGGAATTTGTATTATGTGTGTGATTCACTTCAGGAAGTAAGTTACTTTCTATCTACAATTGATTTTCACCTCTTCAGCATTATATCTCTGCAGAAAGTAAGTTCTTCTGACTATTTATGGCATGCACACAAAGCCATTGGAATGAAACTCTTCCTAAAATTTTTTACTGCTATCATCAATCTTCTCTTACATGTGGTTTTTTTATCTCTAGCCACCTAAAGATGTAAGTTAGTTTGTATACTGTCTCACCATTTTTTATCCATACAATATGCCTTCTAATGTGTAATGAATGATTACTTCAGGAAGTAAGTTACTTTCTCACGCTTTCTCAGCAGGTACGTTACTCAAACTCATACACTTCAACATAACCTTTATCTTTATTATGTATATTCAATGTTTGCTGAATATGATTTCTCAGCTTGTAAGTTAATCTTTATTTCCTAACTCATACACTTCAACTAAAACTATTTATTGTGTGCTAAATGTGCATTATAAGATACTTTATTCTGAAATATAACCTCTATACATGGTTTCGTCAGCGAGTAAGTTACTGACTTATGCACTTCAACATAACCTTTATTATGCATGTGCTTAATGTGACTTTCTCATGCAGTCTGTAAGTTACTCTATATTTCTTACACTTAAATAATAATATTCAATGTGTGCTGAATGTGATTTCCTAAGATTGTAAGTTACTCTATATTTTCTGACTTGTACACTTCCACTTGACCTCTATTATACATATTCAATGTGTGCTGAATGTAATTTCCTCAGGAAGTAAGTTACTCTATATTTCCTGCAACTTGATCTCTATTATGCATATTCAATGTGTACTGAATGTGATTTCATCAGTCTGTAAGTTACTCTATATTTTCTTACTCATAAACTTCAACTTGACCTCTATTATGCATATACAATGTGTGCTGAATGTGATTTCCTCAGAAAGTAAGTTACTCTATATTTCCTGATTCACACTTTAACTCAACCTCTATCATACGTACATATTCAATGTGTGCTAAATGTGATTCCCTCAGAAAGTAAGTTACTCTGTACTTCCTTACTCATACACTTCAACTTGACCTCTATTATGCATATTCAATGTGTGCTGAATGTGATTTCCTCAGCCTGTAAGTTACTGTATTTCATACACTTCAACATAACCTCTCTATCATGCATATTCAATGTGAGCTGAATGTGATTTACTCAGCGTGTAAGTTACTTTATATCATACACTTCAACATAACCTCTCTATCATGCATATTTAATGTGGTGCTGAATGTGATTTTCTCAGCTTGTAAGTTACACTATTATTATTTCCTGACACACTTAACTCAGCCTCTATTATGCATATATTGAATGTGATTTCCTCAGGAAGTAAGTTACTCTATATTTCCTGACTCACACTCTAATTCAACCTCTATTATGCATATTCAATGTGTGCTGAATGTGATTTCCTCAGGGAGTAAGTTACTCTATATTTCCTGATTCACACTTTAACTCGACCCTCTATTATGCATATTCAATGTGTGCTCAATGTGAATTTTCTCAGCTTGTAAGTTACATTATATTTCCTGACTCACACTTAACTCAACATCTATTATGCATATTCAATATATGCTAAATGTGATTTCCTTAGAAAGTAAGTTATTCTATATTTCCTTACTCATACACTTCAACTTGACCTCTATTATGCATATTCAATGTGTGCTGAATGTGATTTCCTCAGCCTGTAAGTTACTCTATATTTCCTGACTCACACTTCAACTCAATGTCTATTATGCATATTCAATGTGTGCTGAATATAATTTCCTCAGGTTGTAAGTTAATCTATATTTACTGACTCACATTTAACTCAACCTCTTTTATGCATATTCAATGTGTGTTGAATGTGATTTCCTCAACTCTATATTTCCCAACTCAAACTTAACTCAACCTCTATTATGCATATTCAATGTGTGCTCAATGTGATTTCTTCAGTCTGTAAGTTACTCTCTACTTCCTGACTCACACTTTAACTCAACCTCTATCATGCATATTCAATGTGTGCTGAATGTGATTTCCTCAGTTTGTAAGTTACTTTGTATTTCCTGGCACTCATACACTTCAATCTGACCTCTATTATACATATTAAATGTGTGTTGAATGTAATTTCCTCAGGGAGTAAGTTACTCTATATTTCCTGATTCACACTTTAACTCAACCTCTATTATGCATATTCAATGTGTGCTGAATGTGATTTCTCCAGTCTGTAAGTTACTCTCTACTTCCTGACTCACACTTTAACTCAACCTCTATTATGCATATTCAATGTGTGTTGAATGTGATTCCTCAGGGAGTAAGTTACTCTTTATTTCCTGACTCACACTTCAACTCAACCTCTATTATGCATATTCAATGTGTGCTGAATATAATTTCTCAGTCTGTAAGTTACTCTATATTTCCTGACTCACACTTTAACTCAGCCTCTATTATGCATATTCGATGTGTGCTGAATGTGATTTCCTCAGCATGTAAGTTACTCTACATTCCTGACTCATACTTTAACTCAACCTCTATTATGCAATGCGTGTTGAATGTGATTTCCTCAGGAAGTAAGTTACTCTATATTTCCAGACTCACACTTTAACTCAACCTCTATTATGCATATTCAATGTGTGCTGAATGTGATTTCTTCAGTCTGTAAGTTACTCTATACTTCCTGACTCACACTTTAACTCAGCCTCTATTATGCATATTCAATGTGTGCTGAATATAATTTCTCAGTCTGTAAGTTACTCTATATTTCCTGACTCACATTTTAACTCAACCTCTATCATGCATATTCAATGTGTGCTGAATGTGATTTCCTCAGTTTGTAAGTTACTTTGTATTTCCTGACACTTACACTTCAATTTGACCTCTATTATGCATATTAAATGTGTATTGAATGTGATTTACTCAGGTAGTAAGTTACTCTATATTTCCTGACTCACAATTTAACTCAACCTCTATTATGCATATTCAATGTGTGCTGAATGTAATTTCTTCAGTCTGTAAGTTACTCTATACTTCGTTCCTGACTCACACTTTAATTCAATCTCTATTATGCATATTCAATGTGTGTTGAATGTGATTTCCTCAGAAAGTAGTAAGTTACTCTATATTTCCTGACTCACACTTTAACTCAGCCTCTATTATGCATATTCGATGTGTGCTGAATGTGATTTCCTCAGCATGTAAGTTACTCTACATTTCCTGACTCACACTTTAACTCAACCTCTATTATGCATATTCAATGTGTGCTGAATGTGATTTCCTCAGTATGTAAGTTATTCAATATTTCCTGACTCACACTTTAACTCAACCTCTATTATGCATATTCAATGTGTGCTGAATGTGATTTCCTCAGTTTGTAAGTTACTTTGTATTTCCTGACACTCATACACTTCAATCTGACCTCTATTATGCATATTAAATGTGTGTTGAATGTAATTTCCTCAGGGAGTAAGTTACTCTATATTTCCTGACTCACACTTTAATTCAACCTCTATTATGCATATTCAATGTGTGCTGAATATAATTTCTCAGTCTGTAAGTTATTCTATATTTCCTGACTCACACTTTAACTTAACCTCTATCATGCATATTCAATGTGTGCTCAATGTGATTTCTTCAGTCTGTAAGTTACTCTCTACTTCCTAACTCACATTTTAACTCAACCTCTATCATGCATATTCAATGTGTGTTGAATGTGATTCCTCAGGGAGTAAGTTACTCTATATTTCCTGACTCACACTTTAACTCAACCTCTATTATGCATATTCAATGTGTGCTGAATGTGATTTCCTCAGTATGTAAGTTATTCAATATTTCCTGACTCACACTTTAACTCAACCTCTATTATGCATATTCAATGTGTGCTGAATGTGATTTCCTCAGTTTGTAAGTTACTTTGTATTTCCTGACACTCATACACTTCAATCTGACCTCTATTATGCATATTCAATGTGTGCTGAATATAATTTCTCAGTCTGTAAGTTACTCTATATTTCCTGACTCACACTTTAACTTAACCTCTATCATGCATATTCAATGTGTGCTCAATGTGATTTCTTCAGTCTGTAAGTTACTCTCTACTTCCTAACTCACATTTTAACTCAACCTCTATCATGCATATTCAATGTGTGTTGAATGTGATTCCTCAGGGAGTAAGTTACTCTATATTTCCTGACTCACACTTTAACTCAACCTCTATTATGCATATTCAATGTGTGCTGAATATAATTTCTCAGTCTGTAAGTTATTCTATATTTCCTGACTCACACTTTAACTTAACCTCTATCATGCATATTCAATGTGTGCTCAATGTGATTTCTTCAGTCTGTAAGTTACTCTCTACTTCCTGACTCACATTTTATCTCAACCTCTATCATGCATATTCAATGTGTGCTGAATGTGATTTCCTCAGTTTGTAAGTTACTTTGTATTTCCTGACACTCATACACTTCAATCTGACCTCTATTATGCATATTAAATGTGTGTTGAATGTAATTTCCTCAGGGAGTAAGTTACTCTATATTTCCTGACTCACATTTTAACTCAACCTCTATTATGCATATTCAATGTGTGCTGAATGTGATTTCCTCAGTATGTAAGTTATTCAATATTTCCTGACTCACACTTTAACTCAACCTCTATTATGCATATTCAATGTGTGCTGAATGTGATTTCCTCAGTTTGTAAGTTACTTTGTATTTCCTGACACTCATACACTTCAATCTGACCTCTATTATGCATATTAAATGTGTGTTGAATGTAATTTCCTCAGGGAGTAAGTTACTCTATATTTCCTGACTCACACTTTAACTCAACCTCTATTATGCATATTCAATGTGTGCTGAATATAATTTCTCAGTCTGTAAGTTACTCTATATTTCCTGACTCACACTTTAACTCAACCTCTATCATGCATATTCAATGTGTGCTCAATGTGATTTCTTCAGTCTGTAAGTTACTCTCTACTTCCTGACTCACAATTTAACTCAACCTCTATTATGCATATTCAATGTGTGCTGAATGTAATTTCTTCAGTCTGTAAGTTACTCTGGTTTGTACACTTTGACTCATGTACTGGATATGTTTCTCTGTGTATTTTACTGTGCTGAATGTAATTTCCTCAGCAGGTGAGTTACCCTATCTTCCCTCTACCCTTACACTTCACTAATGTATGTGTGTTGAATGATTTTTTAGCTGGTGAGTTATTCCCTGGTTCATACACTTTAACTTGACCTCTATCATGCATATATTCAAAATATTTCCTCAGCAAGTAAGTTGCTTTAATATTAATTTTCATGACTGATTCATAATCTATACTTCTCTATAATACCATATGATTTGATGTGTGCTGATGTGATTTCTTCAGCGAGTAAGTTACTTATTATTTCCTTATTCAACTCAACCCTTATGAATGTGTGCTGAATGGGATGTCACTCCAGCAAGTAAGTTACGTATAATTCATAACACTTTAAACCTTCCTCTAGCTATTGTGTGATTATTTTCTCACTCATGAACTTCAACTTTTGTTCATTGTGTGCTTGATGTGATTTCTTTAGCCTGTAAGTGGCTTTCTAATTTCCAAATCAATTTAGATTTAATCTCTTTAATCTATATTCCTTAGGAAGTAAGTGCTATATAATTAAACAAGCTTATACATTATTTTTTTCATTTAATGTGTCATTTCTTTAGCATGTGAGTTATCCTACATACTAACTTGTGATGTCCTTATATATAAATGCACTTTTTATACTTTATCAACCAATGACTTCACTCATTTTCATCAGCAAACTAATTTGATTTCTTTAGGAAGTAAGTTAGTATTAGCTTGTGGTATTTATTAATTAGCTGACTCATGATAATTATCATCCACCAAATTCTAATCATTTCAAAATGGCTCAAGCAAATAACTCAATATCATGGATAGAGTGTAGTTATTTTTACACATAGATGCTTCCAAGAGTCCCAGAGCCTATATCTTATGGTGGGCTTGATGTTCTTGGAGAAACATCAGTTCTTTATAAGCAAGAACCCATCACACATATCTGGGAAAACCATGGTTTCAGGATGAGCTTTCCAGGAAACGCTTTACCTCTGGACAGGAGTGAGTGTATTTTACAAGTCAAAGCTGCTATTTCTGGTCAATTTGTATTCCCTGCTGTTACTGAGCTGGTGAGTGGAGTCTACAGTATCAGGAGCTCTTCTTCTCACTTTGAGAAACCTGTTACAGTGGGAATAGAACACTTCTCATCTGAAGGTCACATGGATGATCTCGTATTCGCTGTTAATTCTGATTACAAACCTCCTTATACCTTCCGAGAAATGCAGGGTGGTATTTTTCCTGCTGGCGAAAATTTTGGGGAAATTAATGTGCAGTACTTCTCGATATTTGCTATTATCAGAAGAAAGCTACGCTTTTTACTTGTGGAAAACAGATACTGTGCCTCTCTCCATCATGGAGTTTCTTTCCACTATAACTGGGATATCTACTTTGCGATTTTGAAAGATGCTGAACTATTTAAAACGGTAATAATGCAATTATGTATAATGTGTACCACTGAAACTCTTCTCTTTTTGTGATTCTTTCTTTCATTGCAGCTTCTGAAGAAATATTTTTTAGATGAAGGAGTTTTGGCTACATCACTAGTTCACCAGATTGTGAAATTTTCTGGCAGAGAGATCAAACTTGAAATTTCCGATCAAAAGGTAGAAATACAAGCTGGATGGACTTTGCAACCATTAGTACATCCTGTGGTAAGTATACGTACAGCTGCCCAGGCTAATGATGTACTTCATTGATCATCTCATGATGTGTTCACTGTACTATCGGTCATTTCATTAGATAAAGAGAAGTGAAGTGGATGAATTTGCCAGTGGATGGCCACCTCTATGTAAACTTCGTCTCAAGTGGATGCAAAGTGAAGAATCATCAGATTTAAATTACAAACTCAAGCTCATTGGAGCAAGGCAACCACGTGATTTCTTCATAATGGTTATGGATAAGCCTAATAAAGGTCAGTACAGGATTACATAAACCTCAATGTGAACTCACTCAACAGTAAACACTTTTGTACAATGTTGTAACCTAATGGGTACACTACTCTAAATTAATCAGTACACTTTCTTCCATATCAACATTGAGGGTTTCCACTATTGATAGCTGGCTATAGTAGACTTATTAGACTTATTAACAGTAGCTATGGTTACATAACCATAGAAATGTCATTATGCAGGAACCACTAGTACTGGTCCAGAAACCCCTCCCATCACACCACTAGACCATGGCAAGATATATGAGCAGCTGAAGGACTATTCCTATGCATGGCGAGATATTGGACAGCACCTTGGCTTTCTTCCCAAAGAGCTGAATAACATAGAAGCACACCATGCTGGACCACCACAGAGATACCTCAGCGACATGCTTGCATCTTGGCTGCAATGGGCCCCCGGGGATACCAGGGGCAGCACATCTCATGCCACTCTACCAGCTCTCAAGTCAGCTGTGGATAAGGCGGGATTTGGACGTACAGCAAGCGAGTTATGACTTAACTTTTAATTTTGTCATCAGAGTTTATGGCATTAATTTATATTTCCCTTTTGCTAATACTTAATTATCAGAGATAGCTAGCTAGCTATATATTAAGAAACTTGTATTTGAGTAAGAATTATGTGAATCTGTTGGCCTGTATTAGCACAAGTGCAAATACAGTGGAACCTCTAGTAGCTATACCCAAAACTGGTCTATTGAGGTGGTTTCAGTTTTATAATAATGATAATTATGTGGGACTGATAGCTATCGGTGATGGGGTGCATGGTCTTAGCTATTTCAGGTGCATAAGGTTCCACTGTAGCTGTAGCCAATCAGATGATTAGCATAGCTATTACATGTAACCAATTATTTTTAAGCTGTATAATTATTATTTTTGTCACAAAAGATATTATATAACTCTTAATAAACTCTCATTCTTTTTTTTCTACAACAATGATCTACTGATTCAGAATAGCTAGAATAATAGCTATACCTATCCTGAGAAGATGCAATAGCTAACTTGTCGCAATGAATTTCCATAGCTATAGCTACTATGAGAGAATACAATTTTCACTGTGCAAATTGTCATTGTGCTTCAGCCACTGTCTGGTGCTATTATATTATAGATACATATACAGCTACAACATAATCCTTAATTGGTAAAATTTCACACGAGATGACAAATTTCAAGCCAGGATAATTTTGGAACCAAGTTGTCATTAGATTAGATCTTGATAGCTACCATTCTGAAATTCATTATTGTATCAAAACTTGTCATCTGAGTGAAATCGTTGTTGCTTCACTAGATCATGCATAGCAATGATACCTTCACAGTTGATCTTGCATACTAGAGGGAGTCTCAACCAGGAAATTATTCTGTGCTTGGATTCCATGGATATAATGCCTCCATGGAGACTTGATACCAGGTAGCTAGCTATAGCAATCTTCTCATTTTCTTGTCAATAATTTTAGCTTTAATTAGAATGATAAGTGCATATGCTTCTTTTTACAGTGCATGGTGACTGATCTTCATCGATGACACAGTAGCAATATAATTTTTGTTAGCAAGAAAATGCACATAATTTCATTGTTGTTGTTTTTTTCTGAATTAAGCTAGGCAGGCAGTGGCTTGCTAAGTGCTATCAATACTAATGAAATAAAAACTGATACATCACAACAATAATGAACTATTATATGAACCACATAGCTACAGTAACATACTGAAACAATGTCATGCCACATTAAAAAAAGTCAAACAACATGACATTGTACTCCTTTGTACTGATTATAGTTTCTACCATACAAAATCTGGCAATACTTCAGAAGCTTCCTTCACATTATTATCCATCATTGACACAACCTGATCTTCTATGCGACCATCAAACAACCCAAATATGCCACCTGCATAAGAAATCAAGGATGCTGAATTATAATTACATAACATTAGCTACCATATTATGTGAAACTTCTCTTGATACTAGCTTAAAAAATTCTTTTGTAGCTAATTGTATCCACCAGAGGAAGGCCTGAGCACCAGGCCGAAACGTTGGATGTGAATTTTAAGCTATTATCTAGAGAAATTGTACATAGCATATGGAGCTAGCTGAGAGTAACAACAACAACATAGATAATAATATTATTATTGTGATATATTATAGAGTGGACATTTTTGTTAATTCAGGGACTGTACATACTATTATTATAGCTAAATGCTAGGGTATCCCCAAGTATAATGACATTAGCAGAAATTCTCGTACAGCCATCTAAACATGGGCTAAAAATCTCCTGACTGACTCCTGAGGTTTTACAGGGCATAAATTTCACTCTGTGAGGGCACATTTTACTTTGTTTACTGAATTTGTATAGTGTAATTCCCTTGTTATGATTGTGTATAGCTTCATTCCTGAGGCTTGGGAATGAGGCTAGATAATTGTGTATCAATCAAAACCATGAAATCCGCTCAATGAAAACTTTCCACTATCTACCTGTGTGAATGAAAAGGATTCGTTTTCCTTTAAAGATATGGGGTCGTTCTTTCATTTCTGTCAGCATTCCTCTGATGGCCTTCACTGTATAGACAGGATCCAGTGACAGTCCAGTTTTCGACATGACCTCTATAATGAATCCTACAATAGAGGTGCAGAAAAAATAACTGCGTGTGCCATTTAGTACAGAGAGAGAGAGAGAGAGAGAGAGAGAGAGAGAGAGAGAGAGAGAGATTTTAAGTTTTATTACATACTGAATTCATCTTCAGTGCACTTTTGATAGAATTCTTTAAAATAATCTCCTATTATATTCAGCAAGTCTCTTGCAGTAACTTTCATTCCAAACAAGTCCAGTTCCTTCTGAACCATAGAGTAACACACATCAGCAGGAAAGCCTATAGCAACCCCATGAATCCTATTATGGGAGTAAAATAAAAAATAACACATAGCTAATGACAAACATTCACAAAACTAAGGTATGCAGAGGCAGTATTCTCCCTAACTAATATTAGGGGTGGTTAAGGATAATTCTATATCGACCAAATCGAAGGGAAGATGTACTTGAAGGCACAGCTATGCTTGATTTTCATGATAACTCTTCTGTTCATACCATGTATACCTTGTGATTGTTAATACTATGAAGTGCTATTCAACCAGTTTGGTCAAGTATGACTATGGTGAACAAACAAACAAAGGATGGAATAATACAGCTACCTGAGCTTGGAGCCAGTTAAGTGGTTGGCTATGGCCAGTCCACACACAGTCCCAAGGGAGCCAGCTGCTACCACAACATCATCATAGTCATCCAAAACTCCCTGGGATGAAAACAAAGGGTACGACAGTCCCTGACCATGCTTGATTGCTAAAAACCTGTATAGAGGAGACCACCCTATTCAGAGAGAACCTCTCTTTAAAGATATGTCTGCAATAGTGTTCATACCATTGATTTTGACCTCACATTAATTTTGTGTTCCCTGTCTCCTTTCAAGTTGCATGTGGTAACTTAAAATTGTATAGCCACAATATAATATACCTGCTCCATCATTTCCTGCCAAGCATCTATGTACCCCCATGTCCCAATGGGAGAGGCCCCTCCAGGTGGAATGATATAAGGACTGTGACCTTCAGACCTGCCATAAGTACAATACAATAATTATAGTAGCTGAGAGAGAGAGAGAGAGAGAGAGAGAGAGAGAGAGAGAGAGAGAGAGAGAGAGAGAGAGAGAGAGAGAGAGAGAGAGAGAGAGAGAGAGAGAGAGAGAGAGAGAGAGAGAGATTCTTATAGCTAAGTTTATTGATATTCATTCATTCAAGAACCAAAATTATTTTGTTATCTTTATCTGAGACAGATACTGGATTGGAACCACATGCTCCTGTGCACATAGAAACATAATTAATCCGTGTCCTCCTGTTATTGAGTGACGGTTTTTTTTTGTTACAGTTTATCGCCTCATTAAGCTTTTAATTATCACTTAATTAAGCTGTTGTTTTTTAAAAAAGAGCACCTTTTTTGAAAGCCAACATAACTAAGCCTAATAATACTTCATTTTATTCCTACCTAAACTGCATACTTTAGTTTTTCGTGAAAGTGTTCCAATATCCGGCTTAATTCATCAAAAGGTTTTCGAACAGATCGAGCATGAAGGTAAATATTAGCTCCTGATAAGCGGTTAAGCAAGTAGTTTCCTTTGCATGGCACATCCTAAAAAATAATTATAATCAACAGTTGTCATAGCTACGTACAAAGGAGTACCTATACTCCAACTTATAGAGGAGTAATAGTACCAAGGCAACATAGTTAATTTTTGAATAGAGTAACTCCATGGAGTCCACCACAACTTTAACAGGATCAAAGGTATAAGTGTTACACAGCAGCATAATTATTCGCAGGTGTCCTCACAAACTAGTTCTATTGCTAAGGTTTCAAATACTCACAAAGTAGCTACCAAAAGATTGTTAAAAAAAACCAGTGACCAGTTAGCTAATATTGGTAGCTCTATACTTTACATCTTTTGAAATAAAGCATCGCAATAGCTAGCTACAGTACTTGTCTGAGAACCTTTTTGTGTGGGCTTCCAAACAAAACCTTAACACTAGAGTTCACTCAGGCTCGTCCTGTGGCATGCCACAGTGATATCCATTTCCTGTTTAGCAATCCATTTAAGGAGAAAAGGTCTAGCAACTAGAAACTGACCTTGACTGGCTCTGTCCTGGTGAATAAGAAGAGGTGAGAATCCAACCCTAGTTGCCGAGAACCCAGAGCAGTGGCCCGTGCATGGTTTGACCCCACTCCACCAAGTGTGATCACACAGTCACACTTTTTGCTGATAGCCTCACCAAAAAAGAAATCCAACTTGCGAATCTGACAGTGAATGCATAGGTATACAGCAGTTCATCATTGATTTTGATGCCAGTATAATACCAGTCAAATGGACAAGTAATTTATGTAGCTACACTATTATTAACCAACCATGGGAGTATATCTATATGTATAATAATTATTGATTATAATAAATTTGGTCAGACATTCCTTGACTAGTCAGGAAATGACCAGTTATATAGAGCAGATATTTTGCTACAATCTTTTTTTTTTTTTTTTTTTTTTGGTGTAGCAGTGTGTTACAACTAGACCTAACAGCTAGCTAGTAAGGAGATACAAAATGTGAAGTTATTTTGCTTATATGAGTGCTAGAATACAGAGAAAACATTCAGTAGTTATGTATAGCTACTATTATATACTTAACTATTATATAGGGATGAGATATAGTGCATTATAGAAATATAAATCTACGTAGCTCAAACACTAATTACAAATGCGGCTAGTACATGCATGCACTATTACCAATCCATCCATTTTAGCCATAGCTATGATTATGGTAGCTATAATTATGTAGCCATTGGATAACCATTAAGCGGGAAAATTTCGTGAGGTTAAAGTTTTCATGGATTTGTGGTAATGAAAGAAATTACTACCGTAAGGCAAAGTGGGGCTATTCCAAACGTTTTTTTTCAAAACTCCTCAAGCTTATTTTGAAAGGTATATTCTACTATTATAGAGCTCAAAATCTCACAACACCATTCAAAATAGCTTTACTACCCTTTGGAATGACCCAATTCAATTAAATTACAGCAAATGACAAAGCCTTCTGACATTTCAAGTTTACAGTCTGTGAAGGCAATCTCTTACACTAGCCGCTACATCTGCCAAGGGGAGGGCTGGGGGTTATTAACCAGTTAGCTAACTATGTACCTTATTGCCACTGAAAAGGCATCCTGTGAGGTCATCACGCTTCACAGCTACTTCAAATCCAGGAGGCGTTCCAGGTAAATTCCATCTGTGAATGGGTGTTGGCTTAAGACAAAGCTGCAATCCAGAACAGAATATCATGATAGCTATCAACTTGCTAGCTTTTAAAGCCTGAGTTTTAGATCAATAGCATATTTAACAGAGTTGCACTGACAGTGATAGCTATAAGGATGACCGTGGCATGACTATCTATATACTTGATACTTCGGCTACTTAGAATTATATCTGATCAATCTCTCACCGTTGTTCTCCATTTCGGTTGTATCGCTAGTTCTTCAGCCCACGAAGGCACCTTGTACGCTTCAACCACACCTTCACCTGACATGCTAACTACGCATGTTCTTCCCAGGGTTGATAATAACTAGGAGTCTTCCCTCGCGTGAAAAATGGTCGAGTGCTAATTGCACTTACCTACTACGCATGCGCAGACTAGCTTCATCGAGGGTACCGGGTTGTATCTAAGTGCTTTGTGACAAGCATCACAAGTTAACATTTACATGCAGCCTGGCTAGGACCAATCAGTCCATCACTTGCAAAAGACTGAAGAGTCCCGCATTTAGCCATGACTTATACATTCATACCTAAATGGAGAGCTTTCCCACACATATATCCAGCTCCACTGTTTTATTATTGTAGCTAGATCTCATAATTACATAGATCATACAGAAGAGCTACTATAGCTATATGTATGAATTACTTTTTGTGTGAAAAAAATTTTTTGATTTTTTTTTCAAAATTTTTTTCTCCCAATCCAGCCTGTCACGAGAATTACTCCTCCACTGTAGTATCGTTGTGAAAGTAGCACCAGTTGTCACACGAGGAAGATGATTCGGTTTAGGGGGCCCAGCACCACAAAATTTAATATTGAATAGCTATTTTTGTTTGCCAATTTAGTTGTTTGCATAAACTAAAATTTAGGGGGGCCCTGGCCACTGTGGCCCCCTGTTCCTACACCATACACAGGTTGTGACTACTCAATCTTGAGATCCAAAAACAGGACATAAATAGCTATAGCTAATCACTCGCACTTTATAGGATCAGAAACCCTTGTGAAGGAGCACATTTGACAGCATGCTTGTAAATTCTCCAACAGCTTGAGTAGAATTGATTCCGCCTCTCCTTTTAGTGGGAAGTTGTGGTGGTGGTATGGGTGTATGGGGTGTGGCTTTTGGAAGGGTGTGGCCTTTATTTAGGACAGGTGGCCTTTTTTTTATGAATGGCTCTTCCTTTTATCATGACAAAAAAAGAGAAAATCAAGCTATGCATTTTCATCAAAAAGAAGAAAGGAAAAAAAAAAAGCTGCTGTTCCCAGGCGGTCATCATTAAAAATGAAAAAAAAAAAATAAAAGCCTACAACACCTGCTGTTCCCAGGCGGTCACCCATCCAAGTACTGGGCAGGCCCGACGCTGCTTAACTTCGGTGATCGGACGAGAACCGGTGTATTCAGCGTGGTATGGCCGTAGGCAACCGGAGTACACTGTACTGACATTTTATACCCAACAAAGATAAATTTAGTCATCTGAGTAGCTAGCTAATCTTAAATACAGTATGTCAATCATCCAAATAGCATTTCTGCATTGATGGAGTATAGCACTTGTCACCACATAGGCTCTGATAGACTCCACAAACTATCCCACCATTGTGACATCGTTGCGATGAAGGAGTGTAGCAACGTTTACCACACACACTCTGATAGGCTCCACAAACTACCCTTCCATTGTGGCATCTCTCAGATGAAGGATCATAGCACTGGTCACCACACCTACTCTGATAGAATCCACAAACGACTCCACCACTGAGGCATCTTTGTGAAGAAGGAGTGTAACAGAGATCACAAACTACTCCTCCACTATGGCATCTATGTGTTGAAGGATTATAACACTGATTCCCACATCTTTTCTGATGGACCCCACAAACCACTCCATCACTGTAACATTTTTGTGATGAAGGAGTGTAGCACCGGTGACCACACGCGCTCTGATGAAATTCGCAGGCTACTCCTCCACCGTGACACCTTTTTAACGAAGGATCATAACACTGGTCACCACACCTGCGCTGATGAGCTCCACAAACTACTCCTCTACTGAGGCACTTTTGAGAGGGAGGACTGTAGCATCGGTTACCACATCGACTCTGATAGTGGTCACAAACCACTGCAGCAGAGCAAGTTTGTCCATATAAGGATAACATCACAGCAGACCCAATTACTAAAAGCACAAAACTTCTCATTTTGATTCTTTTGATGAAAGTGAGCAAAAAATTAGCTACATATACTAGCATGCCATGCATGGTTTTATATGTGCATGTGCATGCATGATCATCATCAATGACCTAACATGACTTGAACTCACCGTGACCAATGATCTAAGGTGACTGTATTAGTCAGCAAGAATTCTTATATGTAATAGCATGGCTAGCTGTGGTATTAGGGATTAATAGCACGAGTATATAATGCAGGGGTAATACCGCGAGGCAAAGCTGAGTGCTATTTACTGCATTACAAGTGCTATTAGCTATCATTGTTATAATTAGCTATTAGCTATGCACAATGATAATCTAGCTAAGCTACCTTGCTGAACTTTACCTATATATTTCTTGCTCTATATATTTTAGTCATGGAAAGGTTAACTGCTTCTAGGAAGTCAGTGCAGTTGACATTGTCATTATAACGACTTTCAGCATCCACTAGCACTTGCACCGCTGCTGAATCTGCCCTCAGGGAATATCGAATCAAAATATAAATGGATTACAGCAAATAATAAGTTAAAGGCCAATACCTAGCAATAAAATAAGTGTGAACCACTTCGATAAGATAAACTCCTGCTTCATTGATAGTCGTCATCAACAGTACTGTTAATTCCTTAATGCGCACGCATGCGCTCTATATAGGCATGGATTACGTAACCTGCGGTACATAACCTCGCTCTTCCCTAATTATCAAGTGCTGGCACCAAATTGATACTACTGGTGTGTGTATTCTGAGTGAAGGGGATCAGTTCGCAAATTACTAGTCTCGCACAGGCCAGACTCTCACACGCAGAAGAGAGAGTCTGGTCAAACTCCTATACCGACTTTGTTCTGCTGAGTAAGCAGCAGTGCGCGCCATGCATAAAAAATCGCGTCACAAATACGTCACGAGTATGAGTCTCAAGATTTCTTGAAGCAATTCAAGAAGGTGGACGTAGGCTTGGCTATTCAATCTAAAAGTCAAACAAATAGAAGCAGTAAGCTCCTTCATGAAAGAACAATCGCTATCGATTGCATGCAGCTAGATAAATGAGGCTATGCACCCCCTATATACATTTGGAGACTCACTGGATTGAGGTAGTACCCTTGTGTGCTCTAGCTCCACCACATCAGTGTTAAGAACGCAAGAGGGGTGCCTATAGTCTCACTTGAAGATAATTTGGTAACTATGATAATGATAGTTAATACCTATTTAAAATTCTTCTTTCCTCATATTTTTTCCTCAGGACTTCACAGATAACTTCAGCAGACTGAGTAGCTATGTCCAGCCTTCACACACAGAACTACTGTATAAGAATACCCAACTTGGAATTTCACCATTGTGAGGATCACGACTAATAGCTAACTACAATGTGTTTGACTCCAGCTTTCTTTGCTTGTGTAACAATAAAAGAACATGGAGCGACACCTTGTAAAGTTTCACTTAGACTTGCATCTCCCATTGATGCTCAGACAACTTGCACTTGGAGATTTCAGACTGTCTCAGCCTTCTCATGATTGGGGTTTCAAACTCCAGCCCTGATCTCTACTTGGACAATAAGGCGGCAAGCAGATCCAATTAATATTCCCAGAAATACACTGTATGAGCCACTAAGCAGGCAATTGTTGATAAAGGAGTCAATGAATGGCAGTTGATAGTGATCCTCGAGTTCTACAAAATAATTGAGATCCAATCATTGTGGAAGCGGATTTTGGACTCTATAAGCAAATAACAGGTGAGGATCCTACAGATCTGAAGACCTGGGTGACCAAAAATGCTGGAGGCTTCCAATAAAGAGAGAACCTGAGACCCGGTTATGAATGTTTAGCTCACTGATTTAATAATTAAGGAATATTATTTATGGTATATAGCTAAATAAAATAAATTTTTGTTTAATTTAATGGAAGTGAGTGACTGAATCAAGTTTCCCTTCCATAGTTGTGTGAAAAAAGTTTAGCTACTGCTTTCGTTTAGTCTACAGCATCTTCATTCAAATCTTCGAAACAAATGCAGTGGACACACATAAGCTGTGCTCTTCCTGTAGACCCTATAGATAGCGAAATCACCAAGGTCCTCCAGTATTCCTAGAAGAGGAAGCGGAGAAAACTCAAAAATAGTATAGGTGTGGCTAGGCTTGTCTTAGCTACGGTTTGGAATCCAGTTTTATTTTAAATGCTTTACATTCTTCTGTTGAACTTAATCCCTTATGTTGACTTCCTTATGTAATAAAAAATAAAATAGTAGCTCTGCGCGTGCCTAATGCGCATGCTCCAATTGGAACCACAACTTTTACGTCTCTGATAACACTGGAGCCTATCAGCTACTTTAATTACTCACTTGCTCACTGTCAAATGCTATAGTAGAAGTTGTAGAGGCTCTAAGCTTATCTAAGTGTTTTGCACTATAATTTATATGTATGCATGCAGCAGTCTGCCACTCACACAACTCACAGAAAAAATCTTACAAGGAGTTGAAGCACAAAATGAATATCAGCTCAAAAAGCCTATAGAAAAAAAAAGCTTCGCTCGCTGTGACTCAAATGTGCCCTAGTCCAATGACAGTTTGCCGACTTCAACAGCTCATTCCAGACTAAAGTAGTCAGATTCCTTATCCAGTGTTAATTGACCTATTGACCTATCTACAGGATGTGGTTATTGATCAAACTATTAGTCAGTTTGCAGTTGCTACAAGTCAGCAAATTAACTGTCAAATTATACTGTTGTAGCTACAAGTCAGCAAACTCGAGACTCTAGATTTGTACTCAGCGCCCTCTGAATGACTTATTATAAAAGCAAGACCAGTATACAGTGTGATTCAACTTCAACTAGCTAACAACAAGCAGAAAACTATCAAGATCATCTTGTTAGCCATTTACCTTAAACTCTGATTCTTCTGCAGGATCATGTCCAAACCAATTATTTTCATAATTGGAGCTACTGGTAGCATTGGTGCTGCAACTGTTACAGCCTTATCGTCCAAGTATGCTGACAAAGTTGACATCAGGGCTGGAGTTCGAAGTCTTGAGAAGGCTGATAAAATCAGGAATCTCCCAGGAGTTCAAGTGGTTCAAGCTACAATGGGGGATGAAAAATTAAGTGAAACTCTACAAGGAGTTGACACTTTGTATGTGGTCACACCATCTACAAAGAATCGTGCTGAATTGACCATAGCTACAGCTGAACAAGCAAAGAAAGCTGGAGTAAAACATATTGGTGTTGTCAGTGTTGCATCGGCTGATAAGTTTACCACTGATATCATAATAGGACACCAGTTTGTAGAAATTGAAAAAAAAGTCTCCGAGTTGGGTGTTCCATATATATTCATCCGTCTACCATCCTTTTATGAGAATTACTGGGGATTCAAAGATACTATTAAAGGTGAAGGAGCTATATACAGTCCTATTGATCCAGAAAAGCCGTTCACGGCTGTAGCAGCTGAAGATGCAGGAAAAGCATCAGCAGAGATTTTAGTCAACCCTACAAAATACGCCAACAAGACCCTGACTATCGTGAGTGATCGGCACAGCTACAATGATGTCGTTACGGTTTTTGGAGATGTTTTGAAGAAAGAGATCAAGCATGTTCAAGTGCCATATGAAGCCACTAAGCAGGCACTGATTGGTAAAGGAGTTGAGGAATGGCAGGTGACAGTGATCCTCCAGTTCTACAAAATGATCGATGCAGGAGATCCTGCCATTGTGGAAGCAGATTTTGGACTCTATAAGCAAATAACAGGAGAGGATCCTACAGATCTGAAGACCTGGGTGACCAAAAATGCTGTGGGCTTCCAATAAAGAGAGAACCTGATTTAGCTCATAATAAACACAACAATGAAAAATTTGTATACAGTCATAAAAATAATGTGTGATTACAAGTATAAGCTGTAGCAACAAAAATGAAATAGCTATATATAATAGTTGTCTGCTAAAAGTTTTATTGTCTTGAGGGAGGAGAGTATGATGGTCAATAGCTACATTAACAGTAGGACACCATGGATACATAACTAGTAAGGGCAATATGTAGCATCTGACAGCAAGCAAGCAAGAAGCAAGTAGCTATATAGTGCTTAGAGCTGATAGGCTCTAGCTACCATAATTTATTTTGTAGCTAGCTAGCTAATAAGCCTAAGTGCAGGGCAATCAGGATCTGTCAGTCATGGTTGTTATGGCTATCATTGACATTGAACATAGTGTCATTTTAATGGTCCAATGCTTTGCATTGTATGATTAATTTTTGTCCAACAAAGTAAATCGACGGCAGATTGTCCAATTTTTTATATTTTTGGGTGTTACTTTATGTAGCTACATGGTGAAAAGTAAATAATATTATGCAGGCTCAATATGGCCTCCCGGGATCCCACGGGTCAGGATGATACTATATTTGTAATTTACCAGTAGCTAGCTATACGTACCTGTTTCTTCCTTTAAAAAATTTGTACTGAGGAACACAATTTTGGTCAAATTTTACTGAAACAAGTTCTAGAGTCTTATTAACAGCTGACCATGCATTAATGAAGCATTATTGCTAATGTATAATGGTTGTGGTATACAGCTAGTGCACAATCTCTTCCCCACCTCTGTATAATAATGGAGTCATATCAGCCTATGTACATGGACATGCACACACCTCCAAGGGTTAATTATAACTACATTAGCTATGTAGCTAGCTAGCTATGTGTCATGGAAATAAAATAATTAGGTAAATGTGGATAAAACCGTAACTATAGCTAGATAGGCACAACACATAATTATTACAATTATTATAGCTAGTGCCATGAAATTAAGCTTATTACAGTGGCATGAAATAAATTATATTCAACAGCTCACAAGAAAGATCAAACACATACATTACTGATAATATGAATTAAGAATTAGCTATGTCTGGCAAAAAAGTATAGCAAAATCCCCCCCAAAAATAATGTTTAAGGGCAAAAAAATTAAAGTATTGATCATTATGCTGCCATGAGCTATCACTGAAGGTTTGGGATTCACTTTTTTTTAAAATTAGCTGATTATTCCATATAGACTTCTCAGTGACTAGCTAATATAGTGGAAACTAGAAAGTTGAAGTAAATTGGATGTTCAGTATAATTTTCATGGTAAGTATTAATGCTGTATGACATACCAACTATTATTCCTTATTAAATTGAAGCCAATCAAAGGTTACTCTAGCAGTCTAGCTTTTGTGGAAGCTATACAGTGATGCCAATTAACCTTTAGGTGCAGCAATCACCTGTAGCTATGTCATGGGCTTCACTATTCTACGGATAATTGAAGCCAATCAAAGGTTACTCTAGCAGTCTAGCTTTTGTGGAAGCTATACAGTGATGCCAATTAACCTTTAGGTGCAGCAATCACCTGCTTCACTATTCTACGGAAGGACCCTATCACGGATCGGAACGGAATCTCACTGCGCATGCGCATGAAACCCCCTAATTAGTAGCGCCTGCGTGTGCATATGTGTACTGTACATGTACTGGAGCTTAAGATTTATTGTTGATTTTTCACGTTGCAGACCCTATTGCTTTTACAAGGAGGTAACAATTACTATATTTTGCATGCATGATATTCAACTTGATGATCTACAATAGTGACTTCTCATCTGCATAGAAAGTACTAACTATTAACTAAATACCAGGAAACATGAGTAATAGGTACCTAGCATGAGAATCCAAGAATACAAGCATAGCCTAATCATTAGCATCTCAATACAACACTTATAATTAAATTTTTGGTCATTAGCTATATAATAGCTATTATTTTAATTTGTACATGAATCTTCTGAGAAGATATTCCACTTGTTCATCTCAGAGAGAAAGAGCACATAATTTAACTAAATGGCAAGAAGATCAGCTATGACAGGCATTACACATTTTTACCATCCTAGGAACCCTGAGTTCAACTGCTGCAAAGATCAAGAAACATACAAAATGGTATTTCTCTTGCTGCTAGGGATACAGTCCGGTGTCACAATACTGCTGACTACTTGGGACTTGAAACCCCCCCAGACTAAGAGGAAGCAATCGAGTACTGTTGGTGGGCTTCATTTGGAAGTGAAGGAAATTGTTCAAATGGATCTAAAAAGGTCTCCAAGCAGACTAACAAAAGCCCATCTGATGGAGCAAGTAGCTAAGCACAAGAAGCAGACCTCCAAGGTTGAGTGCCCTGTTTGTGAAGAGATCATTGATGACTCGAATCTCGAGAAGGAGACTGTGGTAAAGTGGCAACACAGAAAATGTGCTGGCCTGAGCAAGACTGCCTTTGAGAATGCAAGGACATCCCCTACTGCTTTCTGTTGTCCAGCAATAGGAAGAGGCCCACTTTGAGCATTCAATCACCAAGTCAGTTTTCGAATTTGATTTCCAGTCCTAGATCCCATCCACCTGCAGCAAAACGTAGTAGTTTGTTTCCAGGTGATACCACTGAGATTACATGCAGGTACATATGCAATGGTTTCTCCACTGAAGGAGCCTGTACTACTTGTTATATACGTAGAATGAGAGTCATTTTTGCCACATGGCTATAATCATATGTAACCACACCATACCACAGACTCTCAGGTGTCAAAACAAAATTTACCCACAATAAAGATAATGCTTTATGCTAATGATCACAAAGGGAAACAATGATGGGTGTACACTTCTTGCTATTAAACATCCAGCAACCCAATACAGGTATATTACAATAGTTTGCTTCATACACATAATCATCCTGTTAAACAAATCAGCAAGGAACACTGTTGACCCTAGTACTCCTCTTGCCAACATCTCCAACAGCCTGCAGAGATCAGCAGGTAGAGTTTGAAGGCTTCAGGCATTCAATAATATGATTCTCTGCAGAATAGGACCAGAAATCTCAGACCCTACACTAGAGGTCCAGAAATCTGTTGAGGTATCACAAGCATGCTTGGATATGACAATACATACACTTATTACAGATTACAATACATTCATCATCCCATACTAGTCCCTACTTGTCCACACTAAGTGGAGGTCTGGAAAAAGGTGATCTTTAGCAAAAGCTGTTTTTGCAAATGAGGAATTCAGGAAATATATTTTGATGAAATTCCTTGATTTGATAAATGAGGAATGTAGTGAACTTTGTCAAAAAAATCCCGATAATATTTCACCCTTTCGGAAGATTGCCATTGATAAACTTCCTGAATTTACCTGGGATAAATTGGCAGATGACCTGAAATTGAAACCACCTACTATGTTTAAGATCTTCTCACTTGTAGTCAGTCACAGTGACCACCGAAATGAGTTCAAAAAAGGTGCCTTATGTCACATGTCGAGCATATGTATGGCTATTGCTATTTTATTGAAGGAACGAAACAGAGAAATGTGTGGGGTCAGTCACTCATTTCCATTGCACTAGCTATATGCATCTCGGGTCCAGAAAAAAGTATGTGTGTGTGTGTGTTGACCATTGTGGCAGCACTACAATTAGCTACTGAGGGGCATGAATGGTATTTGGAAACATATGACCCCAGGTTCCCAGCTCAATATCATGTCAGCAGCTTACTTTGCATGTATATACTGTTACACTTGCAGGTTGTAACTCAACTCAATCATCTTAATAATTAGCTATTTAGCTAACATGCACAATAATTTTGATGGGAGCTCAGTGGCTGTTAGATGAGCATTGGTAGCACATTTGAAGTGTGGATATAGTTTAATTTGAGTCTCTATTTATGACAGTTTGCTGACTTCTATAGCTACTAGCATAGACTCTAAGGACATTAATTTTTGCTGACTTGTATAACTAGCAGTCAGCATATTAACTGTAGACATACACAAAGTATTATAGTCTCCACCAATGACTGCCAGCTGTATAATAGTAGCTTTGTAGAGAGTTGGTCACCTATTTTATAAAGCAAGAAAAGATTATCATACATATGCAGTGTCATTAAATTTCAACTCTTCAATTCTCATAGCAAACAGTGACTAGCAAGATCATTCAGCAGAATCACAGTCTACGCTAAGACCACGGTATTGGGCTGACCACTTCCGATTGATATGCAGCGGCTTCAAGGAGGCAAAACTGAGGCTCTTTTTTTCTTCTTTGTATTATGACAGTTATAAATAATTTAACATTTATAGAGAATAATAAACACAGTTTCCTTTACAATAAACCAATCTAGTCTAGCGCCAACTGGGGGGCTAGGAGAGAGGTCTCATAATAACAGGTCACAATTCCAGTACTCATAGGTTCCAACTTTCTGAAATGAAAATTAGTGACATGCTTGGATTAATACCGTATACGAGTTAAATTTGGCGGTGTATTAAATTTGACAGTTTGGCGGTCTGTCTTGGAACCGCCAATAATAATGTCCACCAATAGCTATGGGGGGGTGGGGCTCGAGTGTATCTTGTGCGCACAGCAAGTAATGAGCTGCACGCTCAAGATCACTTGATTAGCTAGCTAGTTTCATTTCCAGCTGTTTTGTGATTGTGATGGCTCTTTGAAAGTTCTTGAAGATGGAGGAAAGGAAAGGGAGTGTTTCCTTGATGGAAGCTCAGTTAAAAGAGATAGATCGTGAAGTGAGGAGGACTGAGCAAATTAGCGAAGCAGCGTGCGCAATAATGCGCCGCCGCCAATAATAATGTCTGCCAAAAGCCTTCTTTGGTACAAACGCCAAATAAAACTAACTCATATACGGTACGCGCGCGTGAAAATTGTTGAAACCACGCCCATTTCTGGTTAGCCACACCCTCTTTCTTAAGCAAGATAGCCGAGTGTCTGTGGCTTAGTGGCTGCTAGTCTGGCGTAGCGGTGACCCTTACCAACCCAAGGGAAGGAAAAAGGGTCTGGGGACATTAGCATCAACGACTTGTGTCTCACGTCAAGATTTTGACGCCACCAATCAGATCGCTTGATGGATAAAAATTGCATTTTTGTGACATACACGTGACGTATAATACGCTACCCTACCCTGATTGATAGCTAGTCTCGCGCGAGACCAATTGATAGCAGGGTAGGGTAGAGTAGGTTGGATACTATTGAGTACTGCTGAGAAGCTAAGCTGTTGAGAAGCTACTGCAGTGGTTACAGTCTAGCCTTGCACCACTGTGCAAGAGCCTGAGGCTTGAAAACCCCCCACCTTAGTGGCTCCTAATCTCCTGCTCGGCCGGTGGCTTTCGGGAGTGTGCAATACTACTGTAGTGGTTAATGGGACTGTAATCCCTCTCACGCTTGATGGAATCAATTGCTGTTGCCCATTTTCTGATCAAAAGGCATGTAAACTTTAGCTACATGGAATAGTAATGTTGGTTTTTGTATTAGCTGACATAATTATATTGTCTCTAGCATTTGCAAGTGGTGTTAAAACTGTAATCCCTCTCCCAAGAAATAGATTAACAATATTGAAACTGTATTAGTTATTTCAGGGAAAGGATAGAACAGTAAATGGAATTGGTGCATTCGTTTTCTATACAATAGTCATCCTATGGAGATGGCAAGCTTACTATATTTCCCCCCTAATATCCATAGGGTCCACAGGACAGCTGACTGAGCCGAATTCTTGAGGTGGATGGTGTCAAAACCCAACAGCCAAAAGCTGGAAGTATTGCAATGATGTTGATGAGGGAGAACTGAGCAGAAACTGGCGGATAACTTTGGGGCAAAATTATCTAGCTATAATAATAATGAATTTATGTCTAATTTTAATACCAAAGTCATTCTGGCCTTTCTTTCAAATCAATCACATTGTATAATGAGCAATGATAGGTACTCATAGTTATAATTACAAGGAAAAAAATTATGAATAATTAAAAACTTCCTTCCTCAGACTCTCCAACTTCAACTCTCTGACTCTTCACTTCTTCAATACCTTCCCCTTAGCTTACTTGTACTATTCTGTGAGCTGTAGGGGCAGAATATCACTTTAACTGCCTTGAAAGGAGTGAATATTGATCTCTTTTCACAACGATTAATAATTATAATTAATGCTGCATGCGCGTGCGCATCTGTCAACGCGCCACGGTTGTGCAGTTCATTGGGCGTTTCCAATCCCGTAAAACCTCCTATATCTATGCACGCACGTACGACCTCTGTTCCTACTGCACATGTGCAGTGCAAAAGGGAATTTCCAGCAATTCGCAATTTAGTATTAGTCAGTATAGACTATGCTTCCTATAGTTAAGTATTGATTGGAGACATGAATCCACAAAAAGCCTTCTTTCTCCTGCTCTGTCTCATCACGACCGTACTCATCAGTTTATACTCGTACAAATCTTCACCAACTGTTTCAGTTGTGATGAATGTGGAGAAGACAGAGTTTATATCAAGGTTGACCACTTCTGTAGTTCCCCTGCAATCCCAATCACGAAGTACAATAAACAAACACAGTATTGGAGGTAAGGATGGAACTGCTATATCAACGAATGTGACAGTCAAGGGTGCAGATGATAAATCCAGTGATAAAATCGAGCTCACTAAGCTTCATTGGACTAAGCTTCATTGGACCTCACTCTATGGC